>CAKOAT010157155.1:45578-67441 GCA_932364175.1 Eruca vesicaria subsp. sativa | reverse complement strand
GGTTTTCTAAGTTCTTACGTTTACGGCTACTCTTTTTGTAACCAGTTCAACGCAGATTCGGAATAAGAACCTTCTTGCTTTCAAATCTCTCTTATTTTCGTTTTTATTCTAAGTTATCGTTTTCTTATTTTCGTTGTGCGGTTCTCGCAGATAGCCGGTTCCTCTGGAAACTTAGGGTTTTTCCCGAAGTTTCCTTATTGACGATTTATTTGACAGTAGGGTGAAATCGACTCCCACAATATTGAGGGTCCTCTAGTACTTACCGACAAGCTTCCCAGAGCTCTCTTTCGAAAGCTAAAGCAAACTCCTTGTACCTGGGCCTCTTATACCACTTCTCGAGTAGGTGCAGCCAGATTTCCAGATCGTTACAACGCTTCCTTTTTGACTCCAATCCCGATCTCAGAGTTGGAAGGTTACGTAGTCGTTTGTTTCCATACAAATAAACTTGTTTTTGTGAGTTCTGATTTTTGAAAGAATTTGTTGATGTAGTTTCTGAAGGTGACACAGAGGTAACAATTTCAACGGAAGCTAGTACTTCTGAAACCGAGAGAACCCAGTCGACCAAGATGCCTCTTCAACCATCATTCCGATCCAGGGGTAGGCCAGCGAAAGCAGCCAGCACTTCTCGTGGAAGCGAGAAGAATCAAGGAGGATCCTTCCTTAGCTCTGTGAAAGAGGTTCTTGATGACGGAGCTTCCGTTCCAGTTAAGGATGCTAATTCCGGTTGATGAACAGGGAGCTCAGGAGCTTGCTCCTTATTCTGATGTTCAGGTCGCGGGAGACGATCTTCAGGTGATCAAGGATCCTTCTGAGACTGAACTCCCCAGAAGCAAGAGGTCACGAATCGATCAAGGCGATAGGCCTTCTAGGTCCTCTTTGTCATCTTCGAGGGGAGGTACCATTGGGTGGAATTTCGCTCACTCGAAGCCTGGGTCGATTCCTGATGATCCATGGGGTTTGGCTACGCTGATGAGACACATGAAGCGAACATGATGTTCTCTTCCGCCTGTTAACAGTCTGACCAACAAGGACGAGTTTATTGAGATTGCTCACTACCTGGATCAGGTACGGATCTTTCCTTCCCCTTTTATCGTTTTTTTTTATATTGGGATATTTGTTTCTGTTATTCGTTTCTCTGTAGTTGGCTGGAGCCGTTAACATAGCTCATCTGAAGTTTGAGGAAACAGTGAACAACGCACCTAACACCGAGGAGTTAACCCAGGTTACCGAGATGGTTAAGGTTACCAAGACCGAGCGTGACCAAGCCAGAGCTCAGGTCTCGACGCTTCGATCTGAAGTTGAGAGGCTCGGTTTGAAGTCTGATGCTCAGCAGGGGAAAATTGAGAGCTTGGAAATTGATGTTAGGGTGAAGAGTAGGAGGATTTCTGAGCTAGATAGTGCTCGAAAGATTGCTGAGCAACATTTCAAGACTTGATTGCGTCGTCTCAAGTCAGCCAGAAGAACAAGGAGGCCGAAGTTAAATTTGCTGTTAGGAGGGGAAAGAAGGAGGTCATCGATGCCTACAATAAGATCCTTATCTCCGTTAAGGAGAAATTCTCCAAGAAGAAGGATGAGGTTGATCTTCAGATCTACGCTCAAGAGCTTCAAGCTAATACGGAACTCTTGAAGGATTTGTTATCAAACGAGATTCAGAACGCTGAGGTGGAGTATAATCGTTTGATGTCTTTGATGCCAGAAGCCGTTGCTGCTTACGAGGGAGCTCAGGTTTCTGACTTCTCAGTCAGCAAGCTTCCTCTTCCTCAACTCTCAGAGAGCTCAGGTACTTTCGAGGTTAACACGTTTAATCCATCCTTTTCTGGAGAGTACGATTCTAATTTAGGTTTGATGGGTCCCGATTTAGCCCCAGTTGATGTGGTTCCGGGAGGTGATGGCAATGAGATGGATGAAGATGTCCCAGGTAATGAAGCAATCGAGGAGGATCGTGATGCTTCGAAGGTTTCTGGAGGTGGTGGTCAAGAAGATTGAAGACCTGGTTTCCTTCCAGATTATTTCCTATGTTTCTAGGACGTTTTCCCTACGGGCTTTTTATTTATGTTTTTAAGACTTATAGCCTGAGGAGACTTTTAAACCTTTGTTATGTTAGGATTTCTTTTGAACCGTTAATGGCCTGAGGAGGCTTTTAAACCTTGTCTCATTTCTTGGTTTTAATCTTTGTTTCAAGTTATTTAACTTGTTTTTGGTTTATTTTATTTAGGTCCGAGTTATGTTTGTTCGTTTAGATCATCAGATCTGAGTTTCACGACTGGACCAAAACCTTTTATGGATCAAAATCTTTTTAAGTAGCCTTTGAGGCCATTAAGAGTAGCTTATCATAGATCTGAATCCGTTTGATTATTTTCGAGTCTTCGGGACTTATTAGAGTTCCTTGAGTTTTTAGGCTCAGGGTCGTAGGGATCTGAGCTCATTTGAAGGGTTTTGAAACCTCAGATTCAAATTTGTCGTGACCTGGATTAGGTTCGGAAGATTTGAATACCTTAGGTCCCGATTCGCAGGGACCTAGATTCGTTCGCAGGATTTTAGGACCTTGGGTTCAGGTTTACCATGACCTGGATTTATCCGGAGGGTTTAAAGACCTTAGGTTCAGGTTCACCGTGACCTGGGATTATTTGAAGGATTTTAAGACCTTAGGTTCAGGTTCATCGTGACCTGGATTTAGATTGTAGGATTTTAAGACCTTAGGTTCAGGTTCACTGTGACCTGGAATTATTTGAAGGATTTTAAGACCTTAGGTTCAGGTTCATCGTGACCTGGATTTATCCGGAGGGTTTAAAGACGTTAGGTTCAGGTTCACCGTGACCTGGGATTATTTGAAGGATTTTAAGACCTTAGGTTCAGGTTCATCGTGACCTGGATTTAGATTGTTGGATTTTAAGACCTTAGGTCCAGGTTTGCCGGGACCTGTTTTTAGATAGTAGGATTTTACGACCTTAGGTTCGGGTTCACTGTGACCTGATTTTGTTAGTAGGATTTTAATACCTTAGGTCCAGGTTCGTCGGGACCCGAACTTATTTGATAGAAACATGAGATGCTTGAATGTGGATGTTTTTATTAATAACTTTGATGGAGTACATAATAATCATGGAGCTAATAGCTTGAGCTGGGTGTTCTGAACACATGCCCCCTTTGAATGTGAAGATGAGTATGTTGAGATGAGATTGGGGCTGCACTCATGACGGAGTTGCCTACGTACCCAGTCAAGGGATCAAGCCAAACGTAGTTCAATGAATTTTAGGTACCTAATGGTAGTATCTCTTGAGCTTCATGGCATTCCATGATCGGATTTCGGGTACCCCGGTTCGTACCTTCATGAGCCTGTAAACACCTGGACGTACCACATGGATGATTTGGTAGGGGCCTTCCCAATTGGTCCCTAGCTTTCCGGTGTTCGGCTCTTTGGTATGGTTGAAAACTTTCCTGAGTACCAGGTCACCTACAACGAATTGCCGGGACCAGACCTTGGAATTGTAATGTCGAGCCATTGCTTGTTGGTAATTTTGAATGCGGAGCAAGGCTTGATCCCGTCGTTCCTCGATGAGGTCGAGGTGATCTGATAAGAGCTGATTGTTAGCTTCGGGATTTGTCGTGTAGAGCTCACGGCGGAGGCTCCCTGTGACAGTTTCGGCTGGGACGACGGCTTCAATCCCGTAGGCTAGGAAGAAAGAGGTTTCTTCCGTAGCTCTTCGTGGGGGTGGTTCGGCATGCCCAGAGCACTTCGGGTAACCTTTCGGATCACGAACTTTTATCGATTCCAAGGCGTTTCTTGAGGTTCGCTAAAATTGACTTATTAGCAGCCTCCGCCTAGCCATTTCCCTGGGGGTATCGTGGTGTTGACATGGTGAGACAAATTTTCCACTTGTCGCAGAAGTCTTTAAAGTCGTTAGATATGAATTGTGAACCGTTATCGGTTACGATTTCGTATGGGACGCCGTGGCGGCAAATGATGTCTCTCCATATGAGTCGTTCGGTTTCGACTTTAGTTACCTGTTGGAAGGCCTCAGCTTCTATCCATTTTGTGAAGTAGTCTGTTAGGACTAGTAGGAAGCGTAGCTTCTGCCTTCCTGTTCCTGATACGACTAGTGGTCCTACGATATCCATGGACCATCTCATGAATGGGTATGGGGCGGATATCGAGGATAATTGTTCAGATGGTTGATGTATAAAAGGTGCGTGCCTCTGGCATCTGTCGCATGAGGACGAGTAGACCTCGCAATCAGCGATAATGGTAGGCCAAAAATAGCCTTGCCTTTTGATTCGGATAGCTAAGGCTCTGCCACCGGAGTGGTTTCCACAGGAGCCATCATGCTTTTCTTTCATGAGTCTGATGGCGTCGAGGCCGTGGACGCATCTTAGGTAAGGTCCCGATACGCTTCGTTTATAGAGGATAGATTCCATTATGCAGTATCTTGTGCTTATTGCTTTAAGTTTTCGAGCTTCCCATTTATGGGGGGGACCTTGCCCTCCGAAATATACTGCATGATTTCTCCAGTCTTCTCTTCCTATGATTTTGTCGTGAAGGGAGGAAGGAGGTCCCAGTGCTGGATCAGGTTCCCGGGTGTTGTTGCGGCCGGAGGTCGTGCCCCTGGGGATATTCCTTCTGTTAGGTTCGTCGGAACCTAGATCTGGAGGAGCATCTCCAGGTGTGTTATTGATTTCCGGGGCAAGGATTGTGTCTCCGGTTGGAGTTTCAGGTTCAGGGGAATATCTTGTCCTGCGAGTGTTTACTCTGAGGACAAGTGAGCCAGAAGGCTGGACTATGCCCCCGGAGGTGTGCTTCCTGAATTTGCGAGCTTTTGTTTTTGGGAACCAGAATGTTGTTAGAACTTGGATCGCTGCTGATTCGGAGCAGCTACCTTCTGTTTGCTCTTTCGGTTTGCTATCGATCTCAGCTTTGGTAGCTATGTCGATGCTTGGTTTTTCGATTCCTTCTACAGGTATGATTCGTTTTACTAGGGGATCTGATGTGGACGCCAATGCAGCTAACTCATCTGCTGAGGAGTTTTCTCCTCGTGGGATTCTCGTTAGCTCGAATTTGCTGAACTGTTTAGTGAGGCTCTGTACGACTTCGAGGTATGCCCCCATTCTTTCGTCCCTTGTTTCATACTCCCCATGAAACTGGCTAGCTACCAGCTGTGAGTCGCTGTAGTCATTCAGCTCTCGGATTCCGAGGCTTAGGGCGAGTCTTAACCCTGCGATTAGTACTTCATATTTGGCCTCGTTATTCGAAGCATTAAATCCGAGCCTGTAGGATTGCTCGATGGTTTCTCCGGCTGACGAGGTCAGCCTTAGGCCGATTCCGGAACCTTGTTTTGATGAGGCTCCGTCGACATACAGGCTCCATTCCGGAGCTTCAGTTCTCGGATCTAGATGTTCAGATGATAGCTCAACGATGAAATCGGCGAGGACCTGAGCTTTTATGGCTGCTCGGGGTCTATATTCGATGTCGTACTCGCCGAACTCTATGGCCCACTTAGCCAACCGTCCTGATTGGCTAGGGCTATGCAGGATCGTGCGTATTGGTTGTGAGGTCATTACCACGATCGAGTGTGATTGGAAGTAAGGTCGTAGTTTTCTGGCAGCTGTTACGACTGCCAGAGCTAACTTTTCCATGGTAGGATATCTGGTTTCGGCGTCTATTAGGCTTTTGCTCGTGTAATAGACAGGTCTTTGCTCGTTTTGTTCCTCTCGTACTAGTACGCCGCTAACCGCGGCAGTTGATACGGCGAGGTATAGGTACAAGGGTTCCCCTGTTACTGGTTTGGACAGGATCAGAGGCTCGGAGAGGTAAGCTTTCAGTTGTTTGAAAGCTTCCTCACATTTCTCATCCCACAGAAACTTCTTATTGTTTTTTAGGAGTTTGTAGAATGGGAGGCATTTATCGGTGGACTTAGATATAAATCGATTCAAAGCTGCGATTCGTCCGGTCAGTCTTTGTACCTCCCTGGTTGTTTTAGGTGACGGCATTTCCAAAAAGGTAGCTATCTGTTTCAGATGGCTTCGATACCTCTCTCGGTGACGAGGTAACTGAGGAATTCTCCCGAGGGCACTCCAAAGGTGCATTTTGCGGAGTTTAGTTTCATATCGTATTTGTTGAGGATATCGAAGCATTCTTTTAGGTGGGAGATGTGATTTTCCCCAGCCGAGGATTTAACCAGCATATTGTCGATGTATACTTCCATAGTTTTTCCGAGATGTCCAGCGAACATCTTGTTCACAAGCCTCTGGTAGGTAGCTCCCGCGTTTTTAATCCGAATGGCATTACCTTGTGGCAGTAGATCCCGCGCTCGGTTATGAATGCAGTTTTTTCTTGATCTTCAGGGTTCATCATGATTTGATTATATCCCGAGAAGGCATCCATAAAGGACAAGAGCTGATGGCCAGCCGTTGCCTCAACGAGGCGATCGATGTGAGGTGACGGGAAGCTATCTTTAGGGCAAGCCTTGTTTAGGTCGGTGAAGTGTACACATATTCTCCACTTCCCGTTTTTCTTTTTCACTACTACGGGGTTAGCTAGCCAATCGGGGTAGTGTACTTCTCGGATGGACCCTGCTTTCGTGAGTCGATCTACTTCGTCGTTGACGGCTTGGGCTTTTTCGAGGCCTAGCTTACGGCGTTTTTGTTTGATCGGTTTGAAAGTAGGATCTACATTGAGCTTGTGAGTGGTGACGTTTGGGTCTATACCTCTCATGTCACTGGTGGTCCGTGCAAATGTTTTGACGTTGCTTTTCAGGAAGTCGATTAATTCCTTTTTCGTTTCGAGAGGTAGCTCTGATCCGATGTTCACTTGTTTCTCGGGATCAGAGTCGTCGATGCTAACTCGTTCGGTTAGTTTCCTAGGGGGACCTCGAATATTTTGTTGCATCTCTCGACCTTCCTGGATCTGTAATTGCTATTGGGGTGATTCCTTGAGGATTCCGAATCTTCCCAAGTAACAGATCCTGGAGATCTTCTGACTACCTCGTACGGTGGTTATTCAGTCAGGTGTTGGAAATTTCACGCATTGGTGATAAGTGGAGGCTACTGCCTTCATCTTATGGATCCAGGGTCTTCCTAGGATCGCATGAAATGGAGAGGGCCTATCGATGACCACAAAGTTGGTCATTTTCATGATTCCTCCAGCTATGACCGGGAGCTTGATGGTTCCCAAGGAGGTAACTGTTTCCCCGGAGAAGCCTACAAGGTTAGCTTTCTGACCAATAATTTCGTAGTCATCTATTTCCATTCCTTTCAGGGCGTTATAGAAGATAAGGTCGACCGAGCTTCCGGTGTCAACCATCAGCTTAGGCACCTCGTAACCTGCTATGTTCAGGGTGACGATTAAGGCATCATCGTGAGGTCTATCGTGATCTGATGTCTCGCTCTCCCAGAAGGAAATCTTAGTGTTGGATTCGGGATTGGGAGGCTTAGATTGAGCTTTAGAAACAGCCTTCCGCACATGGCTCTTGATTGAATTAACTGAGTCTTGCATATATCGGAGCTTCGAAGGATATAATCCACTCTCGAGCTAGGGCTCGAATGAGGCGGTTGTTTGCTTAGGAGGGTCTTGATTTGTAGACTCTTCCCTTGGGGAAATTTCCCAAGGATCATGTCAACTCTTTTCTTGGGAGCTGGCGGTGGTGAATCTATTTCCTTCTCAGGTGATCTTTCACGTTTTGGAGAGGTGTCTCTGGGACCTCTTTTCTGGTAAGGAGGTGGTTTTTTGAGTTCCACGTCCTTTAGTTCCCCAGCTACGAATTTAGCTGCCAACTATCGTTGGAGGTCCCAACATTCCTCGGTTGAATGCCCTTTTCGATCGTGGTAAGAGCAGTGTTTGTTCTCATCGTAGCCTTTTGACCAGGGGGTTTTGCTTGTCGCGGCAACAGGCTTTTCCTGTTGGACTTCCTCGAGAGCATAAGAATGTTCTCCCTGGGTCTGATTATTTCGGGAGCTCCCTTTTCTAGAGGATCCCTTTGCCTCCGAGGTTTCACCTTTCGGGTGATTCTTGGATTTCTTATGGATTTTATCCAGTGCGGCTGTTTCCTCCTCCAAGGTAATGTATCTTGATGCTTTGTGAAGAGCGTCATCGATAGTTGGGGGAGGGTTAAGCGTTAGCTCGGACCAGAATTCTGATTTGTACCAGAGGCCTCTTCTAAGGGCTTCGATGGCAACTTGATCGTTGGGGTTCGAGAGCTTAGTTCTAACTGCTCTGAATTTCTCGATGTAGATTCGTAACGAATCTCCCATTCCTTGTCTGATTTTCCAGAGGTCAGCCTCGGAAGCTTGCTTAAGGATATGGGTTGAGTATTGTTTCATGAAGGCGTTAGTGAGCTGGTCGAAGTTATCGATTGAGTTTGGCTCGAGGCTCGAAAACCATTCGAGAGCTGTTCCGACTAGATTCTCAGCAAAGGTTCTGCAATAACCTCCTTCACATTCTTCTCTCGTGAAGTGAGCTTTTACTATAGCTAAGCGGAAGGCTCTCAAATGAGCCTTAGGGTCTGAGGTCCCGTCATATTCGGGGATCCTAATTTTTCGGGTATCTCTTATGTAAGAGCTAGCGATTTTGTCTGTGAATGAGGTTCCACGGGTTTCCTCAATCAAGCTCTCAATTTTGGGAGCTGAGCTCGTTGCTTTGTGTACCTGAGCGTTCAACTTTTGGAGAGCTGCGTGAGTTTGCTCCATGTATCGGCGAGTAGCCTCAGGTCCTTCTAGGGGAAGGACAGTTGGGTCGTCGCGAGGAATCTGATGAGGAGATTCTTGATGGAGTCGAGCGTCGTTGTTCTCCTAAGCGTTAGGTGGGCTAAATCGTTCGCTAGCTCTAAGGCCACCTTGAGGGACGCGACCAGGGGGGTGAGCTGTAGGATCAGCTTCCGTCCTTGGGTGGCTGTCTCGATTAGGGATCGCGCTCCCATTTTGGTAAGCTGAAGCTGGTTCTCTTTCCCTAGGAGGGAAAGACATTCCTTCTCCGGACCTAAAAATAGGTGGCGGAGGCGGTAATCGTGTGCTCTGTTCGTGAACCCTATTGGGTGCAGAGCTTGTCGTCGCTACGTTACTTCCCATAGCGCTAGTTATGGGTGGACTAAATACTGGGGTTATCCCAGTATGAGGTGTCCGGAGAAGAGGCTCTTGCTCATTACGAGCAGTGCTGTTTGGGGAAAAATCCAGGCGTCCGCGAGGGAAGGTGGATTCGGTCAGTCGGTCTCGGAAAGTGACTCCCGATCCATGGTGTTGCGACAGATGAGTCGCCTCGGTTAGAGATCTAGTCACTTCCTCGAACCGTTGTTGTTGGGCAGTTAGCTGCTGCAACGTGCGCTCGTTATCCTGAGCTCTTTCTACCAATTGCACCATCATTTGACGCATCTCGGATAGCTGAGCTTCCGAATGATTCGGAGCGGATTGACGCTGAGGGTTTTCGGGGTGTGTAACCCCCAAGTTGTTCCCACTGGAAGATCTTGGGGTGGTTTTTCCAGTTTGGTTCGATTGAGCATTAGCCGGAGGCTGTTGCTCGGATCGGTGATCTGCGGATTGAGGTTCCAGATTCTGGGGACCCGGGTCTCTCCTGTTCGGTGAGCCGTCGATCTGGATCACGGGGTCAGGGATGGATGGGCTCGTTGCCTGGTTGGATGGATCCATTCTCAAGTTACGGAGTGAAGGATTCAATTATCTCGTCCCCACAGTCGGCGCTAAAATGTGAGGGGTAAAACTCACTCTCTAGTTTAGGTTAGGTTTAGATTGGGAAAAAGACAATCGTGGGCTGAATCCTTTTAGAACTTAAAGAATGGTTATGATTGTATTTGATGAACAATGATTACAAAGATGATTGGAACGTATACAAGGAAACGAATGAATGATTTGTGATTGATAATGGATGTGTAAATTTGTAAAAAGCGTCAATCCCTCTCCTTTCATTTCTTCCTCCTTTAAATAGCCTCAGATCACGTTTAACCTCCCTTGATTAGTCTCCGAGATCGCCTCCGTAAACTAAGGGATTTGCAACAGCTTCCTTTTGACCGAATAATACGCCTTTATCTTCGTATCCTAGGCTGTCTTATTAGGTTCCTGCGAGAAAAGCCGGACCTCCTCTTCGTAATCTTTTTCTCGTGACCTCTTCTTCGTGACCTCTTCCTCGTGACCTCTTTGGAGGTAGCCTCCGTCCTTAGGTGAGCTCCATTCTCCTCTGGACTGATTATTCACGTGTGGCCCATTATCAGGCTTAATTTCATTGATCCGCTAATATCAGCTAACGGGCCATATTTGGGCCCAACAATGTATCTAGACACGAAATTTTAGACCTCTTTGTCCGTGACCTGGACATAAGCTTTTTCCTCGACCCACTTAGTGAAGTAGTCCGTTAAAATAAGAAGGTATCTTCGTTGTCAGGAACTTGGTAGGGGGCCGACGATGTCCATAGCCCAGCGCATGAATGGGTAGAGAGCTGTTGTTGCGCGTAAATATTCGGTCGGACAGAGTATGTTCGGCGCGTGTCGCTGGCACTTGTCGCAATGCAAGGCGTATGCTTCGCAGTCGGCCACCATGGTCGGCCAATAATAGCCGAGCCCTTTTATCTTAAGTACGAGTGCACGCCCACCAGAATGGTTTCCAGCCTCGCCTTCATGCGTGTTGGCCATGACTAGGTATGTTTCATCGCCGCTTATGCAAGTGAGCAGGACCTTGTTGGATGTCAGACTACACAACTTCTCGTCCACGGCTACGTAGTTGATGCTGCGGGCCTTAATGCATCGGGTTTCCCATTTCTCGGTGGGGAGCGTGCCGTTAGTTAAGTACTCTAGGATCGGGGTTCGCCAGTCCGGATCAGGTTGGTCGGTCATCGGGGTATCTTCGGCGTCCTGAGTATGTTCCTCCACAGAGATGACGGCGTCTTGTTCCTTGCTAGGGAGTGTGATGCTAGGGCGGTCGATCTTGTGCACTGGTATTGTCCGCCAGACTTGGTCTTTGAGACTGATGCCGTGGGTGGCTAAGGCATCTTCTCGGACGTTTTCACCACGGGGAATCCTTGTCAACTTGAACTCATCGAACTGATTTACTAAATCTCGGATGACCTGGAGATAGGCGTCCATGCGCTCATCTTTTACGTTGTACTCACCGTTGAATTGGTTAGCGACAAGTTGGGAATCGCAGTAGGCTTCTAACCGTTTTGCTTTGACGGCTATGGCGAGTCCGAGTCCGGCGATGAGTGCTTCGTATTCGGGTTCGTTGTTTGAGGCTTGGAAGCCGAGTCGGAAAGACTGTTGCAAGAATTCGCCGGTTGGGGATTGCAGATGAACTCTGACACCTGAGCCGTCCTTAGATGAGGAGCCGTCAACGTGGAGGATCCAGGTAAGATTTGCGAGGATTAGGATCTGTTCGAGCTCGGGAGAGATTTCGATCAGGAAATCGGCTAGGACTTGAGCTTTCAATGCCGGTCTGCCGCGATATAATATATCGTATTCGCTAAGTTTGATGGCCCACTTGGATAACCTACCGGACTGGTTGGTATTTTGTAGGATTGTCCGCAAAGGCTCGTCCGTCAGAACAACGATCGAGTTGGCTTGGAAGTAGGGGTGAAGTTTTCTTGCCGAGGTGACGATTGCGAGCGCTATATTTTCAAGCGTTGAGTAGCGGATCTCGGCGTCGGCCGTTTGCTGACGTAGAAGATCGGTTTCTGTTCACCCTGATCTTCTTTATTTAGGAGGCTTCTTACCGCGAAGGAGGAGACTGCAACGTAGAGGTATAGTGTGTCGCCCTCGTCGGGCTTTGAGAGAATTGGTGGGGTGCTCAGATAGCTCTTTAACTGGCCGAATGCCTCCTCACACTTCTCGTCCCAGATGAACTTCTTGTTGCCGCGAAGGAGTTCATAGAAGGGTAAGCATTTATCAGTGGACCGCGATATAAATCGATTGAGGGCCGCGATTCGGCCGGTGAGGCGCTGCACTTCTTTTCTGTTACGCGGGTTGGGTAAATCGATGATGGCGGAAATCTGCGGAGGGTTCAGTTCGATGCCACGTTGCGTTACCATATATCCCAAAAACTCTCCGGACACGACACCGAATGTACATTTAGCTGGGCTTAGCTTCATGCCGTAGTGGTTGAGGATGGCGAAGCATTCCCGGAGGTGCTAGAGGTGATTGGCAGCTGCTGCAGACTTAACCAACATTTCATCGATGTAGACCTCCATTGTCGCGCCGAGTTGATTAGCAAACATGCGGTTAACTAGGCGCTGATATGTTGCTCATGCGTTTTTCAGGCTGAATGGCATCACTTTGTACCAGTATGTGCCTCTATCGGTAATGAAGGCGGTTTTCTCGCGGTCGTCAAGGTGCATTGCAATCTGGTTGTATCCTAAGAAGGCATCCATAAACGTTAGCAACTCGTTCCTGGCGGTTGATTCTACCAATCTGTTGATGTGCGGCAGAGGGAAGCTGTCCTTTGGGCACGCCTTGTTGAGATCGGTGAAGTCAACGCAGACCCTCCATTTTCCGTTTTTCTTTTTAACCACCACCGGATTGGCCAACCAGTCCGGGTATTTCACTTCGGCGAGGGCTCCTGCTTCGAGGAGTCTCTCTACTTTGATGTTGACTGCGGCGGACCGCTCGGGGCCGAGCTTCCGTCGTTTCTGTTTCAACGGTTTGTAAGTTGGGTCGGCATTGAGACTGTGAGAGATAACATATGGGTCTATCCTCTTCATATCGCCAGTTGACCATGCGAATGTGGAGACATTTTCCCGTAAGAAAGACAACAGTTGATCCTTGACCACTTGAAATAGACCGGCGCCGAGTCGTATGATTTGCTGCGGGCCGTCTTCAGTGAGGGCTATCTCGAGGATATCCTCTTTTGGTAGATGAAGTTAGGAAGGTGGCTTCGCAATGGTGTTGATCGGGGACACCATATGACTTCTTGACTCGGAGAGAGGAGGTGTCGTGCTGCCTTTTGATCTCCTCGGAGGGTAAGAATCCGGTTGTTCGGCCCTGGGAATTTGACGCATTGGTGGTAAGTAGACAAGACTGCCTGCATTGAATGGAGCCACGGGGTGCCGAGGATCGCGTTATAAGGAGCTTGGATATCGATAACGGCAAACTTGACCAATCTATCGACTCCTCTAGCGTTGATTGTAAGTGCGATGGTACCGAGTAGCTTTTCGAAGGATCTGTTGAACCATGTGAGTGTTCGCATTGAAGGCTGCACATTGCTGAGATCGACGTCCATTCGGCGGAGTGTCTGCTTGAAGATCAGGTCAACTGCGCAACCGGTGTTGATAAGTACGCGGCTTACTGCGCAGTCACCGATACCGAGTTTGACCAGAAGTGGGTCGTTATGAGGGGTGTGGACTCCGGCTGTATCCTTTGCCGAGAAAGTTATGTCAATTTCGTCGCCCGAGCTACCTTTCCACTGGTGAGCGGTGTCGATCATCCTCTGGTCTTCTTTGACTGCTCGAACCGAGTCCTCGCACCGGGGGGGGGGGGCTCCTTGGTTTGTGGAGCTTATGGCGGAGATCACCAGGTTGCAGTTCGGAGCTTGGCGTGATACTGGTTGCCGAATTTGGTATGCTCAGTTGTTGTCTCAGATCTGTCTGTTTGGATCGGAGATGTTCCCGGAGGTCAAAGTTTTCGGCAGGGATTGAAGCGTAAGAGGTGTCGACCTCGCGAGTGCTGATTGCACGCTCTTTCTTGGACGTGAGTTGGTGAAGGACGTCCGAGCTGGTTAGCCAGACTATTTCGGGCTGACCCGGGACGGGTGCCGCGGATTGCTCTGTTGTTGGAAATCCAGTGCTGAGATCCGTTTTTGGGGCTTCAGGCAGGGGAGCACTGATTTGCTTTATGTATTTCTTCCTAGCGTTTTCGTTGGCTCGAGAAGACGGTTGTTGTTTTATCCTGGCGAGGAAGCTGGCCATCAACGCATCGCGAAGTTGGTTGCACTCGGCGGTGTTTAGTCCGTCACTCCAGTGGAAGTCGCAGAACTTATTCCCGTCGTCGGCGAGTTGTGGTCCCTCTCCTGGGGGTGGTGGCGAAGGGGGACCGGAAAGGATGACACCGATCCGTTTCTTGTTCCTCGGCCGCTCGTCTTCGGCGCTGTCATCGTCGGAGTCATTTTGGGGCTGCGAGTCCGGCCGGTCGGGTTCAGTGGCACCGGCGTTATTCCTCTGGGCGCGTCTCTCTCGGCTTCTATCGCCACCCCTGTTATTCCTAGTGGCTCGGGGCTTAAGCTAGACGCATGCATCCCTGGCGAAGAACTTCGCGAGAAGAGCGTCGTGCAGCTGTTTATATTCTTTAGTTTCGTGCCCTTTCGCTTTGTGGAAGTCGCATGATTTATTTGGGTCAAAGATGGCCGAAGACGTCGCCGGCGTTTGCTGCTAAGTTGGAGCAAGGTTAGGTTGAACCATCTGGAGTTTTCCGTCGACGTCGAGTGTCCAGACATTCCACGGTTTGGGAGAGGGGGTTTCCGTACTCTCGGTGGGGGCAGCCTTCTCACCTTCAGTGACACTGAGAACCCCCTTCTTTTTGTCGTTACGCGCGGTGGTTGGCATGTGCTGCCGGGGCTCCTGGGTCTCGGTGTGCTTGGCCGATGCTTGCTTGAGTGCATTTTGCCTGGCGATAAACGACTTGTTATCCTCCTCAATGACAATGAAGTTTTTAGATTTGTGAAGAGCATCCTGGAGTGAATCCGTTGGGTTTCCGTATAGGTCCCGCTGAAAAGGAGAGGTTATCCAGAGGGAGTTCCGAAGGGATTCAACAGCTGTTTCGTCCGGCACGTGAACCATCGAGACCACAGCCTTGAACCTCTCCATATAGTCTTTGAGAGATTCATGCTGTAGTTGGGAGATCTTCCAGAGGTCGGCGGCCGAGGCTCCCTTCCGCGTAAACATGATGTAATGCTTGAGGAACTTCGTGGTAAGGTCGTAGAAGCTATCGACGGAATCCTCCGGTAGACTGGAGAACCAGGTTAGGGCTGGGCCGGAGAGTGTTTCGACGAAAAGTTGACAAAAACTGGTGTCTTTGTCTTCGTCGGAAAAAATGTCCGTCCCATGGCGATGTTAAAGGCCGTGACGTGGTCGGCCAGATCGTAGTCTCCGGAGTAGAAGGGGACGCATAGTTTCTTGACCCGCTGGACTTTAACGTTCGTAACCTTTTTTTATGAACGGAGTTTTAAGGGTGGCCGCTAAGACACGGTCAATCTCAAGGGCTTAGCTCGTCGCGCTGCGGATCTTGATACCGAGGTCTTGCAACGAGAGCTTAAGTTCGGCGATTGCGTGGGAAACCGCCGAATCTGGAGTTACTGCCGAGTCTACTCCGTTTGCGGCGGAGTTAGTTGCGGTAAAGAGTTGTCTTCTGATAGGGTCGGCCTCTTTGACGGGGTTAAGTTGACGAGCCACAGCTGGTTCGACCCCGTTCATGGCCGGGTTAGTCGTGTTAAAGAGTTGTCGTCGGACCGGGTTGTCCTCCTTGGCGGGGGCTGGTGTAGGCGCGGCTGTAGTCAGGGCGGCAAGGCGCGCGTTCGTCTCCTTGGTGGCTTGTTCCTGGTCGAGGAGGCGGTCTATAATGTTCTTCATCATTACGTGAAGTGACTCGGCTTCAGTCGCCGGTCCCACCAAAGGTGGGTTATCGTCACCCTCAGTCGAGGTTCCGATGTGTTCTGTAGGTGACATTCGGACATTACTTCCTAAGTGTTCCCCACAATTAAGTATTTATTTCGTGGGTTTAGGAAGATGTTTTATTGGATGTCGAAATGAATACAAGAGTTCAGATCTAAGAGATAAACCCTAAAGCTTGCCGTCAGTGTTTTTAGGCTAATTTCCGGATCCTCTTCTCGTTGCTCCCCTTTCTTCCTTTATACTTCTTTTCGTCTTGACCTAGGTTTCCCTGACTTCACCTAATTTGGCTGGGCCGAATTGATAAAAGGTCGGACTTCAAGCCCAGCGATTCGTCGATCTCGAATTGACCTTTTAAGATGGGCCGAGGTCTCTCTTTATTAGGCCGTAGGGGGTTGAGTGAAACTGTCCCTAAAAAAATATTATTCTAAAGAATTTTTAGAAAAAAATTACTTCTTGTTTTTGTCCTAATCCAAAAAAGTTCGGCCAATACTTGTGGTTTTTGTCCCAATCTTCAAAAGTTCGTCATTCTTCTTCTATTTCAGCTTCTGGTATATTTAAAATCATTGGCTGATTAATAACTATGGAAGAGATTTTACTTTGAGAGACGATCGATATGGAGAACAACGACGAGATTACAAGAGTTCAGATCTAAGAGATAAACCTAAAACTTGCCGTCAGTGTTTTTAGGCTAATTTCCGGATCCTCTTCTCGTTGCTCCCCTTTCTCCCTTTATACTTCTTTTCGTCTTGACCTAGGTTTCCCCGACTTCACCTAATTTGACTGGGCCGAATTGATGAAAGGCCGGACTTCAAGCCCAGAGATTCGTCGATCTCGAATTGACCTTTTAAGATGGCCGAGGTCTCTCTTTATTGGGCCGTAGGGGGTTGAGTGAAACTCTCCCCAAACAAATATTATTCTAAAAAATTTTTAGAAAAAATTCTTGTTTTTGTCCTAATCCAAAAAAGTTCGGCCAATACTTGTGGTTTTTGTCCCAATCTTCAAAAGTTCGTCATTCTTCTTCTATTTCAGCTTCTGGTTTATTTAAAATCATTGGCTGATTAATAACTATGGAAGAGATTTTATTTTGAGAGACGATCGAGATTGGTTCTCCCTGAGAATTAGAATTACCTTTTGGCTGATAAACTTTTTGTTGTTTTCACTTTTTATTGATTGTCGTCTGATTCAGATTGAACGTTTACTTAGTGCTGAGTGTTAATGATGACCATGGCTTTGTTATACATGTTAAGTAGAGAACCATTGTTTTTTCAGCAGAAACAGTGTTAATAGGATTGTTTTTCTTATACAAAGAAAGGTGACTTTTGTGTGTTAGTTTGTGGTTTTAACGATATAGCTTTTCGTCTCTGAGATTTTTACTACAAAAAAACTAAGCCTTTACTAGGAAATTTTACTAGGAAAATTGTTCCTCGTAAAATTACTAGGCCCTTACTTCGGTTTTACGAGGAAATCAAATTTCCTCGTAAGATCCTCGTAAACGTACGAGAAACCGAATTCCTCGTAAGACCGTAGTAATGTTACGAGGAGCTTACGAGGAAAAAGTACATTTCTTCGTAAATCCGTAGTACCACTTTTCCTCGTAAAGTCATAGTAAGTCTTTACTACGAAATTATGAGGAAAGATTTTTGTTACTACGAAATTAGGAGGAACTGGATAGAAAATATCGAATTTAAATCAAAAACGTGTTTTGTACCTAATTTTCCTAGCAATTTCCTAGTAAATGCTCAGATTCGAAAATTTCAAAAAATACCACCTTATGTGATTCATTTGAAACACACCAAAAAAAAAATCAGCTATAAGCTTGATCAAACACAAAAAAATGTCCGGTCCGGGAAATATTTTCGAGTTGCGGCAGTGGATGTATTCACACAGAGATAATACCGGGAGGGTGGCGAAAGAATTTCTGGAAGGGTTAGAGACGTTTATGCATCAAGCAGATTCTACACCACTCACGGAGGAAAGTGGTACGATGTTCTGTCCTTGTCGGAAATGCTGCAATACCAAATTAGGCCCTCGTGAAAATGTTTGGAAGCATTTAATAAATAGAGGTTTAATGCCATATTATTATATTTGGTATCAATATGGAGAAGATGCTAGTTGTAGGAATGGAGGTAGCAATAGTAATAGCAATTTTCAGGTTGAACCGGTTGATCATTTGCGTAATGAAGGTAGCAGTAGTAATAGCTATCATCAACAAGAGGAACAAATGGTAGATTGTGATAGGGTTCATGATATGGTAGGTGATGCCTTTGTAACTCATCATGATGATAAAGTTGAAGAACCTAACTTAGATGCAAAAAAGTTTTATGAAATGTTAGATGCTGCGAATGAGCCAATTTACAGTGGTTGTAGAGAAGGTCTGTCTAAATTGTCGTTGGCTGCTAGAATGATGAGTATTAAAACCGATCACAATCTACCTGAAAATTGTATGGATGCATGGGCAGACTTGTTTAAAGAGTATTTGCAAGAAGACAATATGTCTGCTGAATCTTATTATCAGATTCAGAAATTGGTATATAGTCTTGGGTTGCCCTCGGAGATGATAGACGTTTGCATCGACAACTGCATGATTTACTGGGGAGATGATGAGAAGTTAGAAGAATGTCGATTTTGTAAGAAGCCACGATTCAAACCGCAAGTTCGAGTGCGCAATAGGGTACCGTACCAAAGGATGTGGTACCTACCAATCACAGACAGATTGAAAAGATTGTACCAATCTTAGGAGACTGCTGGAGGGATGAGATGGCACGCCGAGCATACTCAGACGAATGGAGAGATGACTCATCCATCAGATGCAAGAGCCTGGAAACATTTTAACAATGTACATCCACATATCGCTAGCAATAGCCGGAATGTGTATCTTGGATTATGCACTGATGGATTTAGTCCATTTGGAATGTCTGGGAGACAATATTCATTGTGGCCGGTCTTTCTTACACCGTATAACCTGCCACCAGAGATGTGCATGAGACGAGAGTTTCTATTCATGAGCACATTAATACCCGGTCCAAAACATCCAAAAAGATCTCTCGACGTTTTTCTACAACCACTGATAAAAGAGTTGAAAGATTTGTGGTCAACAGGGGTGAGGACATATGATTGTTCAACGAAAACAAACTTTACGATGCGATCGATGCTTTTGTGGACCATAAGTGACTTTCCTGCATATGGTATGTTGTCTGGGTGGACTACACATGGGAGATTAGCTTGTCCATATTGTAATGGAATGACAGATGCGTTTCAGTTGAAGCATGGTAGGAAGAATAGTTGGTTCGATTGTCACCGTCGATTTCTTCCCATCCACCACCCATACCGAAGAAACAAGAAATTGTTCAGTCACAAAAGGGTTGTCAGAGACACTCCTCCTCCATATTTAACTGGAGAACAAATCGAAGCGTAAATCGATTACTACTGTGCTCTAGAAACAGCTCCTCGTGGTGGGAATTGACATGTTCCCAGTAATATGCCTGATTTTTATGGTGTTCAGCACAATTGGCACAAAAAGAGTATATTTTGGGAATTGCCATATTGGAAAGATCTTCTTTTGCGCCACAACCTCGATGTGATGCATATAGAGAAAAACTTTTTTGAGAACATCATGAACACTATATTGAACGTTCCAGGGAAGACGAAAGACAACGTAAAATCGAGGTTAGACTTACCCGATATTTGCTCAAGGAGTGAGCTACATATAAAAAGCAATGGGCAAGTTCCAGTTCCAATATTCAGACTGTCATCAGATAAAAAGTATGCGTTGTTCAACTGGGTGGCTTCAGAAGTGAAGTTCCCTGATGGGTATGTTTCAAATCTCTCAAGATGTGTTGAGAAAGGGCAAAAGTTCTCCGGGATGAAGAACCATGATTGTCGACTTCATGCAGCGACTACTTCCCTTTGCGTTTGCGGAGCTACTACCGGCAAAAGTACATGAAGCACTTTCAGGTAATTAATTAATATAATACAATGATATGATTAATTTATTTCTGTATACATATATATATATATATATACTAATGTGGATAATTTTTGTTTTTGTAAATATATAGGAATTGGAACATTTTTTAGGGATCTGAGCACCCGCACTCTTAAAGTGGAAGTTGTCCAACAACTTCATGAAAACATCCCCGTCTTAATCTGCATCTTGGAGAACATATTTCCGCCTACTTTTTTCGACGTCATGGAACACCTAGTTGTCCACCTCCCGTATGGGCATTACTTCGTGGACCTGTGTATTATGGATGGATGTATCAGTATGAAAGGGCCATGAAAACTTTGAAAGGAAAAGCCAAAAACCTAGCAAGAGTTGAAGGTTCTATTGTTGCGGGAAGTTTGACGGAAGAAACATCACATTTCACATCGTACTACTTTGCACCGAAAGTACGTACAAGGAAACGAGCTCCAAGAAGATATGATGATGGTGGTGTCTTGCCGACATATATGTAAGACGATGTTCCAGACATCTTTTGTCAAATTGGGCGATTGGGTGGGAAATTGAAAGAGGTTTGGTGGTCAAGTGATGAAGACGTCCATAGTGCACACCTTTATATTCTTCTTAATTGCGAGCATCCATTGATTGCTTATTTTTAAATTAGGCGCCGTTGCCGGGGAGTTTTGATCACCATTAGATCTTGTTTAGTTAGATTTAGTACCAGAAACAATGAAGAGAGGATTTCTAGTTCCTTCAAGGAAGGAGCCTGCTGGTTCACGCTTATCGATCGACACCCTCCAAACAGAATCGATCGACAGCGTATACCAGACATCGATCGATAAGGCACACCATCAATCGATCGATAAGCTACAAGCAGCAATGATCAATAGAGCCAACCAACCTACAAACAACATTTTTCGGCCAAACACTGTTGATCCGGCTACTGTTCATTGCGCTACTGTTCACCTGATATCGATCGACAGCATTCATCCGATGTCGATCGATACTGTTCACCACAAGTCGATTGACACTCGTAGTCGAACATCGATCGAAGAAGCCTCGCTGGGAGCAGGTAAGTTTTCTATTAACACATCTGTTAATCAGGAAGTAGTTCAAATTAGACCAACAGGTGAAATAAGCAATGCAATTAGCCAAAATAAGAATAAACATGGGACGAAAATTCCTATTACTATCCCTTCCACCTTGAATAAAGGTGAAGAAATAAAATTGCCTTTACAAAACTACAAAACCCCTGTTCCCCAGAAATCGATTGACACGGCTCACAACACGTCGACCGATACTACCCACCCGAAATTGATCGATGTTGGGGTCAAAATCGGTACGACGGAATTAATAGCCAAAACTTTCCGCAAGAATACAAAAAGAACAGTTTAATAAAACTCGAGAATCGTTTTATAAAACTGGAGAAATCGTTTTATAAAACTCGAGAAATCGTTTTATAAAACTCGAGAAATCGTTTTATAAAACTCGAGAAATCATTTTATAAAGCTCGAGAAATCGTTTTATAAAACTCAAGAAATCGTTTTATGAAGCTCGAGAATCGTTTTATAAAGCTCGAGAAATCGTTTTATAAAGCTCAGGAATCGATTTATAAAACTCGAGAAACCGTTTTATAAAACTCGAGAATCGTTTGATAAAACTCGAGAATCGTTTCATAAAACTCGAGAATCGTTTTATAAAACTCGAGAAATCGCTTTATAAAACTCGAGAAACCGTTTTATAAAACTCGAGGATCGTTTTATAAAACTCGAAGATCGCTTTATAAAACTCGAGAAACCGTTTTATAAAACTCGAGAATCATTTTATAAAACTCGAAGATCGTTTTTATAAAACTCGAGAAACCGTTTTATAAAACTCGAGAAATCGTTTTATAAAACTCGAGAATCGTTTTATAAAATCCGAAGATCGTTTTTATAAAACTCAAAAGTCGTTTTATGAAATCCGAAGATCATTTTATAAAACTCGAGAATCGTTTTATAAAACTCGAAGATCGTTTTTATAAAACTCAAAAGTCGTTTTATGAAATCCGAAGATCGTTTTATAAAACTCGAGAATCGTTTTACAAAACCGCAAAAAACCGCAAAAACCAAAAAAGCCGTAAGACGCGAACTAAGAAACACTCTCTAGTTCGCCCATCGGCGAACTAAGCCGGGCCCGGCTTAGTTCGCCGATGGGCGAACTAGAGACGTCCCGGACACTCCGCGTCTCGATTTCCCGCATTCCCGATTCGAAACTTACGTCTTTCGACAAGGTCGCGTTCTAAACCGCGGCCAAAATATCTCCCGTTCCATCTCGATCCGACTTACCGTTCGAGTTTTACGA
>CAKOAT010157155.1:31237-45478 GCA_932364175.1 Eruca vesicaria subsp. sativa | reverse complement strand
TGTATAAAACGGCAACGGTTAAACGAAACACCGAACATTGCCTAAACTATACGATTTATTCGAGATTTCTCGTTGAAATCATAAAAAGAGCGCTTTTAATAAAAAACGCCGAGTAAGTCGTAAAAAACGTGTTTTTAATAAAAAGTCGAGTAAATCATAAAACTTTGCGATTAACTCGAGAAATTTTCTAAAAAACGACGTCAGATCGGGAAATGATCCCGTAAAAGTCGGAAAACGGTTTTTATCGCAAAACAGCCCGGAAGGACCTAAAACGCGATAAAAACCCATCTCGCGATTTCAACGGAATCAAACCCGCAGATTTGATAACGTTTTGACGGTTTACTCGCAGAAAGAAAATAAAAGTCAAGTTTAAACATAAAAGGAAGGTTTGAAGAGAAATAGAAGATTTCCGCAGAAGAAAAGGAAGGATCGAGAAGAATGGAAAATTCTCGATTTAGTCAAATCTGCGCGAAATGGAAAGATCGGATAGCCAAGACGAGGAGTATATAAAGAGGAGGTCTAGGGCAGAAGCACGGACACGAAATTCAGAGCTCTCACCACCAAAACTAGTATTTAGGAATCTTTCCGTTTTTCTGTTAGCGAGCTGCGTCTCAATTAGGGTTTTCTAGTTTTTACGTTTTCGGTTACTCTCTTTGTACCAGTTCAACGCAGATTCGGAATAAGAACCTTCTTGCTTTCAATCTCGCTTATTTTCGTTTTAATTCTAAGTGTTTTCGTCATCTTAATCTTTGTTGTGCGGTTCTCGCAGATAGTCGGTTCCTCTGGAAACTTAGGGTTTTCCCGAAGTTTCCTTATTTACGATTTATTTGATAGTAGGGTGAAATCGACTCCCACAATCGACACGGTGCATTCCGTGTTGACTGATACTGTTATCCTAAAATCGATCGACACGCCTAACCGCGCGTCGACCGATACTGTTCATCCCCCGTTGATCGACACTATTCATCTCCCGTCGATCGACACTTCCCACCCGAAATCGATCGATACGGCTCACTCCGCGTCGACCGATACTATTCTTCCAAGATCGACCGACATTGTTTGTGGAAAGGAAGAAAATTTTGACTCCAAGCTGAAACTTCAGTACATCCCTCTTATGAGTCAACGTCTCTTTCATGGTTATTTTGACGAGCAATCGATAGATCATACTGATATGTTTGAAGACCTAATCTGGTCTATCTTTGATGAAGCCATTGAAGACTACCACTTCTGCAAACTCATTCCTTTCACTCTTGCTGGAGAAGCAAGACGTTGGTTCAAAGAGTTGCCACCAGAGTCCCTCAAAACATGGATTGATATCGCGTAAGCCTTCTTCAACAGATTTCTCTTTGACACTCCACAAAAACTAAAGATTGAGTCAACAACGAGATATGTGGTGGAGGATGATGAACCAGAAAACAATACTGGTTATATGACGCCTGCATCGGTTGACACCATAACTTCTACATCGACCGATGCCACGATCTTTCTATCGGACGATATCATTCACCCATCAGCGATCGATACCATGATTTCATCATCGGTCGACACTGATCACCGAGACCCTGCTCATCATGGTACTGTTCATCCGACGACCGACACCACTAACATGGAGACAGAGAAGGACGAAGGGCTCATACTCAAGATCGATAAAAAAAGGTATCTGGCGAGACAAAGGAGGTCGTCCTTGCAACTTTAAAGGACAATTGATTAATGGAGAAGAAGCAATAATTCCTGATGTGATTTCTTTTCCAGAAATGAATACCTTTGATCTAAGTAGCCAGTGGTATGATTGGGTAAGTGAGGACCCTTTCCAAGGTCTTCTTTATGAGGACCCCAGAGATCATATCAAGATACTTGAGGAAGTGGTCTCAGCAACCAAACATAAATTAATACCCGAAGACCACACTCTCTGCAAGCTCTTCCCCCATTCACTATCCGGAGATGCGTTTAGCTGGTTCAGTAAGCTGCAGCCAAAATCTCTAACCTGCTGGGAGGACATCAAAGACGCCTTCCTAGGTAAATTTTTCAGCACTTTTTCAGCAAATTTGGAGATTGAGATGAGTTCTATGCTGGAATATATGGTGGAAGATGAGGAACAAGATGAGTCTGGAGAACTGAGCAGAGTAGAAGAAGCTGATATTAAAGATCCAACCCCCACATCGATCGACACCAGTTCCTTAGTATCGATCGACAGTACGACTGCATCATCAATCATCACCACCACCTCATTGATCGACATCAGCATCTCGGAATCGATCGATAAAGACTTTCGTCATCAATCGATACCACTTGAAATCCTTGAAAGTTCGAATTGTCCTCAGGACACTGCAGACTCAACATGGAAGAGCACTAATGTATCAAGTTCTTCTCCTTCCCTGGATGTAAACATAAAGAACAGAGAGGATCTTGGAGATTTGGATTCAAGTAAAGAAGTTACTTTAGAAGACTTCTTGGAGCTGAAGGAAGGGTTTGAGGATGCAGATCAGAATTTGGAGCAGAAGCTTGACGACAAATAGAATGCTAATAGGAAAGATGGAGAGACTTCATCAAAGACTAGCATCGATCGACACCAACCTTATGAGATCGATCGATACCCTCCCTGCATCATAGATATACAACCACCTTACGGAATCGATCGACAGTCGCCATACATCATCGATCTACATACATCCGACTGCATCGATCGACACCCACCCGATTGTATCAATCGACAACCATGGTTGGATGAACTGCCAGAATACATATTCAAAATGGAACCAGTTGGGGAGATAGTGCATAATTCTGAAGCCTTTCACGTTACTGTCCCTAAACATCAGAGACCACCTATTTGGACAGATGAAGCTGATGGGTTTCACAAAAGAGTGAAAAGGATACATGATCCTGTGAAGATTATGGTTCCAAATGCGGTGTTTGAGGCTGAATCTCCTATCCCACCAGATAAAAGTATGGAGTTAAGTTCCTATAGTGGAGTATTAGATGATCATCAGCACGTCATAGTTTCACAGAGAGGGTTGAGATTTAGAGATGAAGTCGATAAAGCCTTAGAAGAAGCATTGATCGACACTGACCAGACACCATCGATCGACATGATCAATCCACCATCGAACGACACTACCATTGGTACATCGATCGACACCAGACGCGAATCAGAGCAGAATGAGTATGAAGTGTGTGGAAATATTTTTGATGGAGATACCACCACGCATTCAGACAAGTCTAGGGGAAAGAAGAGGATGAATTGGAAGAACAGAAACAAGATCAATGGAGGTTCTCAGTTATCATTGATTTTTCACTTCTTAGATGATATCAGGGAATACAAAGTGAGATTACACAAGTCTGTGGGAAAGAAGGGGAGGAATTGGAAGAAGCGGAAACGAACCAAAGGAGGTTCTCAATTACCATGGACTCCTTACTTTTCAGATGGAATAAGAAAATCAAGAGTGCGCAGCAGATGCTTCTCACATCCATATGCAAAGCTTAAAGCACTTCTTATTGCTGAGATGATAGACAAGGGAGAGGAGTCTATGGAGGAGGCTTTCACACAAGAATGATAAAGCTTCAGAGATTGGACAATGAGACTTGAATTGGAGCAAGTTCTCATTCTCATCCGAACTGAATCAGATCTCCAGAAGTCAAGCTAATGACTAAAAATAAGCGCTGCGTGGGAGGCAACCCACTGTTAGGTAATTTTAAATATGGTTTTATTTTCATTTGTTGCTGATATTTTGTTTTCTAAGGATTTCAGGTACTGTAGCACTGCACTGTAGCAATCGAGCGATACTATAGCAGAAAATCGACCGATACTATAGCAGAATCACTATAGCAATCGAGCGATACTATAGCAGAATCACTATACATATAAAAAAAGAAATTTATTAATTTGTTTTATTAGTTATCTATTACTAACTTTAAGAATATTAGTGTTTTAGTTTCGTTAGGTAACAGGAACATACCCTAGAAAGATGAGTTTACCTAAGAATGGACGAGTTCTGCACCAGCATCGACTGAGACTTGATCAATGTCGCTCGACAGAGCATCACAAGTATTGATCGCCACTTAACTGTGTTGATTAATACTCACATCAATGACAGGTATACTCGCGAAACCTTGTTAAATATTGTCCTTATAGTTTTATTGTCCCACCAATCTTAGGCTATATAACATTGGTCACAGTGTTATTTAAGTCTGGGGGAGGTTCTACTAATATTGTGCGTTTAGTTAGCTATTTAGAAAAGCAGACCCAAGTAGATGATTACCATGCTAATCGACCGATACAAACCAGTCGATATCGCTCGACACATACATACATACACGCATCGATCGACGATGGCGACTCACCATCGATCGAGATCCATATCGGTCAGGTATATCGTTCACATTTTCGATATCAGTTACACAATTATTGTTTTTTATGCTCTAACTCCGACTAGTTATACACTGAGGACAGTGTATGATTTAAGTCTGGGGGAGTGGAATTACTGATGCTACTTTACCTCTTTTTGATCTTATTAAAAGTGTTCAAAAATTGGTTTTATTGAGTCAAGAAAGGGAAAATTTTTCAAAGTCTTACTTTTTATCTTACTACTCTTTAGCACCATTCTTAGATTTGTTGATTGCAGAAAGTACTATAGATACTACAGTGGATCACCGATCATCCTATGACACCACTTTCATGATTGTTTGGAAGAACCAAAGCTGATTTCCAACCTAACCTGACATCTATTGCTTGTCTTGGGGCTTGGTATACAAGAGATCGGAATCCTCCTGCAAGTCTGGAAGGTAAAAGTCTCAAAATTTTTGGTTTCCTTCTCTCCTTCCTTTGGCATCCCCAGAAAATAAAAGATTGAGATGATTTCCTGAGAGGCAGAGGGAGAGGTAGATTACCCATGACCCCACTATTCTAAATCAAAGGGATGATCACACATTGTGGAAGCGAGGGAGAGGTAAATTACCTATGACCCCACTATTCGCCTACACTTTGTCGAAAGACCTACAAAAAGTAGGAAGATCAATAAGATGAACATTAGTTGTTCATTGGGATTGATATAAAAGAAATAAAAAAAGAATTGGGACTCAGAGAAGGGAGATAAAGAGAGAAAGGGAACCAGGATGAGAATGCCTGAAACTTGTTTGAGTTGAATCCAAGTGTTCCTTGATCGATACTCCCAAGGTAAAGCCTACACCTTTATTTTTATGCATAAATGAAATCAGTAGAGGGGATAGACAAACAAGGAATGTTTAAGTTGATTGGCTAGATGTATTTGGTTTCTAAGCTAGGATATGGTATAATGTACTTCTGTAATTGATAGATATGAGATGTGGCTTGCAACAAAGTAGAGGTGATGATTTTAAAGTTGAGATTTTTATTGAGTCCTTGCTGTTTTTAAACTTCTTTCAAAGACTAACTTAAAGTTTGCTTGAGGACAAGCAAAAGGTTAAGTATGGGGGGATGATATACCATGATTTTGACCCACTTTTAGTCATGGTATTGATGTGTTCTTATGATAATTATATATGTTTTGGAGTCTATTTAGAGTATTTACAGGTTAAGGTACGCCCTGGAAAAATATGGTGATTTTGGTGTCTTTTAGTGTCTTTTGGAGACCTTCCCATGGTGCGATTTAGCCCATCTTTTGAGAAAAGATAGAGCTTTGAGTTAGCTTTCCAATGCCACCGGTTTGAGGTCAATCCAACGGTTAGATCCGAAGTTATGCCCGATTTACTGACGAGTGGTCAGTCTGCCTCGCGAGAGAAGGCTGTCGAGAAGATATGTGCATGTCGATCGATGGGAGACACCTCATATCGGTCGATATGAATGCCAGAACGTGGGCTGATAATATTTCATAACCGACTGAAGCCCACAAGTTACCATAATACCCTGGGACGACCAGAAACTCTAGTTATGATATTTATAAGCCATTGTTGACGACTACAAGCTTTTCGAAGTTCTTTTTTATTGTTTCTCTTAGTTAGGAGAGAAGGGAGAACTCTTATCAGAGTCCTCCTGGAACTCCATTGGTTTTTATATCTATTCTATTGCAATTTCTTATCTATTCATCTATGATTTCTGTGACGAACTTCATGTCTGAATAGATCCACCTGTTGGATTTAGGGTTCAGATAGGTTGTGGGATTAGCCCCAACTATAGATTGCTAAGTTGTGATATTCATGGTTAGGATGTTCTTAATGCTTGTTTCTATAGTCATGAACTAGAACCATGAACTGGAATAGTTTAATTTATTAATCTTCATCCTGACATCATCCTCTACAAACTCAGACTCTATTAGGCACGATGCGGCATGGTCTACAACTGGAATGGCGACTTTCAGGTATAGATTTATAAATTATAATATATGTATAGTTTTAAAAATATATATTATTGACTTTAATTCTAATTATTTTAAATCAGGTGGACGGTTACGAGCGCGGGAAACCCGATTGCCTCACAACCATGGTGTGGGATGGCCTCATCAGCTATTGGGCGTTGCCGGACTCGATCAGAACCTCCCAGACAAACTCCGGGAACCGCATGACCACAGACGAGCATGGCAACATGAAGATGCTTCACACCACGGGCCGAAAACCTCACGGGGGAGTTCGTCTAGACATGGTAAGATGATTTTTTATAACTATTTAATTTTTACTTTATTTGAATATTCTAATATTCTAAATTAATATTTAATTTTTAAAAAAAAATAGGCTAAAGAGACAGGAGTTCTTCCATCTCTGAAAGAACTTTACGAGCGGACCCACCGGAAAAAGGGTGGGCAGTTTGTAAATCCTTCTTCCGAGCGGATCTACAACGAGGTTGCTGCCCGAGTTGACGAACGCCAGACCCAGCTGACTCAGCAGACTGGGGCTCCAGTCGTATTATCCACTCTTGAAATGGATAAGATTTACGAGGAGGTAAATAATTTGTTTTACTATTAATTTTTAATATTTATTTAAATTTTTTCTTAATGTTATAATAATATTTTTATTTATAGATCGCCCCTAGGAAAAAGGGACGTATCGTCGGGATTGGCTCGGTTAACGATGTCCCTGCAGCGACATTTTCTTATCATCAGGAGCAGCACGATGTCAATGCTCAGCTGCGCTCGGAGTTGCAGGCGACGCAGTCTCATGTGAGTTCGCTCACCGAGCATGTGACTTCTCTCACAGATGTTCTCGACATTTTGGCGGTTGGAAACCCGCAATTGGAGGAGATGTTGCGTCAGAGACGGGAACGCGGGGGGATTCCAACCCAACAGCATCCACCATCACAGTCACAGCCGGCAACCAACTTTGGAGAGGAGCAGGATTTAAGGAGCCAGGACGAGTTTGTTCGGCAATTTCACGACCAGCATCCGTAGTTTTTTATTTTTAATTGTATATTATGAATTTTAAAACTTCATTGTATATTATTTAGTTATTTAGAAAATATTTTGTTTTTTATTTTTAATTTATAATTTGATTTTATATTTTTAAAAAATTATTTATATTTATAATTAATTTTTTTAATAGGGAATAAAATATTTTCATGCAAAATCCTCGTAAAGTTTCCAAGCAATATCCTCGTAATTAATTCTAGTAAGTTCCTCGTAGTGTATTACTACGAGCTTACGAGGAAAAGGTTACTACGAGCTTACGAGGAAGCTTTACGAGGACCTTACGAGGAAAAGATAACCACACCTTTACGAGGAAAAGTTTCCTCGTAAATTTGCTATGACCTTACGAGGAAAAAAAGCTTTACGATGAACGTGTTTCGACGAAACGCGTTTCCTCGTTATTTCCTAGTAAAGGGTCATTTACTAGGAAATAACGAGGAAAACCCGTCCTAGTAATTGACGAGTTTTCTTGTAGTGTTTACTCATGCGTTTGTGTTGTTTTGACACTGTGAATGTCATTTGTTGTGTGCAGTACACTTATGGTTAAACTGACAAAAGAGTCCACTATATATTCATCGCTCGGGACCGACTTTCCAGGTTCCTGGCTTCTTTGTTACGAGAGAACAAAACGAGGGGAGTGGCTTGATAAAGAGACTGTTGCCTGTGTTTATCAGTTTATGTGCAATCCCTTCGTGGATCAAATCTTGTCGATACTGTTTGCAAGATTGTTTAGGTTTTGATTCTGCTATAATTGTGAAAGCATAGTAACTGGATAACTATTATGGAAAACAAAAATAATTACAAAATACATTAGAACCTCTATAAATCAATACTCGATAAATTAATATACACTAAATATCTTTATAAATTAATATAATTTTATAGTTCCAAATTGAGTTTTTTAGTTCAATTAGTATATCTATAAATTAATATATCTCTAAATTAATAAAAAAAATAAAATTTTGGTGTAATCCCAACATTATTAATTTATAGAGGTTTCACTGTATACTTTAAATAATATCCTTATTTAATTAGCTGGTAATCTTAATTCAAAATATCAGCTAATTTACAAAATAACCAGATAATTTTCAAAATATCAGCTAATTTACCGATCCATTAGCCGGTAATTGTAATTCAAAATATCAGCTAATTTACAACATATCCAGATAAATCGAAATTTAACCATGCTAACTTACGAAAGATATAAAAAGTCACACTTTAATCGTGAGTTGTACTTAAGTCAGCATTAGCGAAAATGAGTTCAAAGAAAATGAATACAAAAATATATATTATTAGCCGGCTAAACTAATTTAATAGACTAAAAAAATATTTGTTAACCGTCTTAATACACTAGAAACATATTTGTTAGCCATCTAAACTAATTAATACACTAGAAACATATTTGTTAACCGTCTATACTAATGTAACAATAGTTTAACACTAGAATTTTTGACTACTCTCTGATTACATATGTTCACGAAAACACAACTAAGGTAAACAGACGAAATAAACATACAGGGAGAGATCTTCAATAGTATAGAAGTATGCAAAGTACATAAACGATTTTCTCTTCTCATAACATGTCACAAAAACACCACCATAAGACTGCAACAGAAGCTATGAAAGCAAACCTAGAAAGAAGCTAGCTAACACAGTATTCTACAAACTGGATCTTCAATAAGATAAAACAGCAGATAAAAAATTCACTTTTGAAAAAAAAATATTGATGCCAAACATATCTAGCTAACTGGAAATGAAATAGATGTTTTCCATAATTCATTAACCGCAGCCCCAAGTGAAAACAAAGAAGATTACTTAAACCACAATTTACCATGACCACCACACTGACACTATTTGCATTACAAGACTATTTTTTTTGGTCAAGCTTTACAAGACTATTTAACTTGTATTTTTTTTCTGCGATTTTCTTGGATTTTGGAGATGGATAGGACGCCTTCGCCGGATCTATCTGATCCTCTGGGGGAGAGTTCTGAGGTTCGGGTAGAGACAGTAACAGAGGACTCATCGGATCGGATAGAAATTTTGACGAAGGGGGAGAAATCGTGGGTTGCGATAGCTCAAGATAAAAAAAGTCTGAGGAAGCATGAGGTGGCGATCATGACAAAGGATGGTAAACACAGGGTGGAGAATCCAGTTGAGATACTAAAGGATTCAACACTGCTATGGAAAGATTTTGTAATCGGTAAATTTCCCGACTTAGCTCCTCATGTTTCAAAATTTTATATGGTGGTCAATAATATCTGACGTTATGGGGAAATTGCTGTGAAAGTGGATGTGTTCAATGTAAACGAAACAAAAATGCGATTCAAAGTCCCAAATCTGAAAGCTAGAGAAAAGATACTACGACATGGTATGTGGAACATAGCAGGAGTGCCAATGGTTGTTTCAATATGGTCACCAGAAGGAGAAGAGGAGAAACAAGAGGATGAGATACCAATGTGGGTTTATTTGAAAAACGTTCCTATTCTAATGTTCACATGGGAGGCTCTCAGTTTCATGACAAGCTCAGTGGGTTTTCCGGTGAATCTGCATCCATACACTATTGCTTGTTCAGAATTTGAAGAGGCGAAGGTCTTTGTGAGTGGATGTTAGGAAAGTGCTGCCCTTTGACCAAAAAAAAAAGGAAAGTGCTGCCTAAAGAGATTACTTACTCTAAGGATGGTAAGGAATTTACGGTGATGTACCATTATCCATGGTTACCATCAAGATGTAACTTCTGTGATAAATGGGGCCGTACTGAAAAAGTATGTTCGAAAAAGGGTAAAGAGAAGAAGACTGAAGATAATGGCTCACAGCCTTGATCTATGAAAGCACAGGAGACCGGGGAAAAGGTTGAGAAGGAGGAGATGGAGAAGTTAGAGAATGATGGGAAGGTCGTGGAAAGTAAAATTTCTACTGAAGAGGTTTGGGAAATAAATAGGAAATCTGAGGAAAAGAAGGAGAATAAAGAAATGAGTAAGGAGAGTAAGGATGACGATTGGTTACTCCCCTCACTGAATAAAGGAAGAAGTCTGAGTAATTCGCCGCTGAGAGAGGAAGTAGAAATGTTGATCTCTGCGTCCAAGTACTCCATTCTAAATCAGGATGTAGCAGAGGAGGGGGAGATACCGTATGACGAGAAACAGAATACAGAATCAGAGACCATAGAAGAGGATGATAAGATTGATGAATTAGATAGTGATATGGTGGAAGATAGTATTCTGGAGAGTCAAGAGAAAGAAAAGGATAAAGCTGTCACGAAAAAGGGTAAGAAGAGAGGAAGGAAGCCTAAAGCTCAAGTTGAGCACAAGGTCTTCTTACCGTAATCATTAATATGATGAGCTTCTTCTGGAAACATTCCGTGGTGAAAGAGTGGATTAATTATAAAGAGATGCAGTTTGGTTGTATTTTGGAAACAAGGGTAAAAGAAAAGAAGGCACAAAATATTCTTAATACAACATTCAGAGGTTGGTCTTATATGACAAATTATGAATGTAGTGTTGGGGGAAGAATTTGGTTATTGTGGAGTGACACGGTATGTATGACACCAGTGTATAAAACAGATCAGATTATTACAGTATTTTATAGAGTACATGATGAGGAGGAGTTTTTCTGTTCATTTATATATGCAAGGAATTTACCAGAAGAAAGAAAGGAGTTATGGAAGGGCATTAGCCATCATAAGAATTCGCCTATTTTCAGAATAAGGTGTGGATGCTTATGGGGGACTTTAATGAAATTTTAAAAATAGAAGAAAGTTCGGGTTTCTCAGATCTTGGTAGAGTTCCACCAGGTATGAGAGACTTCCAAAGATTAGTTCTCCATTGTAATCTTTCGGATATGGGATACCAAGGACCTAAACTCACTTGGTGTAATAAAAGAGAGGAAGGATTTATTTGCAAGAAGCTTGATAGGGCTTTAATGAATGACGTGGCTCTTCAAAGGTTTCCTATGGCTTACTCAGTCTTTGAACCAGGTGGTTGTTCTGACCATTTGAGGTGCAAGGTACAAATTTCTCCTTCTAGTGAGAAGATTCGAAACCATTTAAATTTGTGAATGTGATTGGTAGTCTACCTGTGTTTTTTCCTAGGATGAAAGGCTACTGGGATTCAACTCCGGTTCTATTTCACTCCACTTAAGCTATGTATAGGTTCTCAAAAAAGTTGAAGAATGTGAAGCCTCTTATACATGAATTGGGAAGAGAAAAGTTGGGAAATCTCATTAAGAAAGCTAAGGAAGCATATGGAAATCTTTGTGATAAGCAGAAGAGTATGCTTCTTAATCCAGGTGATAGTGCCATACGAGAAGAGTCTGAGGCGTATGAAAGGTGGCTTCATGTGGCCAATCTAGATGAGGGGTTTCTCAAGCAGCAAGCTAAGTTGCACTGACTTGATGTGGGAGATCAAAATAACATGACTTTTCATAATGCTATCAGATCTAGACAAGCTCAGAACACAATAAGAGAAGTTAGGTGTTTGGATGGTTAGATTGTCAATAAGCAAGAGGATATAAAGAATGAGGCTGAGCGATTTTTTTCTGAATACCTTAACCGAAGACCTATTAACTATCAAGGAGTTAGTGAGGAAGAACTTAACGATCTGCTGGGGTTTAGATGCTCTTGAGAAGATTGTAAAATGCTAGAGGCTGATGCAACTGAAGAAGAGGTGCATAGGGTTCTATTTGGCATGCCAGGATAAATGTCTCCGGGTCCAGACGGTTATCCCTGTGAATTTTTTAAAGCTGCCTGGTCTATTGTTGCTTATGACTTCACTGTCGCTGTTCAATCAGTATTCCATTGGTTTTCTTCCTAAGGGGGTAAATTCAACAATTCTTGCTTTGATTCCTAAGGAAGATGATTCTCTGGAAAAGAAAGACTGTAGGCCTATTGTTTGTTGCAATGTACTCTACAAAGTAGTATCTAAGATCTTATCAAATCGGTTGAAGCTGCTTTTGCCCCGCATTGTCTCTGCTAATCAATCTGCGTTTATTAAAGGAAAACTTTTGATGGAAAATGTGCTTCTGGCTTCTGAGCTTATTAAGGATTATCACAATGACAGTATTTCTCCCAGATACACTACAAGAAATTAAGGATATTGTCACAAAAAAATTCGTCACAATAAAAAAGAATTCGTAACAATATTATCATTGTCACGTTTTTGTTACCAATTATTAATGGTTACAATACGTGTGTCACAAATGTTCGGGAGTAACAAAACTGTCACAATTTTTTGCGACTAAATTTTTTGTAACAAATCGTCACGCATTGTTACGTTGTATATTGGTAACGAAACTTAATTTACGACTGTTTAATGTGACAACTATGTCACTAGTAGTGACGGACCTGTTGTCACAAAATGTCACTAATACAAACGATAATATAGTTTTTTACCGTCACAAACTCTGATATTATATATTGTGTCACACTGTCATTATTCGTGACTAATTTAAAGTCTTAATTTTGTAATCTATTATAACCAAAAAATAAGTTTAATAATTAATGACTAAAAAGGATTTTTATCCGTCTTAAATAAGTACTATAAATGCGTTACAAAATTGTTGTATTTTGTAACATTCATTTATGATAAATTAATTAATTGAAAATAACATAATAAAAAATTAACTCAAAAATTAATTTATAATTCAAATTTTATTTATTAATAAAAATCAGTATCCAAACAAAATCTATTGAACAAAACTAAACCGAAATTGGAAAAAAAAACCTAAGTAAACCAGACTCGGTTTACTAATCTAAACATGAAACAACTTAACCTAAAAAAATCTTAACCCTGCATCTAAAGTAAACTCGTCGCCGTCAGTTTTCTCTTCTTCTGCCTCGTCGTCTTTGAACAGCCACTGTCAAACCTCACCATTGTCTCTGCTATTCCACCACCTTTAAGCTTTCTCATCAGTCGGCTCATGACCAACTTTCTCTTTTTCTTCTTGTCGGCTCCATCTCTACCACCACCGCTATCTTTCTCTGCCATCTCCACACAACATCTTGTTCAAAACCTGCAAGAACCCAAACATGTTAAGTATGAAGGAATATTAGAAACACTAAGTAAATCAGTTCACTCCCATTCGTACTAACACTATTCGATTTAAAGACAAAAACTTTCAATTAGATTAAGAAGAAAAAAGAACAAACTTGCAGAATGAGGCTTCCAGACAGAGTAAATCTTTATGCTACAGCCACAAAAAAAGAACATATTAACAATCAGGTACAAGTGTGTATGTGTGTGTAGAATCAGAGACATAGGCATGTAAGATTTCAGAGAATCTAAGATTACCACGGACTCAGAGAAGATTGGTGAAGAGTTGTGTTAAACAAGACCACCAGATCTGTAAACAAAAGTACTAGATTTCATTAGAAGAGATTATCAGATGAAAAAAACTTGAACAAAAAAGAAGTGAAGATGAAGAAACGGACCAAGGAGGAGGTAGCAGAGGTTATGGTGGTAGTGGCGGCCGAGGAGGTGATGTGATGGTGTCTGGGACAGATTAACAACATGGTGGTTGAGGCAGAAGTAATGGCGGATGATGGTGGTTTGTGTTTGTAGAATTAGAGGAGGAGGATTGTTAAGGTGAAGAAATGATTAATGAGAAAAAAATAAGTTTCAGAAGAGAGAAGAGGAGAAAGAAAGCTTGAGAGGTGAGATACAAACGTGAGAGGAGAGGGATGTGAGAGTGAGAGAAAAGAGAGATCATTGTCTTAAATATTGACCAATAAGAAACAAGCATGAAGATAACCAAAAGTTTCATTTGTAACCTTACAAATTAACAACATGGTGGTTGAGGCAGAAGTAATGGCGGATGATGGTGGTTTGTGTTTGTAGAATTAGAGGAGGAGGATTGTTAAGGTGAAGAAAGGATAAAT
>CAKOAT010157155.1:8792-23797 GCA_932364175.1 Eruca vesicaria subsp. sativa | reverse complement strand
AATCAATATGTAAAAATTAATTAATATTGGAAACTTGAATATTAAAAAAAAAAGAATTTGTTGTACCTTCGTCCACCGTTGACATCAACTACACCGTTCTTGTTAATCCGAACACCTCTGTTTACGACGGGGTCGTACCACTCACACTTGAAGATAACGCATTTCAAACCCATACCCGGGAACTGAACTTCATAAATCTTCTGCAAGATCCCGTAGAAATATGTTTCGCCTTTCACACATATTCCATAATTACTTGTCGCCCGTTGTCTACCATAGTCATAGGTATGAAAAGTATAGGCTCGGGTAAACTGAAGTTCTAAATAACCAAATTTACTAAAAGACCAACCTTGTAACCATTAAACACAAGTTTACCATTAAAATATAATAATAAAGAAAATTAAAAAACAAACAAACATTTCTCCATCGTAAACTCAGAAACACGAAGAAGAAGAAACCAAAAAAAAAAAACGAAACACTTCTTCTCCATCCGACAATTCCTTCTCTAAGACATCCTTCTCTGTTCATCAATTTCTCTCATCCACCGTGTATCGGCGTCATCTCCTTCTGCCGCCGTCGTAACTCAACGGTGACTCATAAATTCTTGAGGAACCTTATCGGTCACATCCGCCATCAATTATGTGTTACTTGAATCGGGGAGGCCTCAATCAAAGGTAATCGGCGCTTTTGATATCATACATGGATTGATTGCAAGTTTAAATTTGAAAACCCTAATTCACAAATTGAAAAAATCGATTTTTGTTTCTTTGTTTCTAGATAAAAATTTTGATTGCTTGATTTTGAAAACCTAAATACCCAATTCCCTTAATTTGTTGACTATAAAACCCCTAAATCCCCACGTCATCAAACTGATGAATTGTTTGCATAGATAAACACATTGATGTGATAGGTTGACAAATTAGTCGCAGTTTAGAAATATAATTGTAATCTCATTATTTCCTTTGCTTAATCCCTTTTTTGATCCAAGAAAGATACGCCACACGTATCACTTTTATTGCTTGTCATATCTGAAAAAAAAAAACCATGTGAAACTCTCTTCTTACATGTTCCGCGCTTGTAGTTGTAGACCATATATAGTTTCATTGATTGCAGGGTGGTTTTAACCCCTTCATTGACCTATATATACATAAAAAAAAATAATCCAAAGCTTAACAGTTGACTCTCAGAATTTAACTTTTAGTCTCAACCCGTCATCGTCTTGTATTGGGTTTTATGTTGTATGATTATTATTGTTCCATTTGTTAAGTTAGTTCTAATACTTTTGTAATAGTTAATTCTTGTTTCTCTGGTATAATGTGGATGAATGATATTTATTATGTTTGTTCTCTTTGTTTTTTTTTCTAGGAATGGTCTCATCTTCGGGTATTAGGAAGTATCCTCCGCGACTTTTTGAGATTGGTAAAACCCATATTCAAAATAGGAGCTGAACTACAGCTGTTACCTATCCAACCTTTAAATGGTGCAAGAAACTGTTGGCCAAGACGTTTGATCTGAGTTGAGAGAATCAGTTGTTGGCGTGATTATCAAGGTGAAGGAGTTGGATTACACTGGGTCTGCAAAATGTGTTCATCATTTTCTGGCCAATCAATTGGAGATCAAGAGCAGTCATGAAATTTGGTCTTTTCTAGAAGACCAGCCAATGAGGTTCTCTTTATATGAGTTTGAAGAGATTACAGGGCTAAATTTTGATCCCTTTGACACACAAGAACAGTGGGATGTGGCTCATAAAGATTTTTGCGTGGAGATGAAAGTTCCAACTTCTGAAGCATGTTGGATGGGTTGTTGTGTCTAATATCCATTCTGATATTTGAAATTTCAAACAATAGTAGAATACCGCTACATTGTGCGAAAAAGATTATAGATACAACATCTTTTCAGTGCTATCCGTGGGGTCGGGGAGGTTTTACCAGCCTTGTGGATTCTATTAAAATGCTAACATACAATGGAAAGAAGAGTTACACACTTCATGGTTATGTTCATGCATTGTTAATTTGGATATACGAGTCTGTGCCAGATATTGGAGAAATATATGGGCATCGAATAAAGGGAGCTGAGGTTCCCCCTCTGTCATGGCATGGTTCTCGTCAGCGTATCAACTTCTCAAATTTTTGTGCACAAGAAAAAGAAAATATGAGAAAGTATTAATAATGGTTCTTGTACTTTACTATGCAGGTTTGTGTAAGGCATATGATTGTAAAGCCAATGGATGATAGATATCCGCAATGGGTGAAGTTGAACCACCTAATAATTTGGATAACATGATAGTTGACATCCTCAATGATCAGCTGGACAACAAGTTTTGGGATGTAGTGCCGCCTACCAAATGTAAGAAGAGAAAAACTCATGTTAGTGCACCTAGCAATTCTGATACAGTAGATGCGAGTCCTTCAAAAAAAGAAGGAAAAAACTGCTCCTGAAATGGTATGTATCAAATGTTATTGAACATGTGCCTTTTGTTAGTGGTTTCTTAATGTTGAAGGAAGAATCTCATGGTGATATGCTCATCAACAACATCACCATACGAAAGTTGCTTGAGTCTGTTATCAACTTGATTGGAAAAGTAGACACCATGGATGTTAGTGTAGCTGAAAAGGTTAGTAAGACATTGGAAGCTTCTATACACGCTCATATGGAAGCTAGAAGGAGTTTATTTGAGACTGAGATAAGAAAAAAGCTGGTCACATTAGCGGAACAAATAAATGTTCTTAAAGGGAATGGTGATGAAAAAATTCCATCCAATGCTGATTGCTCAAAATCACAAGATGAAGATGCTGCTTTTAGCAACACAATGGTATGTTTGAATTGTCAACTAATGTATTTTATTTAGCAAGATACTTACTGGTTTTTAATACTTGACAGTCATGGATGGTTCAAACAAAAAAAAAGTCCGGTTGATGGTTTACCAATACAACGTGACATTAAAAAGGAGAAGAAGAATAAGAAAACAATGACAGTGAAAAAGATGAAGTTCCACTGAAAAAAGTGAAGATAGAGAAACTATTTGTTATCCCACAACTAAATTACCAATCCATTTCCACAGAGGTGTAGGAGAATCATCAAAAGTGGTAGAAGAGTGTGAAGTGTAGACCTGCTTTGGAAGCACTTGCTTCAGGTTTGGAAGAGCCTACTCGTAGAAGAAAACCCCACTTGACAAAGAATCAAGTTTGGTCATACGTAGGAAATTCTAAAGTGAAGCGAATCATAACTGGTGAAACTGTCTCTAAGGAACCTTATGACCCATTATCAAAGGTTGAATAAGAGAAATTGTAGAAACTACTTTTTTCATTAAGTCTGATTTGTAAGTTTCATCTTATGCATCTTATCTTGTTTTTTCTTAATAGTCTTATTCTTTGTATTTCTTCTTGGTATGGAAGATGATTTGTCTGGTTTATGGAGACAACAGCGCAGGGTTTTATTTGAAGATTATGAAACCGAGATAATCTTGGCCAACAAAGGATTATGGCTGGTTGCATGAATCCATAAGTTTTTGCTTGTGATTTGTTTAGATCAAGATCAGATTTCATTATAATTATGATCTTTTTATGTCACATCACATGGCGGCAGCAATCCTTATGTTTCACAGATGCTCAATCCAATCTCAGTCTCCATATTCCTCTTCTCGAATTGCATTTCTGTACTGCTGGTTTGTGAAGTCATGGGTCAAGGACTACAAGAAGTATGAACAGTAAACATTTTAGTGGTCAGAAAATGATATCAAAACCTTTAATGGAGAATACCCAGAACAATTTGTGACGGGTAAGAAGTGGCTTATAGAGGTCTCTATATCTTCCTCTGCCACCATGTCAACGGCGACCACTGGATTGCTCTGTACATTGATTACATAAGAAGGTATTACATGTGTATGATAGCATTCCAAATATGTTGACTGATACGAAGATGTGCGAAGAGTGCATGCTATTCATGAAAATGCTTCTGGCATTGCTTAACAAGATGGTGGATCCTAAAATGAAATCTAAATAGGACCAACAGTTCACATACCGTAGGCACAAGAAGATCCCCAAAAATGAGGACGCATGAGATTGCGGTGTGTACACTCTGAAGTACGTTGAATTTTTAGCTGTAGGGAATAAACTTGATGGCTTAAGTGATCAGATTATACCAGCAGTGCGACTGAATTTGGCTGCAGAGATTTATGAGGAGGTGGCTATGGTTCATAAGGAACTATAACATGTACAGTGAAACCTCTATAAATTAATAATGTTGGGATTACACCAAAATTTTATTTTTTTATTAATTTAGAGAGATATTAATTTATAGATATACTAATTGAACCAAAAATTCAATTTGGGACTATAAAATTATATTAATTTATAGAGATATTTAGGGTATATTAATTTATCGAGTATTAATTTCTAGAGATTCTACTGTAGTTTGTTTTTGTTTGGTAGGTTTTTTCTTGTTTTCGGATGTATAACTTGGTTGGTCTATGGTTGATTTTGGATGGATGTAACTTGTATGGTCTTTGCTTGTTCTCGGATGTATAACTTGGTTAGTCTTTGGTTTATTTTGGATGGATGTAACTTGGATGGTTTTTGCTTGTCCTCGGACGTGTAATTTGAATGTTTAATGTTGATGGTTAGTTACATTATGCCACTTGTGCTCGTCTCTTTTACTTGTAATCCACTCATTGCAAATTCTGAAAAACACACAAACAAAATGACATGTAAAGTAACATCAAAGACAAATGAACCAGTGTAAACGTAATGACCATAGAGAACACATTACTAAATGAAACACCAAAGAGTATACCAATAAATTTAGCACCAGCCAAAATAAAGTCTAATGTTTCCCTGGCCACTTCTTGAAACACAAAAGAGAACACATCACTTTAGGGGACATGTTGTAGAATTGTGTCCCATCTGGTTACAAATTCTACATATATGTTCGTTCTTTGACCGCCTTTTGTCATCAACTTTCTCCAAAATAGATTTATATCTTAATTTTTTTAGCCTTCTTTGTGGTTGGCAGACATCAGGTGGTAAGCAGATTTTTTTGTAACTTCTTCATGAATCGGAACATCATCATCTTTGGGCATAACAACGAAATATGCATTGTAAATGTACTACTTGCGTTAGTAATGGTGACAAAGTGCTATACATGATATGTTTCTAGCTTCCGCGGCAGCTATAGAATGAGCACATGGTAGCTTCTCTAAATTAAATCTACGGAAAGAACAGGTCTTATCGGTCAGATTTACAACATATAAGGACACGACTCCTGTCCGTTGTGACTGATGAATGTCTATTGCTTGAACCTTTATGTAACACCCGCATTTTCCAAAATAATAAAATAAATAAAAATGTCTAAAATCTCAATTTATTAAATCGCATAAATAATCTCCAAACTCCATAAATCCAATAACATAATAAATTTATAAATATCGAAGAAAAGCATAAGTCTGAAAATAGATAAATAAAACTCCCAAAAGCACCAGTCTGAAATGATCAAACTCGATCGTCAATATCACCTGAAAAAGGGGAAGAAAGAGGGGTGAGTGTTATACCATGATTTTGACCCGCTTTTGGTCATATTTTCTATATGTTTTTATTATAATTATCTATGTTTTGGAGTCTATTAGGTATGTTTTCAGGTTCAGTAGCATTTTGTCGTAAAGTAATGATTTAGGTGCCTTATGGAGCTTAAAGGAGAGTTTTACAAGTTGACTATGAAGATCCGACATTGAGAGACACATATCGATCGATACACACCTTGTGTAATCGATCGATGACAATTCCGTAGAAGTCGAAGTCGAGATACTACATCGATCGATGTACGCAATGTACCATCGATCGATACATAGCGTGATGAGCAAGGTTTACTTGGCCGACTTGAAGCCCAAGTTCTCACCAAATTACAAGACTGCCCCTGACGAGTTTTTAACCTAATTGTATTTCCTATTTATAGTTATGCCTATGAGCCCTAGAAAGACACACAAGATTTGAGTTTTGTATTCTATTCTATACTTAGCAATAAAAGCATTTTCTTTTCTTCTTATTCTTTTGCTATGAATCTCTTAACTATGTCTGAGTAGATTCATATGTTAGATTTGGGGTTCAAATAGTTATGAGGGATTAGCCTCAACTATGGATTGTTGAGTTGTTATATTCATTATCCAAATGAACCCTAATGCTTACTTTAGACTTGCTACCTAGAGTATTGATTATGGAGTGACTAATCTAATAGTCATCTTCCTGAAATCATTTGGCTAAACCCAGACTCTATTAAGGCACGATGCGACAGCCGGTCTGATAGATATTATCGGGTGAACACAGTTTCAATCCGATCTGATACTTTACATCGATCGATACTCCTCTAGAGTTATCGATCGAGGGCAGCTTATATCGATCGACACTGCGATAGCAACATCGATCGATGCATTCGGCAATCAGATCAATGGACGAGTCTAACTAGCGACAGCTATAGATTTGTCTAAGGGTTGAAGTTCTCATATATTTGCAAGCAATTCGTTAAGACATCGATAGATTTATAATCCTGATTTTCTGAATAGTAACCTTGAATCTAACTATTTCTTTTCACTGTTTTCAAACCTAAAACCTATTTTCCTTAGCAACTTACCATTGTTACTTATTTTATTTACTGTTCTAAACCTTTTCAACCTAGCTTAATCACTTAGGATTATATCTTTTGTGACTCTAGTTCCTTGTGGATTTGATCCCTAAGTACTACGATTGAACCTCTTATTTGAGAGAGTAAATCACTCCTTAGGTTAAACATTTGAGTGACATCAGTGAGTAACAGGGGAGTCACTAAGTTAGGTATGTGATGCTAACCGCAAACCACTGACTCAGTACATAGCACTACGACTATGTAGGCCTAGCTCTAACATGAGACAATCACGGTGTCTATTACACCTCACAGAACAATCATGTGCCTAGAGCACCATACAACAACAATCAATGCGATGATAGTACATAGCTATTCTCTGCACCCCCGCATTCTCCTCTTACGGATATACATATATAACTCTACAGGCGTTGTTAGTACGGTAGTCCACTCCGTACCCCCGCAATCTCTACGGCGCGCTAGTACAAACATCTCTGTACCCCGCAATCTCCACACAAGGCGGCGCTAGCACAGACGTCTATGTGCCCCCGCAATCTCCTCAAACAAGGCGTCACTAGTACAGACGTCTCTGCACCCCCGCAATCTCTCACACATGGACTCGTATATATTTACATATATATAGCAATTCTTAACATCAATCATGTCACACAACCGTTGAATCCTCTATTATCCTATGTCCGGTTTAACAATCAATAATAATAAATAACAAAACAAGACTCTCAAACAGACCGGATTCACAGAGACGGAACATGCTTCGAAACTAGACTTTTCATAATAGTAGTACTAAACTAGTTCGGGATTTAAGCGGAATAGCCTCACCTTAGTCACTGGCTGGAAATAGGAATGATCAGAAAATAGCACAATAACTTGGGGTTTCACCTTTGATCTCGATCTCTCGCCAACATCACACCAGCTCAGAATAAAAATAATAGTAATATATGATAATTAGAACAAGAAGGATTAATCACAGCATACGTTATGATTTGGATCCTTGACAATGGAGAGTTAAAATAAAAGAGATGGTGAGGTCAAACATACGGTTCAAGGATGGCTTGCTTGCTACGCAAGAAAGTACAAGGCATTGCGTAATACCTTCGGGACCACTTCGGCTTGACGGAACCACAACTATGGCGACCAGGGCTGCACCTCTGTTGACTCACAGCTCGTGGTGGTACAGATCCATAACCGATGGTGGTGAGGAACATGGCGGCTTCGGTACGAAACAGCAACGCAGCAACCACATGGGCCTCCAACATCAACGCTTCATCTCTAGTGGTAACTGATGACTCCGGTGGTGAACAGTGGTGGTGGCTGCGTCTCGTCTCCTCCGATGATGACATGAGCACGAGTAAGAATACGAGGACAAGCATAAGAGAAGGAAAGCCACTAGAGAGAGGGCAATGGTGGCTCCTCTTTTTTTTTTCTTTAACGGAGGAGATACAAGTATATATAATTAGGTATAGAAAACCTCATGTATAATTATAATAATAAAAACTTAACCAGTTTAAGATTAAATTAATTTGGTCCAAGAATTAATTAAAACAAGAAAAACCAGTTTAGAAAACCGGGTCGTTACACTTTAGTAGAATAGCAATAGGTATCCGGCCCTGCAAATGTTAAAACTTAGTATATTAGCAAACAGTCTAATGAAACATATAACCTGATTCAAAATATATTACCTCTAACACGTTCTCTACACCACGAGTAAGAGAGGTTTTCATCAACTCAGTGTCATGTTTTTTTGTTGCAAACCAGCGTGTCATCATTAATCGGATTGACTCTAGAAGGTGAACAATTGGCAAACTTTTAGCACCAGACGAAGCTCTGTTTATGAATTCAGCTATGTTATTAGTAAGGAGGTTATATCTATCACCTCTAAAATGAGTTCTTTCTCACTTACGGACATCTGCACGTTCCAAATATGCATGGAAATCTGGATTTAACTCTTTGATTTTCTCTAAGGTTGCTTAAAAGTCAGATAACCTAAAAGAGGTTGCAAGTTTTTTGACTGATCCAAACAAATCACGTCCTCTGTATCGTAACAAGATGTTTTTATATAAGTGGTACGTGCAAATTTCCCATGCTTGCCAATGGATAGACCACTGCAATAGTTTTCCTATTTACTTGTGTGTGTCAGTGATTAATGTCAATCATTCAACATAGGTGTCACATGCCTGAATTGGCAAAAAAAACATGTCCATGATTCATCATTCTTTGTGTCAACCACAGCAAAAGTAGTTGAAATGATTTGAAAGTTACGATCCTGTGATGTTGCAATCAGAACCGTTCCTTTATATTTCCCTTGCAAAAAAGTTCTATCAACCACCGTAACCTTCCTCATAAATAAAAAGCCAGTAATGCTAGCACCGAATGCAAGGAATAAGTACTTAAATTTGTTGTTTGTATCAACTTCCAGTCGATTTAAAGTCTCTGGATTTGACATTCTAATCAATGTTGGGGTCAAAATCGGTACGACGGAATCAACAGCCAAAACTCCCCGCAGAAATATAAAAGGAATCGTTTTATAAAACCCGAAGAATCGTTTTATAAAACTCGAGGATCGTTTTATAAAACTCGAGGATCGTTTTACAAAACTCGAGAATCGTTTTATAAAACCCGAGGATCGTTTTATAAAACTCTAGAATAGTTTTATAAAACTCGGGAAGCCGTTTTATAAAACTCGAAGATCGTTTTATAAAACTTGAGAAGCCGTTTTATAAAACTCGAAGATCGTTTTATAAAACTCGAGAAGCCGTTTTATAAAACTCAAAGATCGTTTTATAAAACTCGAGAAGCCTTTTATAAAACTCAAAGATCGTTTTATAAAACTCGAGAAGTCGTTTTATAAGACTCGAAGATCGTTTTATAAAACTCGACGATCGTTTTATAAAACTCGAAGATCGTTTTATAAAACTCGAGAAGCCGTTTTATAAAACTCGATGATAGTTTTATAAAACTCGAGGATCGTTTTATAAAACTCGAGAAGCCGTTTTATAAAACTCAAAGATCGTTTTATAAAACTCGAGAATCGTTTTATGAAACTCGGGAATCGTTTTATAAAACTCGAGAAATCATTTTACAAAACCGCGAAAAACCGAAATCGCCGCAAAACGCGAACTAGTCACGACTAGTTTGCCAGCAGGCGAACTAGGAGCCTCTCCGCTAGTTCGCCTGCTGGCGAACTAAGCCAAGCCGGCTTAGTTCACTAGCAGGCGAACTACTGACTTTGCCCCACAGGTTTTTATCACCTAGTTAACCATATGGTGACCTGGCCAAGCTGAACTAGCACGCCGTACGTCGAGCCGACCATCCCGAGCCTCGATCTCCCTCATCCTTGATTCAAGGCATACTCCTTCGACACGATCATATTCCAAATCACGGTCGAAATGTCTCCCGTTTCGTCTTGATCCGTCCTATCATTCGAGTTTTACGATAAAAACCGTAAAACTTTGTTTTCTCGAAAATAACTCGAGGAAATCGTATAAAACGGCAACGGTTAAACGAAACACCGAATATTGCCTAAACTATACGATTTATTCGAGATTTTCCGTAAGAATCGTACAAAACGCGTTTTTAATAAAACCCCGAGTAAATTGTAGAAAACGGCAACGATTATTCGAAACATCGAACATTGCTTAGCTTTACGATTAACTCGAGAAACTTATCTAAAAACGGCATCGTATCAGGAAACGATCTCGTCTAAAGTCGTAAAACGGATTTATCGTAAAACGGCTTGGAAAGTCATAAAACGCGATAAAAGCCACTCGCGACTTTAAACGAAGTCCAACCCGAAGATACAACGACGTTTTGGCGAATCTGGGCGAAATGGAGAGACTAAACCGCCTAGGAAGGGAGTATATAAGCAAGAGGCATAGGGCAGAAGCAAGGGGACAAAATCCAGAGCTCTCATCTGAGACCTTCACAACTTTTCTAGACTTAGAATTTTCCGCACTTAGAAACTTAGGCTTTTTCTCGACAAGTTCGGTTTCTATGACTGGCTCTCAATCACTAGACGAACTCACCCAGGCAGTTCGATCTCTTGTCCAGCTCAATCAACTGATCTACGTTCGACTTAATCCCCGAAAGGGGTACGTAGGCAGCCTTTCATAAGGTTCACTCCGAAATCAATCAAACCTTTTTTCCATCTTTCGTTATCGAGCTGCGACTCGACTAGATCTAGGGTTTTATGTTTGTAACTCGCTGATGGCCCCTGCGGCCAAAGCCTTTGTAATTCCTTGTAACGATCGCAACGCTCTTACGCGAATCGGAAATAAGATCGACTTTCTTTATAAATTCGTTTTATTGTGTTTTCATATTTTTCCACATTTATTTGGTTACTTGTCGTTGGCTTTCGCAGAGATCCGGTTCCTCTGGGAAATTAGGGTTTTCCTAAGTTTCCTTATTTAACGGAAATCGACAAGTGTGAATCTCGGTTCCCACAGTTTGGCGCTAGAAGGAGGGGGGGGGATCGGATTACTCTTACTCATAGCCGCAAAACGCTTGATCAAAACGATGTCTGGATATATGAAAGACAAAGTCGCAACTCGCAAAAAGACGCTGGTAAAACAACTCCAGCAGCGACTACTCGTACAGCCAACGCCCACGCAAACGCTGTAGTACTCAACAAAATCGAAAACCTAATCGCGACTCTTCGCCATGGGAAGAGCAACGAAACAAGCTCATGATTTCTATCTCAGATCACTAAGGGCAACGATAAAATCTATCAAACCCTGCAGTGTTTTTCTTATTTCCGAGTTGGAGAAATCTCACGGGTTGAGCAAATGACGTTTTCTGAGAACTTTTCAGAAAAATAAAACTTCCTCTCCCAGAAACCACGGAACAAACCATAAGTTACTCGCAAAATAAATCCTAGGATACTAGCGGAAAACCCTAGGCTGTTTGCGGAAAAATCCTCAGGTAACTCGCGGAAAAACCCTAGGTTACTCGCGACAAAACCCTAGGTTACTCGCGGAAGAACTGTAGGCTACTCACAGAATCGGGCAATACTGTCCAGCCGAAAAGACGGTGAGTTGGCCAAGCAACCTAGCTGGCCATCTTGGTAAGCTGACCGGCTTTCCACCTCGTCCCAGAGGCACTGACTTTTCCCCGAGGGTCCGCACAATCCAACTCATAGCTATGGTGAGCCGGACCGTACTCTAAACAATAATCGCACTGCTTTTCGTTTCGTCTCAATCAAAGTTTTCGTTGAGGTTTTACAACGAAAACAAGATAGCTTGATGAATCGGGACCGTGCTCGCAGACTCACCATTAGGCAAGTTGGACAAGCTCGACGGATCGAAACATCTCCATCTCGAATCTTGATCGAGTCGCTTTTCGTTTCATCTCAATCGGACATTCCGTTGAGATTCTACGACGAAAACAAGTCAACCCTCGTCAAACGTAGAGCTAGCTAGCTCGTCATACAGCGAGCTGAACCAAGCGTCTGGCTCGCCCAAGAGACGCTGACTTCGCCCCAAGGGTTCTTACCATCCAGATCGCCACACGGCGAGCTGAAAGGGTTCACCCGACTTGCCCTACGTCAATTTGAACCAATCCTAAAGTTTCTCTCTCGAGTCTTGATCGAGCTGATTCTCGTTTCGTCTCAATCGGAGTTTCCATCAGAATTTTACGACAAAACCGCAAAGACTTGTTTCTTCGTATAACTACGAATTAATCATCTAAAACGGCAACGGTTGACTTAACACCAAAGTTGCCTAAATTATACGAGAAATCTGAACTCTCTAAACCCAATCCGATTTTACGAAACTCTACCACGCTAAGTCGAAAACATCCAATCATTAACACGTGATTGATTTTTTCGATATACGAAGCGCACCTAGTCGGACAAATAAAACCAGCAGTACGAAGGAACAAGAACATAAGCTCCGATGGTTAAGTCTTCTCCCCCCTCCGATACTCTTGTCGGTAATTCGTCGAAGACCGGTAAGTCAAAAGACGAAGAACGAAGAATAGACGATTCCAACTCATCGATGAAACTAAGGTATGTCCGATTTGAAAATTTTATTAGACCTCTAATTTCTCGTAGATAAGAAACGAAAACCTCTTGTAAACTGCCGTGAAACCTATAGAACTTGGAATTTAGAGGATAGTCTAGCATGCTAAGTCGTAAGCAATTTTTGTCTATCTCGATTTGTTGTTTTCTAACCATTCAGGCATAACTCGCAAACCGATCCAATCTCTCGTACAACCGAGAAACGATCGCCACGCATTCAAACGTACTCATTTCCTAAAATAAAGAGGGAGCTAGAGACGCTGACGTTGTCTTAAAACCGACTAGCTCCTAGAAGTTTTCGTTAATCAGACATACTCCAAGTCATCTCCGATCCACCATGGTCTTTAATCGACCCGGATTGTCGATCATCCCAATCCTTCAAACGAAGCCCATTTTTCTTCTTTCGCCGAACATTTTTCCTCGCATCAAGAAAACGCTTTCTAAAATAAGCGGAAAAATATTCAGACGACGCAACGCCTCGTCGAAATCATCCCAAGAGCAAATGACAATCTAAAAACCGTCTAAGCGCTAAAGACTGATCCAAACTGTCTGGGAAATAATCTCGAGGACGATACAGCATCTCTCGTCGCAACCATGCGGTTAAAACATCTCTGCGAAACTTCAGGGTGAAACTCGATAATTTTCCGAAGTCATAAAGATCTTCTCGAACTTGATAAAACAAGTGTCGTATAAGAATCGAAAAATTATACGAGAAATCTTTAGGCATCAAAGCATTGATCTCATTTTCCGTCAAACCAAGTGAGTCACGGAATAATGTCAAGAACATTTGCGGCGAAAGAAAAAATCGAGAACACAAAGCAGCAATAGAGAACACGTCCTCCCTTCTCGCCAGACTGATCCTATTGCTGATTATGTGATTCATTCCGTCCTAGAAACCCGTTAAAACATTTTGTGACTAAATCTCGGTGAAATAAATTTTGGTTAAACTCCGCGAGTGACTCCGAAAAAACCATCCGAAGAATAAAAAACTAAGCGGAAAGGATTGTCAAAAAATCTGCGGAAACATTGTTAACCCAATGCGTCGTGTCGATTACTAAATTCATCGCCCATTGCTTACGCGAGAAATCCTTCGTATAGTCAGGATCATGTCATAACGAAGTAACTTTCGAAAGTAAACGTAACAGGTTTTGCGAAAAGTACTTTCCTTATAGCAAAAACCAAGCTATACGATCCAGCACTGGGCGGCCAATCTAAACTTTTCCTCCTCGCGACACGATCTGAAAGATCTCATTCTTTAGCCCATCGGTTCACGAACATCCGCTCTCATTCCTCCCGTTAACATCCGAGAATGAGATCGCCCCGCAAACAACTCCGCACGGGCTCTGCATCGAGCTTCTTAGGATCTGTCTCCCTCGAGTAAAAAAGAAACAACTTCCTTACAAACAAAGGAATAATTATACGAAACTTTCATCGTATAAATCAAACCTACAACGGAAAAACGTTTTCAATAACCACGGGCATACTTGGCATATCAAGCTAGAGAAACGCTACTTGGCTATTGTCCGATCGCGCTTCAGTTCAATGCCAAGTTTACAAACCGACTCGACCTTTTCGATAGCACGAAAGTGTCGTGGTCTAATCCTCTACCAACTACGACCTTGGCTGTGCGGCTGAACACAACCTTTACGCCAAGCCAATACATTCAACGGATAATGCAAACTTGTCGAAAATCGGCTAAGTTCTGTATTCTCGCGATTCACTCTATTCCCGAAGCAAGTTGCCTACAGAATCCGACGTATAAGAGAACACTCGTACCAGAGCTCCTAAAGCCGTACGAATCTCGGAAGGTCAACACTTCACAAAGCACCGTAACGAAAAAAGCTTCGTTTCGGGGAAACAACTTACGCGACCTCTCGGTCCTAATTGCTCTAGCACAAATCATAAAACTACCTAACATCCAAACAGGAATGTAAGTTTTAATTGCGAATATCCACAAATGACCCAAAGTGTTCCTGCAAAGCAGGGTTAAAACAAAACCCTCGCAACACCGCGCAACATCTTCGAGCCCGCAAACGTTCCGAACACGAAACACGGCATATAAAATAAAAACCAACTTTCGGCAGTGCGAGACGTCGCAGACGCCCAGAGATTAGTTTTTCGACATAAATACCTTCCTCGATAAAGTCATTTTCTTGGAAGACCTAACAGTCCGTCCACGACTATAAAATTACGCAAAACTTCTTAACGTACGTATCCTTCGCGAAGGCCAAAACAACGTAAACATTTATCGCCTAAAAAGTTTGTTGCTGATCACAACAAACTCGCAACAGTCCTAAACAAACTTAAGTTATCTCGCAGAGATAGCTCTCGAACACCCGACACAAGGGTAATAGCGCTATAAAAGAAA
>CAKOAT010157044.1:71076-91853 GCA_932364175.1 Eruca vesicaria subsp. sativa | reverse complement strand
ATAAGCGTCGTCGAAGAAGACGAGATGATAAACCGTCGTCGGAGATGACGAAATGCCGTCTTCTGATACGATGAACGACGCCGTCGTCGGAGAAGACGAGATGATAAGCGTCGTCGGAGATGACGAGATGCCGTCGTCGGAGATGACGAGTTCCGTCGTCGTCGGAGATGCCGGCGACTGATTTCAATTTTTTTTTTTTAATAATTAATTAGACAAAAGAATAGAGGGACATAATGGTAAATGAGCATACTAAAGAAACCTATATTTGGGATAATGGGCCTTGGGGGCTATTTTTGTGATAGAAACTTGGATTGGGGCTATTTTGGCCTTTTTTTCTTATGGTTATGATTATGTATTTCTTAAACATGTCTGAGTAGTCACTTTATTAGTTTGAAAGTTTATTAAAGTTTTTGGTGGATTAACCAAACAATAGAATTGCTAAGGTGATTTTTAGATCTATTATTACTAGATTGCTTAATGCTTGTGTTCTAGATTAGCTACCTAGAATTATGAACTACAATATTGAGAATTGTGTGATTGCTTGATCAATTTGTGAATAGTCTCATATGAGCTTTGAATACTAGATACATACGAGAGTTGGTCTAGTGGTTCTAAGTAATTAACTTAATCTGGTCGCAATAATACTTAATTAAGAAAGCCATTGATTGATGCCGTTTACATTGTTGGGGTCAAAATCTGCCATGAAGGAATTAATGTCTGAAAGTTTCCGGAAAATAATTTTTTTGAAATCCCCACACGGAGACTGGATGGCATCATCCCTGGTCGCCATATAACGACCGGCTTGATGAACAACCCCGGTTGCCATATAATAACCGGCCGCCATATAACGACCGGTTGCCATATGGTGACCGGACGACATCAGCCCCGATCGCCATATGGCGACCGGCTTGATGCAAACCCCTGGTCGCCACATGGAAACCGGATGACATCAGCCCCGGTCGCCATATGGTGACTGGCCTGATGCAAAGCCCCAGTCGCAATATGGCGACCAGATGAAATCACTGGTGCAAATCCCCGGTTGCCATATGGTGATCAGATGACATCATCCCCGGGCTCCATATGGCGACCAGCTTGGTTCAAAGCCCTGGTCTCCATATGGCGACCGAAATAAAGCTCCAGGTCGCCATATGGCGACAGGCTTGGCGCAAATCCTCGGTCGCCATATGGAGACCGGATGACATCATCTCCGGTCCCCATATGGCGAACGGCTTGATGAAAAGCCGTGGTTGTCATATGGCAACTGGATTACATCAGCCTTGGTCGCATATGGCGACCGACTTGATGGAAAGTCTGGGTCGTCATATGGAGACCGAAATAAATCTCCCAGGTTGCCATATGGAGAGCCGATTCTGTTCTCCTTTGAGTCTCGGTCGAAATATCTTTTGTTTCATCCCAATCAATGTTTCTGATGGGATTTTACGAAGAAAATACATAACATATGTTGTCTCGTAAAATTCTAAGTCAAAGCGTCAAGATTATATAGGTTAACTTAGACACCATCGTATCCTCGACTTCATAAATTTATTTGGTTCAGTTCGTAAGACCAGCGTCATAGAAAATGGGCATCAGGAAACTCGACGATATCTCTGGGAATAATCATAAGAACCCGTAAGTAATAAAACTGCCTAAAATACAGACGAAAGCCCACTTATTGTTTAACGCAAGAATAATCCCGAATTTAATGAGGGTTTACCTCAACTTTCATAAGGACAAAATGGAAAAGAGGATAAACATGAAGTTTCCAAGATAAATATGAATCTTCACAAGATAAAAAAACCTCCACAAAGAGATAAACTCGAATTAGGAAAGATGGCCGACCTTGGAGGCTTATATAAAGAAAGCCATGGCAAGGAGCACAAATGATTCTTGTAGACTTGGAACTCTCTGCACTTAGAAACTTTATGCTTTATTCTTGACAAGTTTGATTTCTATAACTGACCCTCTATTACTAGATGAAATCGCCTAGGCAGTTCGATCTGTTGTTCCAAACTTTTAACGGAACTACGTTCGGCTTGATCCTCGAATGGGGTACGTTGGCTCTTGCGGCCGAAGCTTTTATAATCTTTTGTAATGATCGCAACGCTCTTACATGGATTTGAAATAAGATCTACTTTCATTATAAATTTGTTTGTTATCTTTTCATATTTTCCGCATTTATTTGGTGACTTGTCGTTGTCTTCGCAGAGATCCGGGACCTCTGGAAAGTTAGGGTTTTCGTAACTTTTCTAATTTATACGAAAATCTATGGTGTGAATTTGCTTCCAACATACACACCTAATATTTTCATATTTTCCACATCTATTTGGTCACTTCTCTTTTCTTTTTTTTTTTTAAATTTACTTACAAAATTTATTTTTTGTCTTTCTGGTGTATGCCAGCAGAATCAGAAGCAACAAAGAAAACACCCTAATCTTCTCAGATCCAGCAGCCATTAAATGTAGCATCCACAAAGAAAAACGACAAGCATCGATCAACGACAACACCATTCCATCGACATACCTTCATCTTCCAGAATCGACTGATGCCAATACTGTGACATCAATCGACGTTGATTCTCGAGCAGACATGATCGCTATGCTCATCATAATTAGGAATGAGAGAGGAGACCTGTATGACCATAATGGTCATATGCGTAATGCCGCAGGTCAAAAAGTTGATGATCAGGGGGCTATAATCCCTGAAGCAGACGTAGCTGAAGTAGAAGCTGCTGAGCTGAGGGTCAGGCTTATCAACTCAGAACGTTGGCTGACAACAACCGTCCGTATCAGTTCTATGACAACAGATCTGCCATTCGTCCTCCATCTTTTTAGAAGAACGAGTATGAGCTGAAGCCGGACTATTTCACATTGGTGGCACATACATCATATCATGGTCTCTCACATGGCCACCCTATGGATCACTTTGAACGATTTGAGCATATTGTGTCTGCCATCAAGTCTAATGGAGTCCCTATGGACTATTTTTTTTATGAAAGCTATTCAAGTACTCACTTTCTGGAGAAGCTTCATATTGGCTTAAGCAACTACCTCCAGAATCTCTTACATCCTGGATTGACATCAAGAACGCCTTCCTGCGTAACTACTTTGATGATTCCATAGCTGAGAAATTAAGGAGCAGAATTGCTACATTCACACACGAGCCTTTAGAGTCTTTCAAAAGGTCATGGATCAGATTCAAATACTACCAAAGAGACTGTCCACACCATGAATTCAATGAAGTGCAAATTCTCAATACTTTCTACAGAGGTGTTGATTTATCAATCCAGCGAGCTTTACAGACAGTGAGGGAAATTTCTGCACTAGGAGCCCAGAGGAACCCATCAGATTGATAGAGAAATTAGCAGGTAGCAACAAAACCAAGAATGTTCTTGAAATCAATGGCTAGGATTACTACTTAGGAAGAACCCTCTTAAAAAACCTTTCGGAAAAACGTAAAACAAAGGTCTACAAAACCCGGTCGCCATATGGCGACCGGTCCGACGCGAGACTCGGTCGCCATATGGCGACCAATTTAACTCAATCCCAGTCGCCATATGGCGACAAGTCTGACATGGGACTAGGTCGCTATATGGCCAGTGGTTCAGCTCAATCCCAGTCGCCATATGGCGACCAGTCCGACGCGGGACTTGGTCGCCTTATGGCGACCGGTTAGGCTCAATCCTGGTCGCCATATGGTGACCAGTCTAACGTGGCAATCGGTCGAAAAATAACGGTCGGTCCACCATAGTGCTCGGTCGCCATATGGCGACCGGTTTGAAGCAAAACTTGGTTGCCATATGGCGGCCGGTTCCTTCTTTGATGATTATATGTATGGTAGTTCGTCCTTGCCTCTCCGCTGTATGATATCATCCGGACTGATCCGTCTCGAGGGAAATTACCTTTTGGTTTTTATGATACAAACCATGAAGGCTGTTTTCTTCTTACACCAGCCATACTATCATTCCAAACTCGTAACTTTCGTAAAACGCCTAATGCTAAAGAATGGCCCAATCTAGGATCAAACCGGAGTGAGAAGCCCACTTATGACTTTATACGAGAATGAGTCCAAAGAAACTATGACGGTTTATCTAATACTCTCCGAAGAAGATAAATTCTAAATTTCCAAAGATAAATGGAAAGATCGGAGAAAAAGGAAAGAGTCCGCAAGAAGATAAACTTGGGCCCAAAAGCGAGAAAGGTGAAAAGTGACCGACGCTAAAGACATATATAAAGGGAACTCGGAGGAGGAAGAAAGAGAGATCTTTTAGACCTAGAGATCCCATGGTTAGCTTAGACGAATTTGGTACTTTGGTGGCTAGACTAGCAAGTCAGATACTAGGAATATTTTGTTGCTTTAGCTCTGCGTTACTCTTTGTTAAGCAGCTTTCAAATCTCTTCATGCATTCAGAGACATCTTGTATTCACAGTAATCAATAAAATCCTCTGCAAAATTCTTACTCGATATTAAGTCATCTGTCTCTTTGTCGTTTTCATGTGTTTCTTGTAGAGATTCGAGACCTCTGGAAAATTAGAGGTTTCTTAACTTTCCTTAACGGAAATCGACAGTGCGAATTATGATTCACAGTTTGGTGCTAAAAGGAGGGGGGGAGGTCAGATTCCCTAACTCAAAAACGACCAAACGACTAAAAAACGATATTCATAACCAAATCGGCAGCGATGTCATTTCCTTCAATGAAATAGAAACGACCAACACGGTCAAACCTCTCAACGATCTCCTTGTTGTCAGGCTGCCAATCCATATTATCGAAATTCCGAGAATATTGGTCGATACTGGAAGCTCGGCTGATATCATCTTGAAAAACACCCTTGAGAGAATGGAAATCAATCCATATGAAATAACGGAAAACCTAAGCCCACTAGTAGGAATCTCAGGGGAAGCCACCATGACTCTCGGCACAATCAACCTCTCGGTAGAGTCGACAGCATGACGAGAATCTTGGAGTTCTTAGTCGTCAATCGACCCACGTCCTATAGCGTGATCGTAGGAACTCCATGGCTGCATTCAATGCAAGCAGTCCCATCAACATACCACATGTGTCTCAAATTCTCAACCCCTCCTGGAATCAAGACCATCTGGGGGGATTGGAGAATCTCGCAGGTCTGCTTCACCGCAGAATTAAAATGAAAAAAACCCATCGGCTGACATTCCTCCTAAACAGAAAAGAAATCTCCTGCCTTTGACAACGCCACAGAACAAGATGACACTACAACAAATATGTGTATTATTAGCACCCGAATAACGCTATCATATCGTTTTTATAGCGTTTCGAAGAACGCCGTGACAGCCGCAGCTATAATAGACCCCCCCATACTGTAGCGTTTTTCGCGAGCTGTAACAATGTAGATATATTATAGCATTTCTTTTGTGTTATTTTAAACTTATTTATAGCAGGTGATTTTCGCTATTTTAAATGTTTCTGTTGCACTTTCTGTGTGCCGTAAAATATTTTCTTATGACTATGTTTTTTTGTCATGGAATCCTTTTTTGTAACTCAATATTTTCTGGATTTCTGAACCTTTAATAGCAAATTGTGTATGCAATTGAAAATTATAATACAGCGTTTTTCTCCTGCTAGGAAGTTTATATTCATAGCTAGCACTGAATATACTTTTTTTTCTATATTGACACATTTCTCGGTTTGATTTACTGAATTTCTTTTTATTTTTTTTAGGTTATAGAAATGGAAAATATTGTAAAAAGGAGAAATCAAAATTAGCTCTTTTAGTAATTGTAACCAAAGTAGAAATATGAGCAAAGCATTATAATGTGCTGACAATTGATTCATCATATGGCAAAGAAACACATTACATAAACAACATACATAAACAACAATTAGTAATGACGGCCAGACTTGGTTCGTGAGGACTGTCCTTGTGCTTGTTGTCGGTGTCTCATAAGAGACGAGTTTCTGAACATTGGGTCGATGTCTTCTTCAGATTCCTCAATGCGGGTCAAGTAGCGAAGAGAGTGTATGAACTCTGCTCTGGTTATCTCCTCCACATCATTCCCGCCCCTGAACTCTGCTGCGGTTATCTCCTCCACATCATTCCCGCCCGAGGACTGTCCTCGTTGTGGTTTTTTTTTTTGGAGTAGTTGTGGTCTCACTCCAGATGCCGGCAGTGCACATACGATGATCTTCCTTCCTTCCATTAGAGTTTCTAGACTGTAAAGTTAACACAAGTTAGAACTTTAATTGATATTTGATTATGAATATCTAAACTTAAAATGAAAACTTAACAGTAGTTAGATCTATGTGGTTACAATACACATATATTTGAAGAAGAAATAATTAATCGAAGATGACATCTGAAGAAGAATAAATGGAAATCGAATATCTCTGACCTTGAAGAAGTTCCAAACCCATATCTGTAAGGCTTCGAATCTTTAAGGATCTGTTAAGAGTTGTTACCTTTTTAATCAGAGAAATATATAATCTAGGGTTAAATGTAGGGTTTAGGCTTTAGAGGGCGCAGACCTTTTGATATTGATGAGTTCGATGGAAACCCAGAGAGAGAAATCGAGGTTGCTTAATAGAGAATCATGGTTGTCTGAGATTGAATCGATGTGTAGACAGTGATTAGTGGTGGGTCAACGTGGGCTCGTGGTGGCACAGAGAGAATTGCGGTTGTTTGAGATAACTCTGTAACCTAGTTTGCGGTGGGGGTACTTTCTAAGAGAGAACGAAGGAGATAAAAGAGAAAAACAATTGTGAACCGTTAGATTTACATTAACGAACGAACAAGATTAGGATCCTTGACTTAAAATAATCAACCAATAGGAAGAGAGGATGAGGATAGATGGATGGTGGATTGTGGGCCTTTGATCTTATATCAGATCGATGGTTATTAAAAAAAGAAGAGAAATTATGTTTTTGGGTATTTTAAATTATTTTTAAAATTAGTAAAATTTTGTAAAAATATATAGTCATGAATTTAAAATATAAAACTAATTTTAGCATCAATCTCTCAACATATAAACCACAAAACACTTTAACTACACCAATATACCCTAACCCTGAAACTCAACACTACATATGCTAACCCTTTCACAACAAAGATAATGTGGAAAGGGGAACTACATCATATGTTTTGTGATTAACATATAATTTTGTCTTAGTGTGTGTTATACTATCTTTAAAATGACCTCAAAACTATAAGTAGAATAAACCTTATAAGAAATCTGTAAACCTAATCACTAAAAAACATGAGAATCCTAACCCCTAAACTTAAACCCTAAACTGAAAATAGTAATTTTGTCTTAGTGTGTGTTATAATATCTTTAAAAAGACCTCAAAACTATAAGTAGAATAAACCTTATAAGAAATCTGTAAACCTAATCACTAAAAACATGAGAATCCTAACCCCTAAACTTAAACCCTAAACTGAAAATAGTGATTTCCTAGCTGAAACAACATATGGACATTTAGTTTATTGGGCCGTTGTAAAATTGAAATGATAAAATGGATCAAACACAATATCATAAAGTCTTAATTTAGCTAAATCATCCAAACCATACATAGATTAATTTATCCAACCGGTACATGAAAAAGAGAAACACCGAGTCATTGAAATACAAAGGCCATGTTCTGAAACAGCAAACACCAAGTCATTTATGAGAACAAGAACTTAACTAAACAGGAAAAGCCAAGTCACGATGCTCCTTTTCGTCTTTTGTCAAACCTGTAAAGAAAGACATATAACCTTTGTTTCATATTTTCATACTGATGCAAGAGAACATGTGAGAAAGAACGCAAAAATAAACACAACACTCACCGTTATAATTTTATCCTCTGGCCAAGCAAGACAGCTGCCAAGTGCATCTTCCATATACTCGATCTCCGATGAAGTCCTCCACACAGCTGCATCTTTCACCGTCACAACATCCACAAAGACTCTACAGGCACAAGGCCCCAATGCCTGAAAGTGGACAAGATGCTCAGGATTACTCGAAGACCAACGTCCTTCAGCGACAACCACATTGTTTCCAGACAGATCCAGCAGCTAGATTTTTTGATTTGGCTTGAATTTGTTACGCTGGAATCACACAAAGCAAAATAGAAGCCAAAATTCAAGCATCATCCCATAACAAATCAACTAATTGAAGAAAAGAAAGTGCCTCAGATCTGCGAAGAGGAGATGCTGGAGTAAATCATTTCTTAGGAGCTGGTGGAGTTAATGGAGACTTCTGATTCTTAGAAGATGAACTCACTGCTTTAGAATCTGATTGTTGATGACGAGGAGAATCTGTTATATCTGACTCAAACACAACGCAATTTGCAGGCCATGCTACATAACAGTTCATAAAATCCTCCATAGTTGACTTTCCTATAGTAGGCCTCCATATGTATGCCGTTGGGTTTAGTACCTCATCAACATACACTTTTACTGCATTAGGACCAAGAGGAAGTCCATTGACCATTGATTTTGGTTCTTTTGTCTGCCATCGGCCTACAGCAACCACTTCCTCCTTCTGTATATAGTCCATGAGTTTGCATTTGTTAACTGAACTTGTGGAAGGACTCTGCGAAAGACAACAAAGACAGGTAATAAAAAGGACTCAGAATCAAACTCATGTATAGAGGAAAAACATTATTAGCTACAGAGGGAGGAAAAACTTAACGTTAGGAGCATTGTCCTCTGGAATGAGACCTGCTGTTGCAACAATACAGTGATCAGAATGCCATGCAATCATTTCGCCAACTGCATCCTCCAAAGTAAACATATTCTGTGCAGGGCGCCATAAAAAGGTGTCTGCTTTTATTGCAGTTTCAACTAAAACCTTCACAGCGTGAGGCCCTAAAGGAATCCCATTAACTAACTCATCAGCTTCAGCTGAAACGACCCGTCCCTCAGCTACTTTATCATCGACAGAAGCCCAGTCAACCAGATAACACTTGGGAAGTGATCTGGTATTATTTACACTCTACATGAAGAACAAGCAATGTCAAACCAATTCATATATACAATTCCTGAGATAGAGTAAGGCAGATGAAGTAAATTCATACCTTGTTTTCACTGACATCAGTTGCAGGTCCCTGATTATTCATTCTGCGAAGGGCCTTCTGTAAATCATGAACATGTTCCTGCAGAGACACCTGTTTTTGTTCCATTGCAGCGATATAGCTGTCCTTAACCTGTAAACAATTAAATTGGGTCATGCTAATGCCTCTGCCCATCGCCCGCAACCGCCCATGTTGATCATGTCCAAATATCTGAGATAGCAAATCGTGCTTTGGATTCGTTGTCGTTGAATCGGCATGACCCTCAAGTTCGATCTCTGATGCCTTTCTCTGGAAACACATTAAAATTTCAATAACCACAATGCAGCAACCAGCCAATCCAAGTTCTTAAAAGCAGTATGAAAGATTAAAACTTACAATCTTTTCAGCTGCATTAACATTGACAGGAGTACCATCCTTCTTTGTTCGTGATTTCATCCAAACTCGTAGCCTCGACACTTTTGTCGGATCTTCGCTAGACTTTACCAAATCTTCTTTCAGCCTCACCATGCCTTTACGGCCGCAGGTGTGAGGAATCTGCTTCTGTCTTCTTTCTTTGTAAGAGTCGCTGACAACCTTAAAGGCTTTACTGGTCTTCTCTTTGACGAATTTACGCCATTCAGCTATGGTTACATTGTTCGGTTGTAGGCTCATCCTAGCTTTAATAGTTGGAGCTTTCCTAACAGATGTTACCAGACGTGATTTTGATGCTCTCCACAAACATCCCATCTGTTTAAACACATCAGCCTTTTTAAAGTCTTCGTCCAAATCAAACCTCATCTGTAGTCAGCAATGAGACACATTCAAATACAAGTTAAATGGGATGGAATTAAATGTAAAAAAAAATTATGTTTACCTCAATAGATTTCCAAAGCACAGTCTTAATTTCTTCACTGACTTGTCTCCAGTTATCAATGATCACTGGCACATGCTCACGAACTAAGGGACCCAAGTAGGAGGATAACAGTACTGAACCTGGACCACATGGATCCCCCATATCTGTGAAGTCGACATGTTGCCGTGCAGTTGGATCCTTGGCAATGTGTTTCGTCTTTGTAGGTCCTCGACGTCTTTTACGCTGTGATGTACTAGCTGTGTCAGTCTGAGTCTGCACTCCATCAGCTCCAGCCACAGCTTCCTCTTCTTCCTCCATTTCGTTGTGATTCTCCTCCTCCAAGTCCTGTGCTTCTTCCTCCATTTCGTCCTGATTCTCCTCCCCCAAGTCATGTGCTTCTTCCACCATTTCATTCTGATTCTCCTCCCCCAAGTCATGTGCTTCTTCCTCCATTTCATTCTGAATCTCCTCCCCCAAGTCATATGGTTCTTCCTCCATTTCATTCTGATTGTCCTCCCCCAACTCATGTGCTTCTTCCTCCATTTCATCTGACACTACTCTGGTTGTTACATGTTCGAGGAATTGCTCTTCATCTGAAACCTCCATTTCTACATTTTTCTGCTTCTTCCCACGCTTATTCACACGCTTGGTAACACGCCTGTTCCTCTGGTTTCCCATCGTAGTTCACCTGAAATATAAAAGAGTTGGTAAGTCCCAAAGAAAGTCAGAAGTAAGAAACAAACAACAAACAAGAATTGGATAATTCCAAAACACAAACAAACAACACGCAAAACACACTCAAAGCAACTGATCAGAAGTAGATAATTCCATAACACAATTCACATACACAGATTCCTGCCCATTATCTTATATCCCAACTTCTCCAATAAACACAAAAAATCAGATTATGGGCAGGAATCTGGAATCCCAACTTCTCCAATATAAACAAAAACAAACTACTTATGGCCATTATCCAAAAAATCTCAACTTTTCTTTTCAAACATATATTCGTTCACAGTCAGCTCGGGCATTTCTAGATTCATCAACTAAGTCATCAACATCCATGGCCACAACTGATGGCACTGGACCAACATCCAAATGTCCATCTTCAGCATCTCCCTCACGGTATCTTCTTGTAGGCCCTCTCATAGCTATATACAAACTTGATGACTCATCTACTCTTGAGTAAAAGACTTGCTTTGCTTGTGAGGCGAGGATGTATGGATCTCTAGCATAAGCCATTTGACTTTGGTTGAGGTTGACTAGTGTGAAGCCTTCTTCTACCTTCACTCCGTTTCCTATATTTGCCCACTGACAGCGAAATACAGGAATGTAAAAGGTATTGTAATCGATCAGCAGAATCTCCAACACTCTGCCATAGTATGTAACCAAATCAACCATCTGCGAAGTATCTTTTGCACTTGATCTACACATAGCTGTTGCCTCATATAGAACACCACTGTTCTGGCTTTGTCTGTCAACTGAAATCGTGTGGAACCGCAGCCCATTAACTATGTAACCAGTGTAAGACCTAGAGCTAACACGAGGTCCGTAGGCCAGCCATTTCAGTGTCTCATCGTGATTCTCTGAGCTAATTGGTATCTATAACAAAATATGTTGTGTCAATACATATCTATAGCCAAACCCAGGAAACTAAATTGTTGCTCATATTATGAGAATTACCTGGTCTTTCAACCAAGAAGCAAATTTCTGTGAATGCATTCTCCATAATGTTGTTGCATCACGTCGACATTTTTCATTATTGTCTTGTAGATGCTGTAAATGCATGCTTCAAAAGGATTCAAATAGAGTATTAGCAACTTGATAAACTAACAAACCGCAGTAACTACAAAACATCAAGTAGCTTTGAAAGACTTACTCCACATAAGGTTCGACGATAGCCCTATTCTGAATCACAGCAAGATGTACAAGAACACAACAAGTGCCAGCAGATATTGGACGACCTTCAAGAATAGAGCTACTCTCGAACTCAGCATTTCTATCAGGTTTCTCCTCATAACTTGTTGTTTTTTTCAAGAAGTGACTGCAGAACCTAACACATTCCTCTGCGAGATACGCTTCAGCAATACAACCCTCTGGCCTTGCAAGGTTTCTCACAAAGTCTTTCAGCACCTTCATGAATCTCTCGAATGGGTACATCCAACGGAAATGAACTGGCCCACATAACCGAGCTTCCCTGCCTAGAAGAACTACCAAATGCACCATTATATCAAAGAAACTTGGAGGAAAAAACCGCTCAAACATGCAGAGTGTTTCCACAGTTTCCTCCTCCATTGCTGTAATTTTCTCTACATCAATTACCCGCTGACAGAGATGATGGAAGAAAGCACACAGGCGTCGAATAGCTATCCTAACACCTTTAGGTAATAACCCTGTTCAAATTATAAATGGAAAATAGTTTCAGGACATCTAAATCTTGACTAATACAAAGTTTAAAGACTCAGTTGTACCTCTGATAGCAACCGGAAGAAGCTGTTGCATCAAGACATGGTAATCATGTGATTTCAACCCTGAGATCTTAGATTCTTGCAACTTCACACACCTTGATATATTTGAGCAATAACCATCCGGACCTCTGAAGTCTGATAACCGCTAGCAGAATACTTTTTTCTCTTTACTGGACAGAGACCAAGGAGTTGGAGGAAGGTATGTTCTTTTTCCACGGGGTTGAGGATGTAAATCCTTCCTAATGCCAAGCAGTTCCAGATCTTTCCTCGCGTTAAGACCGTCTTTAGATTTTCCACAATGCAACAATGTTGCTATAAGGCTTGCAGCAACATTTCTTTCCACGTGCNTGGAGGAAGGTATGTTCTTTTTCCACGGGGTTGAGGATGTAAATCCTTCCTAATGCCAAGCAGTTCCAGATCTTTCCTCGCGTTAAGACCGTCTTTAGATTTTCCACAATGCAACAATGTTGCTATAAGGCTTGCAGCAACATTTCTTTCCACGTGCATAACGTCTAAGTTGTGTCTAACCGGTAGATCCTATAGAAAAAAAACAAAGATAATAGTGTCAAAGAAAGGTGGTGACTGCACAGTTCATAATAACTGATATACCTTCAGATTAGAAACATACCTCCCAATAAGGTAACTTGAAAAAGACTGACTGCTTCTTCCATCTAGATAGCTCTTCCTCATCAACTGCTTCTTCCTCTTCCTCTTCCTCTGATTCACTGGATTCATCATCCGTATCGGAGTCTGATCCAACCGTCTCATTAATCTTCCTCTTCCTTCCAGTTACTTTCACTTTTCCAAAATCATTCTTGTAATTTCTGAGTATATGGCTTATGTTATGACCACTCAGAATTCTACCCTTTTTCCCATGCTCTGCTTTCCCATCAAACCAAGCTTTCTTTCCTCGATAAGGATGTGTGGGAGGAAGACCTTTCCGGTGGGACATATAAACGTGCTTCCTGCAGTTAGTCAACCACATAGTGTCTGTGTTTTTCCCACACACTGGACAACCCATTTTGCCCTTTACTTTGCAGCCTGCAAGATTACCATATGCTGGAAAATCCTGAATGGTCCAGAGCAGCATTGCTCTTAATGTGAAACTGGTGTGGCTGAATGCATCATACGTTAGCTCTCCTTTCTCCCACAGGTGGTTAAGATCCTCTATAAGCGGTTCTAAGTACACATCAATGTTATTACCAGGTTGGGTTGGACCAGGAATCAGTAACGACAACATGATGTTCTCCTCCTTCATACACTTTTCAGGTGACATATTGTAAATGCCAAGCAAAACGGGCCAGCAACTGTAGTTCACATTCTTCATGCTGAAAGGATTGAACCCATCAGTGGACAGCCCAAGCCGAAGATTCCTTTCTTCAGCGGCAAATGAAGGGTATCTGTCATTCATTTGATCCCAAGTTACAGAATCAACCAGATGTCTGCTTTTCCCATTAGTGCTCTTATTACTAAAATGCCACCTTAAGTCCTTTGACATGTCCTCTGACCTGAAGATCCTCTTCAGACGTGGGATTATGGGAAAATACCTAAGAACTTTCTTTGGAATACCTTTCTTTACATCACCTGTGCGCAAGTTACTCTTCCATCTTGATGCATTGCATTTCGGACATTTGTCTAACTTCTCAAACTCCTTTCTGAATAGACAGCAGTCGTTCACACAGGCGTGTATCTTCTCATAACCCATATCAAAAGNGAACTTTCTTTGGAATACCTTTCTTTACATCACCTGTGCGCAAGTTACTCTTCCATCTTGATGCATTGCATTTCGGACATTTGTCTAACTTCTCAAACTCCTTTCTGAATAGACAGCAGTCGTTCACACAGGCGTGTATCTTCTCATAACCCATATCAAAAGATCTCAAGAACCTCTTCACTTCGTACAAGGACGTGTGAAAGACAGTATCCTTGGGTAGCATCTGTGGCAAAGTCTCAAGCAACATATCAAAGTATCTATCAGACCAACCACTCTGAGTCTTTATCCTAAAGAGTGAAACAATTGCAGAGAGCTTGCTGTGGTTACCACAACTTGGATACAAAGGTGTTTCTGCATCGACTAGCTTAGCAAGAACCTCATCTTCTGCCTTATCTTCACCTTCAGCAACCTCACTTAAGTCACCATGCCTTAGAAACTCTTCATCAACATAGGCTGCTGCTTGGTATAACCATAAAATTTCATTGCTCTTCTCACTTGCATTGCTTCTGTTGTTAGTCTCTGATATTACTTCTCCATGGTGATACCAATCCTCCCTCATTTTGTAACTCAAATCCATTCCCCTAGTTACTAGATGATCCAGAATAACACTGGTTGAGTGACGATTTACGTTGCGACAGTCAATACATGGGCAGATGATCAACTCACCCTCTCGCAAATCTGCAGCAACTAACCTCACAAATTCCCACGCACCTCTCTCATAACCAGGATCAGCTCTTAGGTTTAGAGACATGAAAGAATAATTTAAACACTCGTAATCACACACAAAATATAAGTTCATATAATATATATTCATTTTCCTTACCTGTTTAGATGAACCCATGACTTTTCAACCATTTTTTTTCCTAGTTTCTAACCGATAAACCAACAAAATCAAGCAAAGCCATAAAATATTAGTCAAACATACACCAAACAGACACATTCTCATTCACATAAGCACCAATAAACTATCAATTATTCAATCGCCAATCTATCAAATACTATAACTCGGTCATTCAAAACCACCAACAAGAAACAACTTCTATTGGGTGAAAAAGAATCACCTCAATGAGATCCTTCGGACTTCAACTCCACTTCACTCCAAAACGAACAATCAAAAGCTCAAACCTGCAAAGCAAAAGAGAACAGACAAGAACCACAAATCAATTCGCGTTTTGTCCAAAACAATCAAACTTATCCCCTCACGATACAGAATACGAAACAGAACTGATTAGCTCTAACCTGACTTCTCTCCTCGTAATCTACGGTTAAATCGAATTTTTAAAACCTGTAACAAATCAAACGATCAAACTCATCAGAGAAATCAGAGATACATTTAAGATATCGAAGGAATTAATCAGACAAAATGGAATCTGGGTTCACCGGGAAGCTGTCCGCCGGCGACGAGAGCACCGTACCGTACAGATCGTGTTCAAAGATCGGCGAGATTGAGCTTCCCCATTCTTTTTTTTTCTTCGATAGTTTCTAAGTGAAGAGAAGGAGAGGCGGAAAAAGTTGAAGCAAAACTAGGTCTTTTGCATCGCGACACCACTTTACTCTGTTTCACTGAATTTTTTATTTATTTTTTTACCGGGTTACTGATAAATATAGCTAGCGAGGAAACAACGCTACAAAAAATATGGGCACAAATTTTGGTAGCAGTTCGTGAATTCGTGCTACCGTGAACTGCTACCAATACCCGTATTTCTTGTAGTGTGAGACAGAACTTTTTTGGCAGACACGAGTGGACAAAGCTTTGGAAGGAGAACACAAACAGACCTGCAAACCCGTTATCTCGATAGGCATAAAGAAGCGTTCGCAGACCGATGCGTTGAAATTGGTGCGAACCTGTGCGAGTCTCTAAAACCCAAGCTCATAGCTTGTCTGAAAAATAACTTGCACATGTTCACGTGTGCTGCCGAAGATATGCCAAGAATTGACATCAACATTACGTGTCATGAACTCAACGTCGACCCAACTTTCAAGCCTGTTAAAAAAAGAGACGAAAGTTGGGACCAGAACGACGAAGTTGAAAAACTCCTCAAAGTCAGATCCATGACGGATGTCAGATACCCCAACTGGCTCACTAATCCAGTCGTCGTCAAGAAAAAAGAACGGAAAGTGGTGAGTATGTGTCGATTTCGCCGACCTCAAGAAGGTATGTTCAAAGGATAGCTTCCCACTGCCACACATCGACCGCTTAGTCAAAAAAACAGCGGGAAACAAATCTTATCCTTTATGGATGCTTTTTATGGGTACAATCAGATCATGATGAATCCCGGCGATCGAGAAAAAACAGTATTCATAACCAACCGTGGTACTTATTGCTATAGAGTAATGCAATTTGTACTTAAGAATGCTGGCACAACTTATCAATGGCTCATCAACCGTATGTTTTCCGAACAGCTCAGAATAAACAATGGAGGTGTACATCGACGATATGCTCGTAAAATTTCTCGAGGAGAAAGTTCATATAGCGCACCTCCAATAATGCTTCCAAAGGCTGAACTTACACAATGCAGTTCGCAGTAACGTCAGGTGAATCTGGGATACCTCGTCACCTACCGTGGAATGGAGGCTAACCCTAAACAAATCACCGCACTGATCAAGATGGCATCTTCGAGAACGAAACAAGAAGTGTAGAGATTGACCAGGAGAGTTGCAGCACTCAACCGCTTCATCTCGCGATCGACGGATAAGTGCCACTCTTTCTACAACACTTTGATGGAAAACAAGAGATTCGAGTGGTCCAAAGAATGCGAAAAAGCCTTACAACAGTACTCGCACAGCCCATGGAAGGAGACCCACTGTTTCTGTACATCGCAGTATTAGTAACGGCTGTGAGCGGCGTCTTCATTCGAGAGGTTCGCAACGAGCAAAATCCCATCCTTTACGTATGTAAAACCATACTGGATGCGGAAAAGCATTACCCAATTATGGAAAATTTGGCACTCGCGGTGGTAATGTCGGCACAAAAATTATGGATGTACTTCCAATCCCATACAATCATAGTGCCCACATCGTTCCCAATCCGTATGATTTGGCACAGCCCCAGCCAGTATGGAAGGTTTGCAAAATGGGCAATCGAGCAAAGAGAATACGACATTGAATACCAGGAAAAGACTTGTGCAAAATCACAAGTACTCGTGGATTTCCTGGTAGAACTCCCTGCATGATGCATACCTAACCAGGAACTGAACATGACTTGGATCCTCCATGTCGACGGATCCACATCCAAAAAAGTCTCCGGAATCGGAATTAGATTCACATCTCCAACAAGTGAAGTATTGGAACAGTCAGTCCGAATAATCTTCCACGCCTCAAACAATGAGGCCGAGTATGAAGCCATGATCGCAGGTTTACGATTAGCTCGTGGCTTGAAGATACGCAACATTCACGATTACTGTGATTCCCAGCTAGTGAGAAGCCATTACAGTGGGAATATGAAGCAAGAATCGAAAGAATGGATGCCTATTTAAAACTCGTTCAGAACTTGGCTCAGAACTTTGATTAGTTTGCTCTCCTGAATTCCTTGTTTAGAAAACGCCTAAGCCGACACCCTGGCTGCCTTGGCGTCCAGTTCGGATCAGGGCTTGAGAAGGGTAATTCCCGTAGAATTCAAAGAGCACCCCGGTATTGGACCACCTATCGTCATAAACTTGATCAACTCATCGGACGATAACATCGAAGAAGACGATGACCAGCCTACAACAGGTTCTGAGCAATCCGAGACAGAGTCAATCGGCCTTGGATGGAAACAATCCTTGCATATATCACCGAGGGGAAACTTCCAGTGGGAAAATGGGCGGCCTAAGACCTAAGCTGCACGATACATATTGGTTGACAGATAACTCTACAAATGGAGGTTCTCCAGACAGCTTACGACCTGTGTAGAAGGAGAGAAAGCACATAAGATAATGGGAGAGGTCCATTCCGGATCCTATGGACACAATTCTGGCGGAAGATCCCTCGCAATAAAAATAAAATGCCATGGATACTATTGGACAACAATAATCAAAGATTGCGAGAGCTTTGCGCGGAAGTGTGAAAAATGCCAGAGACACGCCCCTACTATCCATCAACTGGTAGAGGTTCTCTCGTCCATCTCAGCACCATATCCATTCATGCGATGGTCAATAGACATAGTAGGACCCATGCACGCCTAAAAGCAAAAATGCTTCTTACTAGCCGTAACCGGCCTTTTCTCAAAATGGGTCGATGTGGAATCTAAAGCAAGCATCAAAGATGCCCAAGTCGAAATATTTGTATGGAAAAACATCTCATGTAGGCAAAGAGTCCCATACAGAACGTACAATGGATCTCAGTTTATCTCAACCAGATTTGAATTGCTTTCTGTGAGAAATGGAAAATACGATTGATCAAATCAACTCCGAGATACCCCAAGGAAACGGCCAAACCAAAACTATTAATAAGACAATCCTCGATGGGCTTAAAAAACGCTTGGACGCCAAAAAGGGTAGATGGGTGGCCAAGGACCTCAAACGAGTCTTATGGTAACATCGCACAACTCCAAGACGGGAAACCAGAGAAACCCCATTCGCTCTCATATACAGTGTGGGAACCAAAATCCACACTGTCGATTTTCCGTCAAATATGGAAACTTAGGATGAAACCCTAATTTTCCCGAGGTCCTGGATCTCTGCGGAAATCACTAAAACAAACCAATTTAAAAGAATATGGATGAACAATGAAGAACAGAGAATAAAGAACTTGTATGAAATCTTTTATTAAATAAAGAATCGACAACTGTTACAAGAAGAATTGAAGAACTTAGACGTCGAAACGTTCTAAGGATCTGGATTGCTATTCTAAACGCTAAGTCCTAAATTCCTATGCTAACAGCCGTCTTTTTAGGTCTGAATTTCGTCCCCCTTCTCTTCCCTATGCCTCTGGCTTATATACTCCTTTCCCAAGCGGCTTATTCTTTCCATTTTGCCCGGATTCGAGTTTATCGGGAAACTTCCTTTTTTTTCTCCATCCTTCCTTTCTTCCCGCGGAAATCTTCTATTTATCTTCTAACTTGCCTTTTATTTCCCTTTTGAGACTAAACCGTCAAAACGTTATCGGATCTTTGGGTTGATTTCGTTAATATCGCGAGATGGGTTTTTATCGTGTTTTAGGACCTTTCGGGCCATTTTACGATAAAAACCATTTTACGACTTTAACTAGACCGTTTCCTGATCCTATGCCATTTTTACGATCTTCTCGGTGTTTTTTTATTCAAAACGCGTTTTTTATAATATCAACAAAAAATCTCAGATAAAACGTACAGTTTAGGCGATGTTCGGTGTCTTGCTTAACTGCTACCGTTTTATACGATTTCTTCGAGTTCTTTTCGGGCAAACGGAGTTTTACGGTTTTTATCGTAAAACTCAAACGATAAGTCGGTTCGAGACAAAACGAGAGACATTTCGGCCGTGGTTCAGAATGCGACCATGTCGGAGGGCGTAAGTTTCGAATCGGGGATACGGGAGATCGAGGCTCGGGATGATTGGTCCAGCGTATGGAGAATCAAGTCGGTCCGGTCTAGCTGTCCGAGGAGCTTCTAGTTCGCCTGCTGGCGAACTAAGCCAGCTAGGCTTAGTTCGCCAGCAGGCGAACTAGTCAGGGTATTCCTAGTTCGCCTGCAGGCGAAATAGTCGAGAGACTCCTAGTTCGCCTGCTGGCGAACTGAGCCGGGCCGGCTTAGTTCGCCAGCAGGCGAACTAATGGAGTGGCTCCTAGTTCGCCTGCTGGCGAACTAAGCCGGGCCGGCTTAGTTCACCAGCAGGCGAACAAGTGGAGAGGCTCCTAGTTCGCCTGCTGGCGAACTAAACCAGCTCGGCTTAGTTTGCCAGCAGGCGAACTAGTCGTGACTAGTTTGCGTATTGCGGCGGTTTCGGTTTTTTGCGGTTTTGTAAAACAATTCTCGAGTTTTATAAAACAGTTCTTCGAGTTTTTATAAAACGATCGTCGAGTTTTATAAAACGATTCTCGAGTTTTATAAAATGACTCTCGAGTTTTAATAAATGACTTTTGCGGAAAGTAATGATTCCAGAAGTTATCGTAGACGTTGATTTCGAGATTACGGTTTTTGACACCAACAGTTAGCCCCCCAGCCTGCAATTTCTTGAGGAAACATTGCGGGCAGATGGAGTTAGCTTTTAATCGGAATCTACGGCTGAGATTTGTCTCATTACGAGGGAGATCTCTCTTTTTTCTATAAGTATTGGATCATTACTTCTCATATCTTCCACCTCTCAGGTTTCTCTCCAACTTCTGTTGGGGTCAAAATCGGTACGACGGAATCAATAGCCAAAATTCCCCGCAAACGCGTAAACGCAGCAGTTTTATGAATCTCGAGAGATTGTTTTGTAAGAACTCGAAGATCGTTTTATAAAACTCGAGAGATCGTTTTATAAAACTCGAGAGATTGTTTTATAAAACTCGAGAGATCGTTTTATAAAACTCGAGAGATCGTTTTATAAAACTCGAGAGATCGTTTTATAAAACTCGAGAGATCGTTTTATAAAACTCGAGAGATCGTTTTATAAGAACTCGAAGATCGTTTTATAAAACTCGAAGATCGTTTTATAAAACTCGAGAGATCATTTTATAAAAACTCGAAGATCGTTTTATAAAATTCAAAGATCGTTTTATAAAACTCGAGAACTCGTTTTGCAAAACCGCGAAAAACCGAAACCGCCGCAGAACGCGAACTAGTCACGACTAGTTCGCCTGCTG
>CAKOAT010157044.1:0-63824 GCA_932364175.1 Eruca vesicaria subsp. sativa | reverse complement strand
TCCGTTTTTCTGTTAGCGAGCTGCGTCTCAATTAGGGTTTTCTAAGTTCTTACGTTTCCGGCTACTCTTTTTGTAACCAGTTCAACGCAGATTCGGAATAAGAACCTTCTTGCTTTCAAACCTCTCTTATTTTCGTTTTTATTCTAAGTGTTTTAGTCATCTTAATCTTTGTTGTGCGGTTCTCGCAGATAGCCGGTTCGTCTGGAAACTTAGGGTTTTCCCGAAGTTTCCTTTTCTACGATTTATTGACAGTAGGGTGAAATCGACTCCCACAACTTCTCTCTAGAAAAATTTTAAGATGTCTTCTTCCCAAGGTGATCAACAAAACTGTGAGGTCCCATCCAATGACAACCCTACGGCACATCCGCAAGATGCTAGGATTTCCGAGTTTCTCTTATTTCAAGACGAGATGGACCGTAGCGATGCTGAGGAAGATGCTGTGTCGGGGGACGTACCCTCGGTAGATCCATCCGTCCTTGCGAGAGAGTTCAAGGCTATTTTGGACGAAACGACGGACACGGTAGCGGACTCCTCTACGGGCGCTACTATCGAACCGTCGGGTGTGCCCGCTGTTTCGCCCCTCCTTGCAGCCGAAAACGTTGCTATTTCTGCTGAGGTCGGAATAGCCGTAGCTCCCACCACGGTAGAGTCGGTCGTATCTCTAACCGTGGTCGAACCGGTTGCGACTCTCACCGCCGTTGAATCAGTTACGACTCCTGCCGCAGTTAACCCGTCTGCAGCTCCTACTGCGGCTGATCCAGTCACGATTATGGGGCCTCCTGCTCCGGCCAAGAGGGTGATTGTCCTAGGACTTCCGGCGCTTAGCACGAATCTGCCTGCTTCAGCGAAAGGCCGCAAGAGAACTCATCCGAACCCTGATGCTCCCGCGAGAAAGAGAGCCGCGAAGGGTTCCGAGACCGGAGCTTCGTCTAGCAAGACACCGAGCTTGATGTCGATGTCGCAGCAACGTACATGGTTCAGGTTCAAAAACATACGTTTTAAAGAATATATTCGTAGCTGACCATCTTTCTTGGTTTTTCTAGTTTGTTTCATTGATCGATGGGATGATCAAAGAGTGTGGGTCCGAAGTTGAGCGTGTAGCCAAGGAGTTTGCCGAGTCGCAGGAGAGGTCGGCTCAGCTCGAGGGGAAACTGAAGGTGATTGAAGATGTGCATTCCGCGGAGGTGTCTCAGTTCGAGGCTCGGATTAGCGATCTAGAGCGCGACCTCGGGAAGACCGCGGTCTCTCTGATCAAGGCGAAGGATGAAAATAAGTCCAAGGCTTCAGAGCTGCGCAGGCTTCAGCGCAAGATGAAGAGTTTCGAGGAATCGGCTGTCCGCGTGACCGAAAGATCTATTCCTGTCGAGGGAAATGATTCCGATCCAACTCTTGCTGCTGAAGACGTACCTCAGCCTGATGCGGACAGGAGCGACGACCCGGAGGTTGCTGTCAAGGGTGGGGGTAATGCGATGGATGAGGATGAGGCTCCGTGTGCGGAGGATGTTTGAGGTTGTAGTCTCATACGAGACTTTTAAAAATTAGATTTTTATGTATTTTTCCGAGTACGGCTTTTGTACTTGTTCGGGACTGGCCTTTCACGGCTTTGAATCCCTTGTTGCTTTGGAAACTTTTTATTTTCGTAATGGACAATCGGTTTTTATTTAAACCTTCTGTTTTAAGTTGATATTGCGGGAGGTCCGCGAGTTGTCGTCTCGCATTCCGTTCCCTTAGTGGATCACCTTATTCGTTTGCTCGTTTTAGGATGTTCAGTAAACCGAGTGAGCGTTTAAATATAGACGAAGAGACATGCCTTTAGGATCTCGATTCATGCCTTGAGACGTTAGCGACCAGTGTGCTGGGTTTAGGGCAAGACCTAGGTTTACTTTCGGGTTGAGGCTATGCGATGACTAGTCCGCTTTCGTTATGCCTGTTGCGATTTTAACCTGATTCCATACCGATTTAGAATCCGCGATAGGTTCTCGGCTTATATGATTCGTCTGGTTAGAACAGAGCATCTCACCGGGAACAATTTCTAAGTTGCCCGGAAGTGCTGACCAAAAATTTGGATTTCTTTTATAGCGCTATTACCCTTGTATCGGGTGTTCGAGAGATGTCTCTGCGAGATAACTTAAGTTTGTTGAAGACTGTTGCGAGTTCATTGTGATCAGCAACGAACTATTTTTAAGCGATAGATGTTTACGTAGTTTGGATCTTCGCGAAGGATACGTATCTTAAGAAGTTTTGCGTATTTTATAGTCGTGGATGGACTGTTTACTGTTTTTTGAAGAGGAACATTTTTCCGAACATTGGCGACGTCTCGCTATATTCAGAATTTCGTTTTTATTTCGATGCGTTTGCTGAAAAAGTTTGAGAAATATCGAGTATACGTATACTCACCTACTCCCCCCCTTTTGAACGAGGGGGGACAGCTGGTTTTGTCTTGCGACAAGATGCCTACGTACCCTTTCGAGGGGATCAAGCCGTCTCGTAGTTCAGTTTTCTGCGGGCGTGCCCCCTAGTGATAGTATTTTTTGAGGTGCATCGCGTTCCAAGATCTGGGATTTTGATGCCCTGCATGTTTGCGATTTCGTATGCTCCGGGTCGGACTACTTTTATGACCTTGTACGGTCCTTCCCAGTTTGCTCCCAGTTTACCGGCGTTTCGTTCTGCGGTGTTCTGGAAGACTTTTCGTAAAACTAGCTCGCCTTCGTGAAATCTGCGGTTACGCACGTTTGCGGTATAGTACTTTGCGGCCGCTTGCTGATAATTTTGAATTCGAACGAGTGCGTGATCCCGCCGTTCGTTAATCAGGTCGAGTTCGTCGAGAAGCATTAAGTTGTTTGCCTGTTCTCTTTCTGGGAGCAGTCTTCTGCGTACTCCTGGAAATTTGACTTCTGCGGGAATCATGCATTCCGTTCCGTATACGAGCAGTCTCTTTCGGTTTTAATCTTTCGGGCTCGCCTCGGGGTTGTGCTGTGCGACCATAAAACTCCTTCGAGTTTTCGGCCCACTTTCCCTTTTTGGCGTCGAGGCGTTTCCTGAGGCTGTCGAGGATAGTTTTATTAATAGTCTCGGCTTGTCCGTTGCCTTGAGGATATCTTGGAGTCGATTTGGTCAATCGTATTTTCCATTTTTCGCAAAAAGCTTTGAATCTAGTCGAGATAAATTGGGATCCATTATCCGTCACGATTTCGTATGGTACTCCATGTCTACAGACTATGTTCCTCCATACGAAACTTTCTACCTGGGCGTCTTTGATGCTTGCGTAAAAGTCGGCTTCGACCCATTTAGAGAAGAAATCGGTCAGAACCAGGAGGAAGCGTTTTTGTTTTGACGCGTGCATTGGCCCGACTATATCCATTGACCACTGCATGAACGGGTACGGTGCCGAGATAGATGAAAGGACCCCGGCGGGTTGGTGAATAGTCGGAGCATGCTGCTGGCATTTCTTGTATTTTCGAGAAAAATTTTCGCAATCTTTTACCATCGTTGGCCAGAAATATCTGTGGCGCTTGATTTTTATTGCGAGGGATTTTCCGCCAGAATGGTTTCCGCAAGATCCGGAGTGCACTTCCTGCATAACCCGCCGTGCTTTCTCCCCTTGCACGCAAGTCATCAGTGGTCCGGAGAATCTCCATTTGTAAAGTTCTCCGTCCATTACGACATATTGCGCGGCCAGGGTTTTTATCTTTCGGGCCGCCCATTTTTCCGGTGGAAGTTCTCTGTTGGTTATGTATGCGAGAATCGTTTCCATCCATGGACGACCGAATCCGTAATCGGACTGATCTTCGGCTGGGTGGCTCTCCTCCACATCGTCCTCTGGTTCATTGATCAGTTTTACGACTACGGGCGGTCCGATGCTAGGGTGTTCGATGAATTCAATGGGAATTACCCTACTCATACCAGGATCCGAGCTGGATGCTAGGGCAGCCAAGGCGTCTGCTTGGGTGTTCTCCGCTCGAGGAATTCTAGTCAAGGCGAATTGATCAAACTTCTGAGTTAGATCTTTTAGCAAGATCAGATACGCTTCCATTCTTTCGTCCCTTGCTTCGTATTCTCCGCTGAATTGACTAGCCACTAGCTGGGAGTCGCAATATGCGTGAAGATTATGAATCTTTAGTCCGTGAGCTAGTCGTAGTCCCATGATCAAGGCCTCGTACTCGGCTTCGTTGTTCGAAGTGTGGAAAATTAATCGGAATGACTGCTCCAATACTTCTCCCGTCGAGGATGCAAGTCGGATGCCGATTCCAGAGCCTTGTTTGGACGAGGATCCGTCAACGTATAAGATCCAGGTCGAGTTCGGCTCTTGGTTGGACGTGCTTCCCGTTGGGAGTTCCACTATGAAGTCTGCGAGTACTTGTGATTTTGCGCAAGTCTTTGCGCGATATTCAATATCATACTCGCTCAGCTCGATCGTCCATTTTGCTAATCTTCTCGATTGGCTGGGACTATGCAAAATGGTGCGGCGAGGGAATGAGGTGGGCACGACGATGGTGTGAGACTGGAAATATGGTCTTAACTTTCTTGTCGACATAACTACGGCCAAGGCCAATTTCTCCATCATCGGATATCGCGTCTCCGCGTCCAATAACGTTTTACATACGTAAAAGATCGGTTTTTGTTCACCGCGTTCCTGCTGAATAAGGAAGCCACTCACGGCGGTTGCTGATACCGCGATGTAGAGGAATAATGGTTCTCCTTCTACGGGCTTCACGAGTACTGGCGGGGTAGCTAGGTAATGTTTCAGCTGTTGGAAAGATTTGTTGCATTCTTCTGACCATTCGAACTTTTTATTTCCCTTCAATGTTTCGTAGAAAGGTAAACATTTGTCCGTTGATCGCGAGATAAAACGGTTAAGTGCTGCGACCCTGCCAGTCAGTCTTTGTACTTCGCGTTTCGTCCTGGGAGAGACCATCTCTATCAGTGCCGTGATTTGTTTCGGGTTAGCCTCGATCCCGCGGTAGGTGACGAGGTACCCTAGAAATTCGCCGGATGAGACGGCAAACCGACACTTTGCCGGGTTCACTTCATGTTATGAAGATTGAGCCTTTCGAAACATTCTTGTAGGTGTATGACGTGGTCTTGCTCTTCGAGGGATTTCACGAGCATATCGTCGATGTACACTTCCATTGTTTTTCCGAGTTGCTCGGAGAACATTCGATTGACAAGTCGTTGGTAAGTCGCACCGGCGTTCTTCAGACCGAAAGGCATCACTTAATAGCAATAGGTTCCCCGGTCAGCTATGAATGTGGTTTTCTCCCGATCGTCAGGATTCATCATGATCTGATTGTATCCTGAGAAGGCGTCCATGAAGGATAAGAGTTTGTTTCCCGCGGTTGCCTCGACTAAGCGATCGATATGCGGCAGCGGATAACTATCCTTTGGACATGCTTTATTGAGATCGGTAAAATCGACGCAAACTCGCCACTTTCCGTTCTTTTTCTTTACGACAACGGGATTGGCAAGCCAGTCGGGATATCGAACTTCCGTGATCGATCCTACTTTGAGGAGTCTATCGACTTCGCTGTTGACCGCTTCCGAACGTTCTGGCCCCAGTTTTCGTCTTTTTTGTTTGACGGGTTTGGATCTTGGGTCAACGTTAAGTTCGTGGCATGTGATGTTTATATCGATCCCTGGCATATCTTCCGCAGTCTAAGCGAACGTGTTTGAAATTTGTTTCAGACATGTCAGGAGTTCGACTTTTAAGGTCTCGCTCAGGTTCGCACCGATTTCGACGCAGCGTTCTGGAAAATTCTCGTCGATGCATACTGAGATGACGGGTTCGCAGGTTGGCTCGCGTTTACCTTCCAAAGCCTCGGCCGCTCGCAACTGCCAGAAGAGTTCCGTTTTATCTTGCTCTGGGGCGTTGTCGAGGGACGTCAACTTCTTTTTCTTTTTTGGAAGAGATATCGATCGGCAGATTTTTTCGTTTTAAATCCGCGGCGTAGCAAACCTGCGAGGTTCTCCGATTTCCCCATATGGTCTCGATACCGCAAGGACTCGATAACTTGAGACACATATGGTACGTCGACGGAATTGCCTGCATCGAATTTAACCACGGTGTCCCTACGATCGCGTTGTAAGACATTGGTCGGTCAACGACTTCGAATTCGACGTTTTTCACTATGCTTCCGGCGCGAACTCCCAAGTTGATCGTTCCGAGGGTCATGGTGATTTCTCCCGAGATTACTACTAGCGGGCTTATGTTTTCCGTGATTTCAGACAGATCGATCTCCATTCTCTGGAGAGTATTTTTGAAGATGATATCAGCCGAGCTTCCGGTATCGACCAATATCCTCGCGAAATCCATATTCTGGATCGTCAACTCAATAACGAGAAGATCGTTGAGAGGTTTGATCGAATCGATCGTTGCTCTTTTCTCGAACGAGATGACGTCGCCGTTCAGATTAGGCATGTTATTTCTCGTTCGTTTTAGCGATTATTGTGTAAGAGAATCCGACCCCCCCCCTCCTTCTAGCGCCAAACTGTGGGAACCGAAATCCACACTGTCGATTTTCCGTCAAATATGGAAACTTAGGATGAAACCCTAATTTTCCCGATGTCCTGGATCTCTGCGGAAATCACTAAAACAAACCAATTTAAAAGAATATGGATGAACAATGAAGAACAGAGAATAAAGAACTTGTATGAAAGCTTTTATTAAATAAAGAATCGACAACTCTTACAGGAAGAATTGAAGAACTTAAACGTCGAAACGTTCTAAGGATCTGGATTGCTATTCTAAATGCTAAGTCCTAAATTCCTATGCTAACAGCCGTCTTTTTAGGTCTGAATTTCGTCCCCCTTCTCTTCCCTATGCCTCTGGCTTATATACTCCTTTCCCAAGCGGCTTATTCTTTTCATTTTGCCCGGATTCGAGTTTATCGGGAAACTTCCTTTTTTTTTCTCCATCCTTCCTTTCTTCCCGCAGAAATCTTCTATTTATCTTCAAACTTCCCTTTTATTTCCTTTATGCGACTAAACCGTCAAAACGTTATCGGATTTTTGGGTTGATTTCGTTAATATCGCGAGATGGGTTTTTATCTTGTTTTAGGACCTTTCGGGCCGTTTTACGATAAAAACAGTTTTACGACTTTAACGAGACCGTTTCCTGATCCGATGCCGTTTTTACGATCTTCTCAACGTTTTTATTAAAAACGCGTTTTTATAATATTAACGAAAAATCTCGGATAAATCGTATAGTTTAGGCGATGTTCGGTGTCTTGCTTAACTATTACCGTTTTATACGATTTCTTCGAGTTCTTTTCGGGAAAACGGAGTTTTCCGGTTTTATCGTAAAACTTGAACGATAAGTCGGTTCGAGACGAAACGAGAGACATTTCGGCCGTGGTTCAGAATGCGACCATGTCGTAGGGCGTAAGTTTCGAATCGGGGATACGGGAGATCGAGACTCGGGATAATCGGTCCAGCGTATGGAGAATCGAGTCGGTCCGGTCTAGCTGTACGAGGAGCTTCTAGTTCGCCTGTTGGCGAACTAAGCCAGCTCGGCTTAGTTCACCAGCAGGCGAACTAGTCAGGGTATTCCTAGTTCGCCTGCTGGCGAACTAAACCGGGCCGGCTTAGTTCGCCAGCAGGCGAACTAGTCGAGAGAATCCTAGTTCGCCTGCTGGCGAACTGAGCAGGGCCGGCTTAGTTCGCCAGCAAGCGAACTAGCGGAGTGGCTCCTAGTTTGCCTGCTGGCGAACTAAGCCGGGCCGGCTTAGTTCGCCAGCAGGCGAACTAGTGGAGAGGCTCCTAGTTCGCCTGCTGGCGAACTAATCCAGCTCGGCTTAGTTCGCTAGCAGGCGAACTTGTCGTGACTAGTTCGCGTTTTGCGGCGGTTTCGGTTTTTTTGCGGTTTTGTAAAACGATTCTCGAGTTTTATAAAACGGTTCTTCGAGTTTTTATAAAACGATCGTCGAGTATTATTAAACGATTCTCGAGTTTTATAAAATGACTCTCGAGTTTTAATAAATGACTTTTACGGAAAGTAATGATTCCAGAAGTTATCCCAGACGTTGATTTCGAGATTACGGTTTTTGACACCAACATACAGGGCAGAATGCATGATCGCGGCAGAATTCAAATTACCGAGTGACGGGATCAGGCCCTTGTTTTGAATCCAAAACAATCACCAGCAGCCGCAAAGTACTACAACCTGAAAGTACGTGGCCGCAGATTCAAAGAAAGCGACTTAGCCCTACGCAAAGTCGTCGAAAATACCGCCGAGCAAAACGTGGAAAAACTTAGAGCGAACTAGAAAGGACCCTACAAAGTCATAAAAGTAGTCTGACCAGGCACATTCAAAATTGCAAATATGCAGGACATCAAAATTCCAAGAACCTGGAACGCTATAACCTCAAACAATACTACCACTGAGCGACGCACCAACTGAATAATGGGACGGCTTGATCTCTGAAATGGGTATGTAGGCAACTCGTCATGAGACGAGATCAGCTGTCCCCGTTTTTTTTTTTAAAAAAGTGCAGGGGAATGGGTACGTATACGTATACTCGTGTACTCCCAAAAGTTTGAAATATCTGCTCCAAGACTCGACATTTTTGAAACTTTCATATAAAACATGGTACAAAGCCTTGCAAAACCCGACTATCGCCAAGAAATCTTACCCCCGTGAACAACTTATCGCAAGACGCGGCAAACAAAAAAAAAGTCAACATTTGACATAGAGAGACATCTCTAATACTAGAAGAAATTTTTTAATCTTAAACGAAATTTTCACCTTAAAGACACGTCCGAATCAAACTTAGCCATATTGTAGAGATATCTCTCAATCACCCAACACAAGGGTTATAAGGCTATAAAACAAATCCAAAGTTTTGGTCAGCACTTTCAGGTGGCTTAAAAATTGTCCTAGAAGAGATGCTTGATTCCTACCATACAAGTCGTATAAGCTGAGAACATATCGCGGACTTTAAAGCGAGACGGAATCAGGTGGAAAGCAATTTGGGAAACGTAACCGAAGAAGTCATCGCACCCCCTAAAACTGTGATTACACCTAGGTCTTACCCTAAACCCAACACACTGGTCTTTAATATCTCGAGGCATAGTATCAAACACCCTGATACGAGATCCCAAAATTTGTCTCTTGGCCAATATTCAAACAATAGAGAGCCCAAAGACGTATATATCAAGGGAGCTGGAAGAAAGAAGAAAGAGAGATCTTTTGGACCTAGAGAACCCTGGTTAGTTTAAATGAATTTTGGACTTAGGCGGCTAGACTAGCAAGTCGGATACTAGGAACATTTTGTTTCTTTAGCTCCGCGATTCTCTTTGTTTAGCAGTTCTGAAATCTCTTCATTCAATCAGAGATATCTTGTATCTTCATTTGCAGTAATCAATAAAAGCCTGCGCGCAATTCTTACTCGATACTATGTTATCTCTGGCTCTTTGTTTTTTTTTTCATGTGTTTCTTGCAGCGATGCGAAAATTAGGGTTTTCTTAACTCTCCTCACTTAACGGAAATCGACAGTGCAAATTTTTGTTCCCATAGAGAACAACGATTCTGAAAGGTAGAAATTTGAATTTAAGTGACCAATGATCAGATGGAAGAGGTAAAAGAGAAGTTGGACAGTGTTCAGAGGTTTCTGAAAAGGCAAGTTATTTTGCAAATGGTGTGGAAACTACTGGATCTAACAATGATGAAGAAAGGATGAGAATTTTTTTGGGAATGAATTCTAGAGATATGGGCATCAGAGCAACAAAAAAATCCTGGGGCACTGATCAGAGGCGTAACTACAACGAAGGTTCACAGCAGCAGAGACCTTACAGCGACAACATAACCTATGGATCTTTCTCCTATCTGAACATCCCACCAGCCACCCAGGACATTAAAATTGAAGCCATGATTGACAAGGTTCTGGAGGGACAACAGAAGATGACAGTGGATTTCAGTGGGAAGATTGATGTTGTTTATGTCAACCTCAATACTAATTTTCAAAACCTCAGCACCCATATGAAGAAGTTAGAGAATCAGGTTGTTCAAATGAGTGAGGATGTGTGGAGGCAAGCCCTAATTAAGGAGAAGAATGAGGCTGTCCAGAGGCATCACGTCAATGCCATTGTGGGTTATGATTTTTGGCAAGTGGTGGAAGAAATTAGGCACCAAGATGAAGAAACTCGTAAAAAACCCTCACCATGTTAAAATGAGCATTGGTCAACGACCAGAGTGATTGATCGACGATACCTGATGAATCTGAAGGATCATGCCAAGCAATGAAGATTGATCGATAGTCAGACCCTACCATCGATCGACGACCGTTCGAAACGAGAAAGTGTCATTGCCAAAAATAGACACGAATTTTCTCTATGCCAGTAGACATCGACTACCATCCCACCCAAACCTAGACATATAAACGAACCAGACCCTATGGTAATTGATGAAGCTGTGGTGAAAGATGATATCACTCAAATTACCCTAAGGAGTTAATTACTCTCTCAAATAAGAGGTTCAGTTGTAGTACTTAAGGATCGAATCCACAAGGTGCTAGGGCACACAATATATCTAAATAGTTTATGATTACGCTAGGCAAATAGTTGAAATAGTAAATAATGTAAATAAACTAAATTGTAGGGGCGAACAAAGTAGTTGTTCTTGTGTAACCGAGATGTGTTTGATGGAAGGATGGGTTGTAGACTTAGGGTTTCTATTCAATTGTTGGAGAGTATAATACTATAGGTGCTGAATAGTTCCATGAATGATATTAAATAGCTAAACTACTTAACAAAAAGTCAATCCGGGTCTCGCGTTCTGGACTCATCTATTAACTAGATCTAATGACCCAAACAAGTATGCTCGATCAATAGCAGTGTCGATCGATTATTCAGAGGAATATCGATTGGCACACCTTTCACGCCGTCGATTGATTCGCTTCTCGGGATATCAATCGACGCGCTTCTAGTTAAGCTTTATGTGCGGGTTGAACAATGCTCACTAAGGCTCCTAGATCATGTTCTCGCTATACTCGAACAATCTAAGCTTAATAGAATAGATTCAAGACAGTATCTCTAGAAAATCCTTAGATCAAGTTTCTAAGTAGCAATTTAAAAAAACAAGCATTAATAACATCCTATTAATAAATATCACAACTACTGATATACCATGATTTTGACCCACTTTTAGTCATGGTATATTGGTGGTTTTATAACTATTTATTATATTATAGAAGTTTTGAAGCATATTTATAGGTTCAGAATTATTTTGGAAGAAAGTGATGTTTTAGAGAATTTTAGAGAGAATTGGAGAAATCACTCGATTTGTAATCGACCAAGACAAAGAGGTCGGCACAGCATCATCGATCGACAAAGAGGTCGTCACTGTTAATGATCGGACATTCTTGTTTGGGTCAATAACATTCTAGTCAATAGACTTATTTATCAAGCGAAAGTATAGTCAATCTGTTATTAAAATAATTTAGCTCTTTTATACCATGCAAACAACTAATTAGCACCTATAGGATTATAATCTCCAACACCTCAATAAAAGCCCTAAGTCTAACACCTTTCGAATTAATTTCAAACCCTCATCCCATTCTATCGAGTAATTTTCTTGCTCAACTAGAATATTTACTATTTCATGTTTACTTGTTTACTGCAATTTTACATTTAATATTCACCTAGTATTATTACTTGATTAGATTTAAGTGGTTCCTTAGCTCCTTGTGGATTGGATCCCTAAGTACTACAATATATCTCTTATTTAAGAGAGTAAGTGCTTCTCAGGGTAATTTGAGCACGTATCATTGATCGCCATTAGATTTAGTCTAATAATTCTAGGGTTTTGTTTCTCTTTTTCTTTATCATCTTGTGATACACAAAACTTTTCATGATTTTTCAGGTGCCTGCACAGCATTACCAAAAACAACAAGGAATAACAACTACTATTTTCAGAAGACCCAGCAGGCTTGGAACGTTCGATCCGCAAAGACCTACGCTCCACATCGATCGATAGCAACACTCGCATATTGACCAATTCTCATCTGACGCCAACCAACCTTGCTCTCACATCGATCAACACCAAAAATTCTTCGTCGAACGATTCTCATCACTTAACATTGATCGATACCCTACATCGTACATCGATCGATACTCAGCCGTGAGACATGGTAGCGACTCTGATACTAACTGCAAACAAGAATGGAGACCTATTTGACCAGGAAGGTCATCTACGGAATGCAACAGGTCAGAAACTAGATACTCAGGGGAATGTGATCCTTGAAACTGATACTGTTGAGGCCACTCGACCCAAGACTTTGGCAGGCTACATCCGTCCAGACCACTACTATGCCAACATGTCAGCTATTCGTCTTCCAGACGTCCATAGAGAAAATTTCGAGTAAAAGCCCTAGTACTACACACTTGTGGCACAAATACCCTATTCTGGATTGCCACATGAGCATCCTATGGACCATATTGAGAGGTTCGAGGATCTTATTGCTGCTATTAGATTTAAGGGAGTCCCTGAGGATTACCTACTTTGCAAGCTCTTCAAGTACTAACTTGCTGGAGATACCGCGCATTGGCTCAAGCAGCTACCACCATGATCTCTTACACCTTGGGCTGACATCAACAATGCGTTCCTGCGCAATTTATTTGATGAGGCACGAGCTGAAGAACTGAGGAGCAAAATTGCTAACTTTACACAGAAAGCTGGAGAGTGCTTTAAAGACTCTTGGATCAGATTTAAGTTCTTTAAGCGCGACTGTCCACACCATTGATTCAATGAGGTACAGCTACTCAGAATTGTCTTTAGAGGAGTCACTTTGAAGTATCAGATGGCTCTTGATACAACAAGTGATGGAAGCTTCAACGCCAAGAATCTAGAAGAAGCTGTGAGACTTATTGAGAATCTAGCAAACAACAGCAGAACCAAAAACACTGATTCTGAAAGGAGGAAATCGGTAGCATTCCTTGGGAAGGAATAGATGGATGAATTAAAATCTAAGTTGGACCGTGTCAACCATCTACTTATGAGACATGTATGCTCAGTTGAAGATGCAGAGGGTATAGATTCAGAGTTAGAGGCAGATGTGAATTACATTGGAGGAACTGGATTTTAGAGGTCTAGAAATCAGTTTGGAAACATGAACTTCAGTGGTAATGGTCAAGGAGTAACTTCAACCAAAATTCACAACATCAGAAACCCTACAGCAGCAGCTAGAGCAACAACAAATGTTATGGAAATTCATTCTACCATAAATCACAATAACAGACTCAAGAGAGCAAGATTGAAGCCATGCTTGATCAAGTTCTTGAACGAAAGCAAAGGCTAACAGTGGATTTTAATGGGAAGATTGATTCCATCTACAATAATCTAAACACAAAGATTGAGACTTTAGGTATTCAGGTAAGGAAGCTTGAGACTCAGGTAGTTCAGACAGGACAAGCTGTTAGGAGGCAAGAAAGGGATGAAGCAATGAAACACCACATCAAGGCCATACTTGATGATGATTTCTGGCAAGAAATTCGACATGTGAAGATGAAGGAGGACGATTTCGAGGAGAAAAACTTGTATAGTTCTGACGAATCGCCTTCGCATCGATTAATGTCACCTTGTGCGCATCGATCGATAGGATTCGACACATATCGATCGATAGATGTTTTATGTAGATCGATCGACACCAACCGAGTAGATTGTATCATACAATGTAATCCGGATATTGACTCATGAGGAGTTTGCGGAAAGACACCCACATCCACCCAGTCCTTTCTACTCCACCATCATTCAGCATCATGAGCCAGACATCGATCGACAAAGAGATCATGCCATCGATCGACAGGATATTGTTTCCATCGATCGACGCAACTCTCTCACATGTCGAGTGCGCTTGCCCCCAATCGACATATCCCGAATCAACGCACTCCGACCACCATCAACCAACCCTACATCAGAGACTATGAACATTGACAAGGCCACTACTGTAAAAACCCTGAGGAAAATGAAGGAGACGGTTCCTAAACATCTGAAGAGAGAACCTAATGAGAAGGAGATGGATGGTTTCACTAAGAGAGTCCTCAGGATTCCACTGGAAAAACCTTTTGAGGAGGTTTATTTTACCCACATACTGTGGATGTACTTCAAAGAAACCAGGGACACTGAGGAGGACATTAGGAAAATGTTTCGTCATGTAGGGAAAGGATGAAGCATAGGATCACATTGAAGAAGAAGAGTGATCCTAGGAGTTTGTAATACTATGTTCAGTGAGAGGTATTGAATTCCCACATGCTCTTTTGTCACAAGAGCATCAGACATCATCCTACCAAAGGTCATGGCAGACCATCTGGGTCTAAAAGTAGAACCTTCACTGGAACCATTCACTTTTGTGGATTATTCTGAGAGGAGATCCAGAGGTATAATCAGAGACCTGGAGGTGCAGATTGGTAATGCACTCATTCCTGTAGATTTTCATGTCCTGGATATTAAGCTGAACTGGAATTCTTTACTCTTACTTAGAAGAGCCTTCATGGCCACAGTAGGAGCAGTTTGTGACATGAATACTAACAATTTTTGTCTTACATTAGTTGATCAAAATATTTTTTATGATCTTGTTCGTGTTTTTAAGCAACAGGTACACCTTATAGAGACTGGCGTTGCTGGATTGCTGCATGCCATTGTGGAGCAGAGTATGAAACCGAGTATTCAGAATCGATCAATACACACTCTGTGTCATCGACCGATTCCCTCCACCAGCCGGCGACCGATGTACATCATGGCACATCGATGGACAGACAGTCCATGGATGAAACCCTATCTGATCACTACTACCCGAGTTTTGCCTCTCAAGCCACCAGCAGGAAGAATAATGACTATTCTTTAGGCAGTTGGGCAGACAGTGGTTTCCATGAGAGTTTTCCAATAGACGCTGAAATCCTACCAGATTCAGTGGATCACAAGAAAGAGCATGATGAGTATTATGACTAGGAGTATGCTAGAGAGATCCATACAATTCTTACAGATGATAGACTCCTAGAGCCCATACATAGAACAAAGCTCACAAAATCGATCGACACTTGGCTTTATAGAGCTTTATGCAGCTCATTCACTTGGCTTTATAGAGTGCCAAGTTGGTTTTGTAGCTTGATATCCCTCGGGGTAGGTAGAGGCTGTTTGTCATGCTCATCCATTGCCATCGTCACGTAGTTAAGATTACTCCCCTCTTTCTAGCACCAAACTTTTTGGGGATTTTTGTGTAAGATCTTAATGAGTACTACGGAACAATATACAAGCTTGACTACAAGTAAGAATCAAGGCCAAAGAGATGTTTTATTTATCTAATGAGCAGGAGCTAATGAGAAAAGATGGATAGCTTTACTAAGATAATCCTTAGAATCAATTTTAGAAACCCCGTTCTAGAAAGCTTATTACACCCGTAGAATATGGATGTTTTCAAAGAAACAAAGGAGACTACTGATAAGGACATTGATAGAACGTTCAATCTTCTAAGATAAGAAGAAGCAGAGGGTCCAGCTGAAGAAAAGAAGTGACTCTGGAAAGTTTATTGTTCCCTGCAACAGAAAGGGACATGATTACCCACATGCACGCTATGATACCAGTTATTAGTATGAATTATTCCAAGAGAATTGGCAGACGTGCTAAGCTCAAAGGTGGAGCCTTTTAATGATTCATACACTTTTGTGGTTGCTCTAAGGAAAAAAGAGGAAGAATAGTAAAGCATCTCCAAGTGCAAGTAGGCAAAGTCCTAATCCATGTAGACCTTCATATTTTGAAAGACGAAGTAGAGAAGAGTTCATCCTTGCTACTTGTAAGAGCTTTCATGGCTACTTTAGGAGCAGTATGCAACTTCCAGATAAACAGGTTGTATCTATATCTTATTTATCAAACTCAATACTATGAACCTGTTCATATTCAAAACAAAACTGCTTTCCTTGATTTAGTTCATGAACCAAGACTTCAGGCTACATGTTTCTGCGATCTCGAGCAAGAGGATGACCCTAACAATGGAGCATCGACCGATGCCCAGCCCAATCCATCGATCGATGGAAACAACAACCAGTTGATCGATACCCACTCTTCGACATCGATTGACACCAGTCCTGACCTATGGCATGATGCGGCTAATCCTGAGTACGACGAGTCTTATCTACAAGAACAAGCAATCGAGTACCATGCTCTTGCAGTAGAGGAAACTTGAGATTTCAGAGGATTTGATGAAATTGCAATGAAACATTGATCGATGCTGGTCCCCTGCCATCGATCGACGCTAACCTGTCCAAACCCAATAGAAATCCACTTAGGAGGCAATTTTGTTGGGAATACAGGGATGAATATGGAGTCTTCAAAGATGATCATCAATGTGTCAAAGGAAGACATGAGAAGGATTCTAGAAAGAGCAGCAATAATGGGTTCCATTGGTCTGCACTTACCAGCAGCGAATGAGTATACGAGGCCACAAGCTGACCATTACAGTACAAGAGTGGTAGAAGACATGGTACATAGCATCTATAGAGCCTAGAAGTATATGACAGAAGATTACCAGAGAGGATCGATGATGTCTACAACAACAGTATCGACTCATTAACCACGTGCATGGAAGAGATGAAGCACAAGCTGGACTTTATTATTCAAATGGTAAAAAACAACAAAAGAAAGAAGCTGACGAAGGACCATTGATCGATGACCGGTGTTAACCATCGATTGACGCCCATCGTGGACCATCCCGATATCGCTTGGTCACCATGAAGTTTCTGAATGATAGGCTGGACGAAGTCTATATAGCTCAGAACACAATGGTGAAGGATATCAACAGAAGAATGGATGATGTGCCCATACACACAGATACAAGGATCCATTGGTTGAATCAATGTATTAATCACCTTGAGGAAGGGATCAGTCATATTGACCTCGTAAGAGATGTACAGCAAACCAGAGGTGAAGAAGTCATAAGAAGCTTTGTCAGTACATGGTTCCATATGAACAGAGAGGATGTGGACACATTTTTACAACAAGTGGTGGTCCACCCCCATCTTAGTCCAAAAAGTCTTTAACATCAAGCTAAAGACTATAACCAAGCGCCGAGTATGAGGAAACCCCCTGTTCGGTATGTTTTAAATTCATTTTGTTCGCATAATTTTACTAAATTTTGAGTTTTTATTTATTGCAGATAAAATTTTGAGAACCATCATCGGTTGATGACATAGCACTACCATCGGTAATTTCGATCACCATTGATCGACAACCGTAACAAAGTCTGGTATTTTCGACTTTCCTTCATACTTTTATTTATGCTTTTACTTTTCACCTAATCAAGATGTGATAACACTGGCAAAAAGTTATTTAAGTCTGGGGGAGGTTTACTAATATTATTTTTTATTTTGAAGTTTTATTTATTTTATTGAGTTTTAAAGAGTTAAGAAGGGAATTATGATTTTTTAAAATATCTACTTATTATCTAACCACTCTATACCACCATTCTAGATTCATCAATTTCAGAGAATTCTAGAGATACCAAAGTGTATCACCCTACCACTAGATCACAATTTCTCATATAGTTTTAAGGAACCAAAGCTGGATTCCAACCCTAATCTGACTTATTTGCTTGCTTTGCGGTTTGGCATACATTTGATCGGATTCCGCCTTCATGTATGGGAGGTCAAAGTCTGTGTGTTTCTGGTTTCCTTCTCTCTCTCTCTTTGGTATCTATAAAAAGACTGAGATGATTCCGAAGATTAAGAGAGGTAGGTACATAATCGGTGACCCCACTATTCTAATTCAAAGGAATGATCACACATTGTAGAAACGAGGGGTAGGTACATTACTGATGACCCCATTATTCGCCTATACTTTGTCAAATGAAAGAAAAAGAAGATGAAAAGGAGGACTGTAGCAGCATCATTAAGACATTGGATTTATAAAAAAATATTCAGAGAAGAGGAAAACGAGAGAAGAAAGAGATCAGAGAATAATACAAGTGTGTTCAGATACTTGGAAGGGTAAGAGCCCAAGTATCCTTTGATCGATATGATATGTCACTAAAATTACCTTAAGGAGTGAATTTTACTCTCTCGAATAAGAGGTTCAATTGTAGTACTTAGGGATCGAATCTACAAAGAGCTAGGATACTCAATACATCTAATCAGGGTTATTAAGCTAGGTATTAATTTAAAAGACAATTTTGAATAAGGTAGTTGTTCGGTTGGTTTGAAGTGGGTTTGTAACAATATTATAAAGTATCTAGACGTAGGGGTTCTATTCAGCTAATCGGGATCATAGAGATATATGTTCTAAGTTGAAGGATATATTAGAGTTCAATTAAAATACAAATCTATCAATTGTCGCAATGTATAGACTTGTCTATAGGCTAGATCTACTGGAATCAATGGCTAAAAGTCCTGGAAAAGCGTACAAGAAACTATTGAATTTCTACGGAGATACCAAGTTACGGAAAACTAGTACCAAACTATGAAGTAATCAAAAAAGACCTCCTTGTTTGTTGGGGGTCAAAAACCGTAACCTCGAAATGAACGTCTACGATTACTTCTCCTTATATTCTCCTAAAGAATCTCAGGTCGAGAAAACGAGAAAGGATCAAAACCGAACAACTATCCAGCTCGCCTATTGGCGAGCTGAACAGCCCTGTCCAGCTAGCCAACAGGCGAGCTGGCTCTGCCCGACCAGCTCGCCTGTTGGCGATATGAACAGCCTTGTCCAGCTCGTCAACATGCAAGCTGGCCCTGCCCGACCAGCTTGTCTATTGGCGAGCTGAACAGCCTTGTCCAGCTCTCCTGTTGGCGAGCTGACCCAAATCATCCATGCTCCTCGACTCGATCGTACTCTGAACTGTGATCGAAACATCTTTCCTTTCATCTCGATATGTCTTACCGTTTGAGTTTTACGATAAAAACCGTAAAAGGTTTGTATTCTCGTAAAACCTCGAGTAAATCATGTAAAACGGCAAAGGTTAAACAAAACACCGAACATTGCCAAACTATACGATTAACGTGATATATTTTACAAAAAACCGCTAAAGACTTATTTTCTCGTAAAACCTCGAGTAAATTGTATAAAACGGCAACGGTTAAACGAAATAGTGAACATTGCCAAACTATAAGATTAACTCGAGATGTTTTATAAAAACAGCATCATATCAGGAAGCGATCTCACCTAAAGTCGTAAAACGGCTAAATCACAAAATGGCTCGGAAAGACATAAAACACGATAAAGGTCTACTCATGACTTTAGACAAGATTAAGCCCTAAGATATGATGACGGTTTACCCATTACTCGCAGGAATGGATAAATGTCAAGTTTGAAGAGAAATAGAAGTTTTCCAATGAAGAATGGAAAGATCGAGATAAATGGAAGATTTTTGAGAAAGCACGTATCAAGGCGGAAAAGGAAAGACCAACCACATAGAGAAACATTATATAAGCAGAAGGTCGAGGACAAGAGTATGGGACAATTTTGAGAGCTCCCATCTCAGAACTTTTACAACTTTTCTAGACTTAGAATTCGAAACTTAGGCTTTCTTCTCGACAAGTTTGGTTTCTATGACTGGCACTCAGTTACTAGACGAACTCGCCCAGGCAGTTCGACCTTTTGTCCAGCTCTATCAATTGAACTACGTTCGGCTTGATCCTCGAAAGGGGTACGTAGGCAGCCTTTCATAAGGTTAAGTCCCGAAATTAATCAAAACATTTTTTCTTATCTTTTTCGTTTGTTGTTAACTAGATGCGACTCAACTAGATTTAGGGTTTAATGTTGCTAGAACTAGGTAACTCGCTGACAGCCCCTGCTCGCAACATTCTTACGCGATTTCGAAATAAAATATACTTTCTTTATAAATTTGTTTTATCATGTTTTTAATATTTTCCGCATTTATTTGGTTACTTGTCGTTGGCTCTCGCAGAGATCCGGATCCTGTTGGCGAGCTGGACCGTTCAAACCAGCTTGCCATTGGCGAGCTGGCCGTGCTAAACCAGCTAGCCGTCTTGGCGATCTAATCCGCCTTTCGCCTCCCACTCAAAGCACTGACTTTGCCCCAAGGGTCCTTACCATCCAGCTCGCCTGCTGGCGAGCTGGACTGTTCAACTGGCGAGCTGGCCGTGCTAAACCAGCTTGCTGTATGGGTTAGCTGATCCGGCTTTCACCTTGCCCTCGAGGCACTGAATTTTCCCCGAGGTTCCTTAACAGGCGAGCTGGACCGTTCAAACCAGCTAGCCAGTTGGCGAGCTAGCCCTGCTAAACCAGCTCGCCGTCTGGGCGAGCTGATCAGCCTTTCACTTCGCCCTCGAGGCACTGACTTTTCTCCGAGGTTCCTTACCATCCAGCTCGCGTGTTGGCGAGCTGGACCGTTCAAACCAGCTCGCCAGTTGGCGAGCTGGCCATACTAAACCAGCTCGCCGACTTGGCGAGCTGATCGGCCTTTCTCCTCTTCCTCGAGATATTGACTTTGCCCCGACGAAGGTCCGAGAAACGGTAACATCTACCACCTAAGTTTTTTGTTGATCACAACAAACTCGCAACAGTCCTAAACAAACTTAAGTTATCTCACAGAGATAGCTCTCATACACCCGACACAAGGGTAATAGCGCTATAAAGAAATCCAAATTTTTGTCAGCACCTTCGGGGGTGATCGATTCTGACCAGACAAGTCGTATAATCCGAGAACCTATCGCGTACTTTAAATCGGTACGGAAGCAGGTTAAATAGCAACAAGAAAAACAAGGCCGATTAGTCATCACAAAGCCTTAAAACCGAAAGTAAACCTAGGTCTTACCCTAAACCCAGCAAACTGGTCTTTGATGTCTCAAGGCATGAAATGAGATACTAAAGGCATGTCTCTTTGTCCATATCTAAACGCTCACGAGATTCTAAACGTCCTAAAACGAGCAAGCAAATAAGGCGATCTACAAAAACGAATTATGCTATGAGATGACAACTAAAATTATACAAACTTGCTCTTAAAACGCCAAAAAAAAATTAAAAAAAAATGGCCGCCAAGCGGCACGGACTCGAAGCTACATACGGCCAGTCCAAAAATATGATGGCCACACTTGGTCGAAGCGACCATCCTACGAGGCAAGTCTCAAGGCTGATACAAAACACCATCCATGTCGTCCTGTACGATAATCTCTACACATAACTAGACTGTAAAGGTCTCATTGGAAAACAAGTCATACGAACCTTAACTCAAAAACAAACTACGAAAGGCGTGATCCCTTCGAAAGGGTACGTAGGCAGCCCCAATCCTACCGCTTTCCATTCCAATGAGAGTGGGGAGACCACTTTCAACGGAACTTTTCAACCATAAATTCCGCCTAAATTGCCTAACTTGCCTAAAATCGTCTAAGCACTCACTAGAACCTCACGCTAGAAGCTCAAGGTTCTAATGAGCTGGGGGCTAACTGTTGGGGTCAAAATCGGTCATGACGGAATCAATGGCTAAAAGTCTCAGAAAAAAAAAGCGTTCAAGAAACTATACACTTTCTACGGAGATACGAAGTTATGGAGAACTCATATCAAAGTATGAAATAATCAAAAAATACCTCCTTGTTTGCTGGGGTCAAAAACCGTAACCTCGAAATCAACGTCTACGATTACTTCTCCTAATATTCTCCGAAAGAATCTCGGGTCGAGAAAACGAGAAAAGATCGAAACCGAACAAACGTCTGTTGGCGAGCTGAACCAAACCATACATGCTCCTCGACTCGATCGTACTCTGAACCATTATCAAAACGTCTTTCGTTTCGTCTCGATCCGTCTTACCATTGAGTTTTACGATAAAAACCGTAAAAGGTTTGTTTTCTTGTAAAACCTCGAGTAAATTGTGTAAAATGGCAAAGGTTAAGCAAAACACCGAACATTGCCAAACTATACGATTAACTCAAAATATTTTATAAAAAACCGCTACAGACTAGTTTTCTCGTAAAACCTCGAGTAAATCGTATAAAATGGCAACGGTCAAATGAAACACCAAACATTGCCAAACAATATTATTAACTCTAGATTTTTTTATAAAAACAGCATCGTATCAGGAAACGATCTCACCTAAATTCGTAAAATGGCTAAATCGCCAAATGGCTCGGAAAGTCCTAAAACGCGATAAAGGCGCATCAAGGCGGAAAAGGAAAGACCAACCACCTAGAGAAGGAATATATAAGCAGAACGTCAAGGAAAAGAACAGGGGACGATTTTGAGAGCTCCCATCTCAGAACTTTTACAACCTTTCTAGACTTAGAATTCTCTGCACTTAGAAACTTAGGCTTTATTCTCGACCATTTAAGTTTCTGTGACTTGCACTCAATTACTAGACAAAATCGCCCAGGCAGTTTGATCTCTTGTCCAGCTCTATCAATTGAACTACATTCGGCTTGATCCTCAAAAGGAGTACGTAGGCAGCCTTTCATAAGGCTCAGTCCGAAATCAATCAAAACCTTTTTTTCTTATCCTTTTCGTCTTTTGTTATCGAGCTGCGACTCAACTAGGTTTAGGGTTTTATGTTGCTAGAACTAGGTAACTCGTTGAAGGCCCCTGCGGCCAAAGCCTTTGTAATGTCTTGTAATGATCGCAACACTCTCACGCGAATTTGAAATAAGATCTACTTTCTTTTTAAATTAGTTTATCATGTTTTTCATATTTTCCGCATTTATTTGCGTACTTGTCGTTGGCTCTCGCAGAGATCCGGATCCTCTGGAAAATTAGGGTTTTCCTAATTTTCCTTATTTTACGGAAATCAACAGTGCGAATTTTGGTTCCCACATTAGCAATCAAATTGTAATAAGATCATAATTATTTTCTTGACTAAATAAAAACTTTGTAAATACTTTTTTTTTATAAGACTCAAAATAAAACACAATATCATTAAACCTCTCCCCAAACTTAAACGACACTGCCCCTAGTGTTATTCAGTTGATGATTGGTGAGAAAATAAATCAAAAATGCAGAAAGTGACAAGGAAGAATGATAAACCTGCCCATTGGTGTCAATGTTGTTCGACACAATTAAGTGATAATTTTTGGGGAAAATACTCCGGTATGAAATGCTTCCAGGCCCCAGGCAGGACACCAGCCTTAAAGTTCCTGCTAGAACAAGCTCTGGTACCGACCCCTGCTTCCATCCCTGCCTCCGGGTAAAATGGAAGTTTTCTACTTAAGGGGACTCTTCCATTTTTCCAAATTTAGAAGAATTCCGTCTCCTAGAACTGACATCTACTCAACTATATAAGGGGAATCCAAAATAGAATAAGGAATCGGCATTCAGAGACTTAAAGATTAGAGTTAGGTGGCTAGAATAATTGTTCATACACCAAACAGTGTAGTTCGTGCTCATACGATTAGTTAAACATCTATTTGGCTTGATTCTAAGTGTTTTATCTACTCTTCTATTTTCCGTAGTACTTACAATGATCCTACAAAAATCCCCAAACAGCAATCGCTCGCTGCTAGTGATGTTCAGTCGATCAATACTGCCCGGTCCTATCGGTCGATGCTCAGTGCAATTGTCTGCTCAGATCATTTTCTTGTTTTCTGAAATAAAGAAAACACGTAAAATAAGTAAGGATGATAAACAAAAAATAAATAAAAACTTACCAATGGGTTGCCTCCTATTTAGCACTTTGTTAAAGTCATTTAGCTTGACTTTTTGGAGGTTTTATGGTTTGAATGAATGTAGCAGAATACTTGTTGCGAAACAAGTATGAACATCTTCTTTGCTCATCTCGAACCACGTACCAACAAAGCTCTTGATAGCTTCTTTCATTTATGGTTATTTTCTCTTGCTGCCTGTCAATGATCCATAAGTTATAGTCCAACTTTTGCTGCAGCTCCTCCATTTTCTTACTGTTCCAAGCAATACTGCTGATGAGGGAGTAAAAGAAAGAATCAATGGTTTCATAAGAGTGTTTGGACATCTTATCTTGATCTGCCATGGCTTTATCCAACATCTCCGTGACTTCGTCTCTTTGGTAATTTGTCCTTGTATCGCGCAGGTGGGGGTGGAGGATAAACTCTAGCATCTGTAAACATCCCTCATATTGTGGTTAAGTCAGATACTTTCGACGTGATTTATCTGTCACCTTCAGTACAGCTGCAATATCTTACTTAGAAATATTGATGTTCCTTTCATCTAGTCGATGTGAATTGCCATCTTCATCTCTGTATACTCCACTCATCTGCTTGCCCTACATTAGTATTCCTCTGCAAAAGTGTAGTAGTGTTGATTGCAAAGCTTTTGTAGTAGGCATTCTCCCAACTTCTGATCGATCCTTCTAGGTAGTTATCGATCATGTTTTTGGGTGTCTTATTGATCGATAACTATGGTTGAGTGTCGATCAATGCTTCACCATCTGATTCGTCAAAATAACAAACTGCTATGAAACTTGGATCATCTACCATCTCATTGTAGGCCGTCTGTGTTTTCACAACTCTCACACGATCATCGTAGACATTAGGGTCTATGAGTGTCATGCACAACTGGCTAGTCTGCATGTTTCAAACTGCTCCTATAGTAGCCATGAAAGGTCTCCCAACTAGTGTAGAAGAATTATAGTTCGGCTTGATATCCAGTACATGAAATTCTAGCCGAACTAGAACATTTCCTATCTGCACCTAAAGGTTTCCGATGATTCCTCATGAATTCATTATGGACAAATTCACAAAAGTGAATGAATCCTCTAAAGGTTCTATCTTCAGACCCAGTTGATCTGCCATCACCTTAGAAAAGATGCTGAAAGAAGAACCCGTACTTCAGAATGCACAAGGGTAGTAAATTCCTTCTATCAAGCAAGGAACAACAAACTTTCCAGGATCACTCTTCTTCTTCAGTGTAATCCTCTGATTTATCATCTCTCTAAACTGATTAAAAATCCTCTCAATGTCTTGCTCAGTCTCCTTGGTTTCTCTGAAGAACACCCATGATAGGTCCTTATAATTACTACTTTTAGACCATGTTATAGGCCATATTTGGAGTCTGTTATGTGTGTCTAGGATGTGTGTTTAGATCTTTTACAGGTATAAGTGTGTTTTGTAGAATTGTGGAGATTATTAGGGTTTCTTGGGCTTAAAGAGAGAAGAATCTCGTAGTTGGTCATATTCAGCAAAGTACGATTTGAGGCAGAGCATGGGCGTCGATTTATGACGCACCCTAGCCATCAATCGATGGTCGATGCGCGAAAATCCAATCCGCAAAGAGCCGACTTGTAGCCCAAATCACAAAAAATACAAGATTGTCCTTAGACGAGTTTTACCTAGTTTATATGTTCGTTTCTGGTGTTTTATTCAGATGACAGATTTTTATATTCATTCAATTGTTCTCAGACAAATTTAGTAGCTTAAGGTTCTAGGGAGAATATCAAGACTTCTTTAGAGCTTTGTATTGAAACCCAGTTTTTTTATCTCTATTATATATTATGCAGTATTTCGTTATAACGATTGTCTATTGCTTTAATATGTTTGAGTAGTTACCTTGTTAAATTTAGGGTTTATTAATGGTTTTCATAGTTTAGCCAAACAATAGAATTGCTAAGGTGATTAGTAGATCTATCATAGTCGATTGCTTAATGCTTGTGTTCTTGATTAAATACCTAGAAATATGAATTAGGATATTGAGAATAGTGTGATTGCTTGACCAACCTGAATAATCAACTGTGAGTCTACGATACTAGATACATACGATAGTTTGTATAGTTGTTCTAGGTGATAAACAAATCTGCTCGAATTAATGCTCGATTAAGGAAGCCATCGATCGATGTCACATACGTACCATCAATCGACAGTCAATCCGACTAATCATACGAAAGTTGTATATCAGAACGTAATCTTATATAGATATGTATTATATATCTTAACCAATTGTTCACAACCCAACTATTTCCTATTTACTAGTTTTAAATATCTTTATAAATTTCCTGGCATAACTAAGTTGAATATAGAGTCTATTGTGGGGCTTCACTCTTTGTGGATTTGATCCCTAAATACTACAGCTAAACCTTTTATTTGAGAGAGTAATCAGTAGCTCTAGGGTAATTTGTGCGCATATCAATCCATAGTCTATGGGTAAAGTAAACCTCACTGTGGCTTGTCTAAAAGGATCCTTAGAATCCTCTTCATAAATCTATCCTTCTCCTTCTCATTACCTCCTCTCTTTATATGCTTGGGGATCTTTCCTCTCATTCTCCTCAAAGTTTGTCCCTCAGTAGCCTGGTCAATGATTGTGGGCTCTGATTCATCTTCAAAGTGCTGCTTTTTTGATGTCTCTGAAAGTTTAGATGAATGCCTGAGTAAATTCTCTCTGGCTACATAAATGCTAGGTAAGTGCAGTCTGTAGGTGAAAGGTGGTTGTCGATCGATGCTGCATGTCGATCGTCGCCTGAATCCTTTTGTCGATCGGTGACCGGTTGATGGTGCTGATTGATATTTTGTGGTCACACAGTAGGGGTGGGGTAAATGAGGGTGTCGAGATGCAAACTCTTTGTGGGTCATGATCCTCACTGTCTTGCATGATGAAAAAAAACTCAATACTCAGTGTCGATCGTTACTTGTTAGTGTGTGTAGATCGTTGCTTGTTAGTCTCTATCGGTCGATGTTCTTCTAGTGGTTTCGATCAACACAGGTGTGAACTGCCAAAACTCATGGAGCTCTCAACTTCAAAGTCGCCTTCTTTAATCTTCTCTTGCTTAACTAGTTGCCATAAATCATTAATCTTCTCTTGCTTAACTAGTTGCCATAAATCATTATTTATAATGGCACTCACGTGGTTTTTCAGTTCTTCTTCTCCTTTTCCTTTGATCAAGGCCTCTCGCCGCTTAATTGCTTGTCCTGCCTTAACCACCTGTATCTCCAACTTCTTCACATGTGTGGTCAAAGCCTCAAACTTGGTGTTCAAGTTAGTGTAGACAGCATCTATCTTCCCATTAAAATCCACTTTCAGCTTCTGCTAACCTGAAGAACCTGATCAAGCATTCCTTCTATCGTGCCCTTCTGATTTAAGGTGGTGAATTCTGGTAAGAATAATTTCTATAAGTCATGGTTGTGTTGTTGCTGTAGTTGTTGCTATAAGGTTTCTGATATTGTGAACTCTGGTTGTAGCCACTTGTCTATCCATAGCCATTGAAGTTTCTGTTTCCATTCTGATTACCAGACCTATGATTTTGAAAGCCAGTACCACTGATGAAGTTCACATCTTCCTTGTCGCCTTCATTGATGTCTACATCTTCTACATCCTCTACAAAGCTAACTTACTTCTTAAGAAGCTTGTGAACATTTTCCAGCTTGGCCTTAATTTCGTCCATCTGCCTCCCAAGAGTAGTACCCAATTTTCTCCATTCAAAGTTAGTGCTCGTGGTGTTGTTGCTACATGCCAAATTCTCAGCAAGTCTCACAGCTTACTCTGGATTCCTAGTGTTAAAATTTCCCTCACTAGAATAATAAAGACCATCTGATATGTCGTGTGATTCCTATGAAGAAGTGCTGAGTAGCTGCACCTCATTAATCCATGGTATTGACAATCTCTCCGATAAGACTTGAATCTGATCTAAAAGCTTCTGAGAGATTTAGTAGGCTCATGTGTACACGTAGCAATCTTGCTTCTCAAGTCCTCAGTGTGTGTCTCATCAAAGAAATTACGCAAGAATATGTTCTTGATATCAGTCCATGATGTAAGAGATCATGGTGGTAACTACTTAAGCAAGTGCGTTGCATCTCCAACAAGTGAGTACTTGAAGAGCTTGCTGAGTAAATAGTCATCAGGTACTCCATTGGCTTTAATGGCAGAAATCAGTTGCTTGAACTGCTCCAGATTGTCCACAGGATGCTCATGTGAGAGATCTTGATAAGGTTTATGTCCCACAAGTTTAAAATACTGAGGTTTCAGCTCGAAATCATTAATCCGGATAGCTGGAGGACGAATAGTAGATATGTTGTCATAGTATTGATTTGGACGGTTGTAGTCAGCTAACGTTATGGGTCAAGCAGCCTGAGCATTATCAACTCAGCAGCTTCTAGATCAGCTGCTTCTTTATAAAGGATTACGGTCCCCAGATCGTCCAACTTCTGATCTGGTGCATTATACAGATGACCCTCTTGGTCATTCAGGTCTCCATTCTCATTGTGAATAAGAACCAAAGTCGCAACCATGTCTCCTCGCAGATGAGTGTCAATAAATGTTTGGGTTGAAAAGTGTCGATCGGCGGTAGCTCACAAGTATCGGTAGACGATGTTGGATTGTTGTCGATTGATGTGGTACGTATTTCTTTGTCGATTGTCCGTTCTTAGAGTGCATAATCTAAGAATGACAGTGATCTTCCTTGTTGTTTATGATATTTCTGGGCATGCACCTACAAGATCAAGAATAAATTATGAGAAAAAAAACAAAAATAAAACTTACCAAGACCAAATCAAACTAAGTAGATCTAATGGTGATCAAACGTCTCGGCAATGGCTTTGATTTGATATCACTCAAATTATCCTAAGGAGTGACTTTACTCTCTCAAATAACAGGCTGAGTTCTAGTACTTGGGGATCGAATCAAAGAGAAGCTAGTGCACACAACAGGTTAGATCAGTGGTGATTAAACTAGAATAATAGGTTTTAAAAAAATAAAATAAAGTAAAGTAGGTTGAACAAGGTATTTTTTTTTAGTTGATTGATTGAATTTTTTAACAATATGGAAAAGAGGTAGATATAGGGTTTTCAGATAATCAGGAGTATAGTTATATAGAATACTTAGGTTATCAATCCTAGAACTCAAAATCTAATGTTAAAGGTATCCAGCTTCCGCTGCGAATCAATTCTATTGACTAAGTCCAATATATCAGTGTCGATAGATGCTATCAGGTTAGCGTCTATCGATGCTTCCTTAGACAAGCGTAAGTGAGCTGATACATAGGTTCACTTGTCTTAACTATATCACCTTCCGTTTTTTTTAGCAATCCTAGCTCAATGAATCTATTTTGGTGTGAAACCTACTTCCGTAATCGCCCAAAATCCTAAAATCAGGGCTCTAGTTAGCTACTTTAGAATACAAGCATTAAACGAATTTCCTTGAAGATATCTATGACCTTGGAAATTCAATTGTTTTAGCTAATCGTTCATACCATAATAAGCCCTAAATCTAACTAGTGAATTACTCAGACATAGCAAAGAAAATCATAGCAATATTCTCAATAAGATGCATGAATAAAATAAGGTAGAAAAACTGGTGTTCCAAATCAAAGCTCACAAGGAGTTTTGGATCTTCTCTCCAACTTACTGAAAAAGCCAAAACTGTTTGATGTGTAAATAAATCTGTAAAAAGTGAGTGTGTTGCCTAATACAATGACAGAGAACTTAAATATTAGGTTAAAACTCATTAGGGGTAGTCTTATAATGTTGCACTATGGGTTTTAAGTCGGTCAGGAATCACGTCGGGTCTTTCTCACTTTGCTGTCAGTCGACGACAAGAGGTGTCTGTCGATTGACATTCATCTCAGATGCCGACTCTGGCTGCATGTTCGATGAACAGCTACAAATTTCTTCTATCTCTATCTCCAAAATACTCCAAAATCACCACATTGCTCCAAAACATATATGAACCTGTAAATACTCTAAAAAGACTCCAAAATATAATAAATGGACTCTAAAAGACTTATATACCATGGCTAAAAATGGTAAAATCCTTGGTATATCATTCGACACTCATTCATTTATTCGCATGCGAGAGCTGGAATGACATGATTTCAGAAATCTGATTAGTAGGCGCATGCGAGAGATGGTTTACTTTCTTATATAAATTTTAATTCTAGGATCAGATCCTTAGCATCTATAGATTAGAGTTTTGATAACCTTCCATCAAACAAACTCCTCTATTTACTGCTTTGGTTTATTCACTGATTTCATATTATTTAACCTAGCTTTATCTGAAAGTCAAGTCTATTATATGAGATATTGAGTCTATGTGGATACGATCCTTAACTACTGAATCGATCTCTTATTGGAGAGAGTTTCTCTTGGGATATATTGAGTACCTCAGGTTGCATATAGAAATAGATGAGATGATTTAATGTGATGAGACTGTGTACATGCAAAGTAATGTTATGGGCTTCATAGAACTGAGTCATACCGAGTCATGGCATATGTGATCAGTAGACCATGTACAAACAGGAACCACAGGGCAGACAGTGTCGTACGGGCCAACGGGCTTCGAGTGGGTAGTCATTTAGGAAGCTATGTGATAGTTGTTAACGTAAGATCTCGTGGGGCAGGCTGAAATGAGGTGGGATGTCTGTGAGCGGGCCATAGGTCCTTACATCTAGATTAATTGGCAATGAGTTGTCAAGTCGAATAGAGTCCATGTGTAGCAATGTCTGAGTTCATTGTAATGCTTCATGTTAGGTTGATGGCAGTTTCATTGCATTACTTGAAGTTATGTTATCGTATGTTGCATCTGAATGATTGTAGTGGCTAGGCAGTTCACGTTTTGCATTAAGTAGTATAGAGTTTCATGCACAGAGACTGGTCTAGAACCGCTTCACTAGTAACCCATTTACTCATCCCTCAGTTTTATTTCCTTGTGTGCATGACTGCTAGTAGAATATATGGATAGGTTGGATTGGTATTTTATTGAAGATTTTGCGTCCAATGACTCATGGGACCATTAATAGGACACACTGGTGAGTTTAAAATGAGTGGACGCTTGTACATAACACCCGTTCTGGAAAACCAGTCGGCTGACGAATGACCTGGGCGTTACAATTTGGTATTAGTGCCTAGCTTAAGATCTCTTTGATAAGGATTCAGTGTGACCACCTTTTTTGAAGAAACGTACTCAGTTTTGAAAAAGTGGTTGTAAAAGTTTATGAGCAAGTAAAAATGTTGTGAAATGTTTTCAAAACAACCAACTCTATCTACACTTCTATTTTGGTTCTGATCAGATCTAATAATTGCAGTATGTCTTCACCAACCAGTGTTAACAATGGCAAAGATCAAGAGAGTCGTGAGCGAGGAAGAACGAACCCGCATGTCGGCATGATTTTCTACAACGTAAATGGGAGAGTGGTACACCCTTTGGACAAACTTCCTTAAAGCGTAATACCTTTTGCCGACGTTCCACAGATTGACGGATCAGATGTGCGAGAACTACCAGTTGCTTCCAGCATCCTCTAAGACCAAACAGAAGGTGACACCAGCCAAGCACGTACAAGGACGCCTAAGGAAGGCAAAGTCGGGACCTGGGATGCAGTGAGTCCATGTGCCACCTGTTGGATAGCTACCAAAGAAGGAGCCAGGATATCCCCGCAAAGCTTCCATTGCTAGTAAAAAAGGTTCAAAGAATATTTTGGAGCCATGCATGTCTGAAGTGCTTGTTCAGATGGTGCAGATACCCCGCACCATATTAGAGCACCAAGAGGAAATTTGGAAATAGCCAGAAGGTGCAAGCTGAAGCTTGTAGAGGAATGCTGCCAGTTGTTTAAAACATGATTCCGCAAGGACATCCGAGACGTGTTGGATTGTGCTATGGAACCTCTTTCACTAGTGGTTAGGATGGAGGGTCAGGCGCGAACAGCAGAGGAGTATTTGCAGACATGGCTTTCGATGACACCAACTCTAAGTTAGAAGAAGATGATTCGGAAACTCCAGTTAGTGTTCCTGGTGCAGTCGGTCTTGGATATGAGTCTGACCGAGTTTTTCCACATAGTAGGAGCTAGATAAGATCCTAGGTTGTGGGTAGAGGAAACAACCTCGCTGAGTGACCTTAAGTTGTTACCCAACTCCATTGTTATTTTTGCAGGTAACTTTAGATATGGATGGTCGGATAGGTTAAAGGTGGACTTTAGGACCGCTAGGTAGATTTTCCTGCCTTTTGTAAATGATATATTAATATGTGTTGAGTTGGCTTGATTTGGAATTATGCCCACTCTTGAATTATTTCAATGTATTGACATTTCTTGAAATAATAAAGTATTTGTTTGACATGTGCATCATAACTACTCTGATAATTGACTAGCCATATCTAACAAAACGTTAAGCCTTGGTACGGGTTGAAAAGCCTTAGGCCTTGTTCTAACGGAACCATTAACTCTTGGTATGGGTCACAAATGGGCTTGATTTAGTGGGACTAGTTAGTAAATGAACTGGTCTCAGTTGAGGTAGAATCTGGCCAGATTCATCATGTAATGCTTCCGGACATTGGTGTTGGTTGGTCTATCAATCATGTTCTTGTTTGATTGTTGGTCGGTTGTTTGACCTATGTCTAGGACAGTTTGGGGGTGTTACATTTGATGTGTTAATTATGAGTTAATGTGTTGATAATAAGGGTATCTTAATATCGAGTCATACCGATGTAGTATAAGTGTATATAATGACCGCACAGAAGACAGAGCTTAAATAGCCAAAGGGATGCAAGAAGGTAGTCACATAGGATGCTATGGGACCTAAAAAAGAGGTACATGTAGTACTCGCCCACACAAGGGGGTTCATATGAGCATACTCGACGTCATTAGAGTTATGTTGTTTGGTATGGAGTTTGTTGTGTCAATGTGTAGTAATGACTGAGTTCATTGTGTTGCTTGTTGTAGTATTGTCGTTAATTGACTGTTTGATTGTTAGTGGTAGTCTATGGTAACTCCAGTTGACATGAAACAAAAGAAAATGATGTCATTGGTCATAAGAGAACAATAGGAAAATAAGACAAGGGTGCATGGGGTTGATTTGATGCAATCATAGTCGCCATAAGACAAGCTGGTTGAACAATACTGAGCCCGCCATATGGCGAGGGCAATGTCAGAGCCTCGAAGGCAATCAGGTGAGACCGTCCATTCGCCATATGGCGAGCTGGTTGGAGATGGCCAATTTTTCTATATGGCGAGCTGGCTAAAGGGTACCAAGCTCGTCATATGGAAAGCTGGTTGAACAGTACCGAGCTCGCCATATGGTGAGGGAAATGTCAGATACTCGAAGACAAGGAGGTGAGACCGTCCAACTCTCCACGTGGTGACCCGGGCTTGTGTCACGCTAGTCACTATATGGCGTCTTGAGCTCGTGTCACAATTGACGCCATATGACGACTTGAGCTGACGATGTACCGATCGCCATTTGGTAACTTGGGCTCATGTCACCCTGGTCAACATATGGCGACCAGAGCTTGTATCACGCCTGTCGCCAAATGGCGACTTGAGCTCGTATCACGCCGGTCGTGATATGGCGACCTTAGCTCGTGTCACACCAGTTGCCATATGTACTCCGAGCTCGTGTCACGCCGATCATCATATGGTGACCCGAGCTTACACCATGCCGATCACCATATGGTGACCCGGGCTTGTGTCATGCGGGTCGCAAATGGCGACATGGGCTTGTGTAATGCCGATCGCCGTATGGCAACCTGAGCTTGTGTCATACTGGTCGACATATGGCGACCTTAGCTTCCATCGTGCCGGTCGCCATATGGCAACCTGGGCTGATGTCATCTCGATTGCCATATGGCGACCTGGTTCAGTACTTTCTCGATTGATCTTTTCGGAAATTTCTATTGCGGTTTGTTTCCAAAAAAAATTTCTTAAGTATTCTCCCAAAGTAGTAATCCTAGACGTTAGTTTTTATATTACTGTTTTCGACCCCAACAATCGATTCACTAAGTAATCAATTAACTCATGCCCTCTTTTTCAATTTCTCATGTGCGTAAGACTATAAGTAAAAGTGATGTATATGGTAGGGTTAAAATTTCAAGGCAAAGGCAGTGCAACAGAATCCTGAGACCAATAAATAGACACAACATGAGGTTTAACTACAGTGCTTTAAACTCAGGGTCGGACATGGGACAACAAATTGTTACAGCCAACTTTTTTTTATCTCATCTTACAATTCATGTGTCCAAGTTTCCTCCGACCAACAATTAGAAAAGAGAATGTGAGAGCCAACGTTTTTTTTTATCACTCCACATTCTAAAACTCTAACAAATCTTATATTATCAAATACTAGAAGCAGAGCCCTGCGCAAGCGCAAGGTCATGGACGTAGTTGTTGCTTTGCCTCTATGTGTATGTGTGCTGCCTTTTTGTGTAGTTAGCGTTTTGCCATGGTTACTAATTTTCTAAGGCATGTATTGTAATATGGTTGAGATGTGTTGATGAACAATTTTACTTTTAGATTCTTTAACATAGTTGGAGATTTGTTTTTAAAAGAAAAATAATGATCGCTACTTACCTTTATACATTTTTTGCTTTTTTAAAAAAAAAAAAAAAAACATTGTTGTGATTTTAAATTAATGTAACATGTTTATAAAATGTATGGTAGGTTTTAGTGTTAGTTAAAACTTAACTGGTCCAATATGTATGGAACAAAGTATGTTCGTGAAAAAAAGTTGTACTGGGTGGATTATAGTTTAACATATCAGTACAGTATTATTGAAATCAATATATTTACTGTATTATTGAAATGTTTTGTTGTAATGACTACTGTCATTTTCCAGGAAGAACATATGTTGAGTGCCTAAACCTAAGGGCCCATGGCCTCGTACTTCCTGTGCTTTGCTTCAGAAGCTCCGCTTAAATAGCTCGGGTGAGTATCACTTCCGGAAACATGGATCTTGAAAGTATTGGTAATCAGTGAGCTATTTTCCTCATTTTTATTTTTTTCTGAACATTTATTATGATACACGTTGCTTTATCAAACTTGTAAAAGAACAAAGAAAATGGAATAAAAAGTTATATTAAAGATCAAAAAGGGAAATACAATGAGTTTTTCTTAGAAGTTGCTCCTCTCCTCCATGAACTACTGATCAAAATGACTGATAATCGTAACTAACAATTCCTTCCTATTCAGCTACCTCTCGTGCACACTCTCAGCATGACTGACATCCCATGTGCAGCCTCTCCAGGTCAGCATCCTCTTTATTCCTTATTCTTCTAGAACTCTTATCCTGAAAAGCAACTCTTCCTTTCCCACAACCATTTTCCTCTAATTCCTCTTGAATCCAGACGTGGCCGGCCCATCGTATCATTACTGCACCCTTTGAATTCAACCTTGTCCTCAAGGTTAGGACAAAGTTTATGTAGGTGGTAGCAGCCTTTCAAGTTCCCATCACCTGAGCATTCAAAATTTGTCCTCTAGTTAATGACTTTAAAATGGGAACTGCAATACCATGGCAGCCAGATCAGAAAACCAAGCATGTACTCATCTCAGATTAACACCACCATCATCGAGTTGCCTCTGACATAAATGATTCCCTCGGGTCAGCTTTTCCTCTTTTTAAAACATGTGACGCCGCTGTTTTCTTTTCTCCACACCTAGTACAGAGATCTTAAGCTGCAAGAGACCACCGTTCTTACCTTTACGTGTGTTAAATTTTCAGTTTCTCCAACCTCCCCCCCCCCCACAAACTTGTTTGAGCAGCTTGACTGATAGCTCTGGTGGTCTTGGTGAATGGAACATCTCATAGAGCAAAGGAAATAACAAGAGGACCTGAGCTCTTGACTATTCTCGGTTCCCATACTCTGCTTTTCAGCTCAAAAATGTGTTTCCCAAGCAAAATCTGTAGGTTTCACCAAGTACTCTTCTCCACAAGGTTTATAAAACTGATATCATCATCATCTCTTTTTATGAAAATAGTCACCATCGGCCTCACCTCATGATTCCTTTAAAGGGCAAAAAGGTTAACCATGCCAAGTTACCCTCAAGTTTACCCTTTTCGCCTCGAGCTTCTATGCTCTGGAACCACCTTGGAACCCCCACTGCATGTAAGAACTTCTCCCTTGAAAAGTTGTTGTTTAGACGGAACATAAGTATTGCACCCAAGATGTTATGGCAGGGACTACGCTCTGATCTCATTCTCTCAAAACTCTATACACCATCATAAATTGCAGAGCTTCTCATATGCACCATAAGAGCTAACAAACATTAAAAAAATGTCAATGGAGCACTTCTTCGAAAGAGTAAAGTCGATAATGGTAAAAGTTTGGCCATACAAAAACTTGCTCCATATCTTAGAGGAAACCAATACACTAAATAGTAAGCTTGATAGAACCTGAAGAAAGGAACCAAGCCAATAATCTAAATTGACATCAATCTAATTCTACTCATACAAAACACTTCATAACCAATCCAAAAATAGGCTGGCAATGGATTCAACTTACATTAGACTCCCGTCAATATCAGTGAAGGTTATTATTGTTTATGCAAATCCCAAACACAAAATCAATTCGAACAAAAAAATATTGATACAACTGAAATCGATCTAGTTAACCACAAATTCCATAAGAATATCAGATAAATTAAATCAATATTGAATGGATCCCAAACACACGATTACAAAGATAATCAGATTCAATCTGAACGAACATGAAAACGCAAGAGAACATCAAATAAAAATTATAAACAAAAACACAATCATGAAACGAAGAGAAGGAGATCTGAAATAAAATAATTCAGAGCCAAGAGGCTTAAACACCATCACCGGTGACAGAGGAGTTACATCACATACCACATCACATTCCTAAAAGCATCTTCAACTCTACTCAATAATTTACTGCAAAATGGAGTGGGAAATGGAGTGATGAACAAACAAACAAAAAGTGATTATTCTATAAATAGAGTAATGAGATTTTTGTTTGTTCATTACTTCATTTCCCACTCCATTTTGCAGTAAATTATGGAATGGGGTTGGAGATGCTCTAAGGCGACCAGATTTCTTCATATTTGGAGGCTATGAGTAAAGCCCTAACGCCTAGAAGCTTTAGCTCTCTTCTTGGTAAAACTTTTTAGCCATTAGTTAACTGTTATTCCGTAGCTGCGGCTTGCCTTTTCTTAGCTGGATGCAGTGTATTATGATTATAAAAAGAATTATAATATAATTGATTAGTTGACGAATAGTGTTAATGCGTTTGGTAGGAATGGGTCACCTTTGGTCACCCCTCTTTATCTCTCTGGTATTAACTCATCAAATACAATAGCGGAATGGTGCGCACTCCACATGATTTATAATTTATATGAGGGACCATGAGTAGGACCATTTATGTCACATTATTCGCAATTCTATCATTATAGCAAATCCTTACACTGGACCTAATCTCAAGGAGCATGACCTAACTTTTCAATGATCTAACTTTTGCACAGAACTGAAGGAATTACTAAAGCTAAAAGATTTATAATCTAGATTGTTATATTTCTCTACTAAAAATATATCATCTAATTTATTAGTTAAAATAGCAAATCCTTTCATAGGGACTTGTCTTACATTGTTAGTTTTTTTCGGTCTAGTTTCCTATATCACCTCAAAATTTAATAATAAAAATAACTGTTCGATGAAAAAAAAATGCAATCTCCAAGGTATATATTCAAACAAACTCACTATATAAATTAGAGTTATTAACACTATAGAGCAGTTTTCATGTTTTTATTACATAATGGGAAGTTTCAGCTCTTAGGATAGTTTATTTCAACTAAAAAGAAACTAGAAGTAAGGTGTGTAACTAGTGGTATCTGTCGTTATCTCTTTCCTTATCTTCTTCATCTTCTTCTATCGTTGTTTCTTTCTCCCTCATTAACCACCAAATTAAAGTCAGATCCATACTGTAAATAATAAAACACTAATATCCTTTGTCATTGATGGAATTCTCATATATGGCTGTAAATAAAAAATAGCTACACCCTCGATCATTGCTCGAGTAATGGAAAGCTCTTACGGTGAATCATCAATTCATTGTCTCATTAGTCGTCGAAGAATCACTTCCGCCGCGGTTAGATCAACCGTCATAGCCGTCTGAAATCTTTGTGGGTCGTCCTCTCTGTCACAGAGGGAAAGCTTGAGAACAACAATGGCCAATTTTCTATAGTTTTCAAATTTGGTCCTTCAAATTTTTTTTTTAATTTCTTTTTCAGATTTTCAGATTTGCAGAAATAACCTTTAATTTTGTCACAAACTTATTAATGTGCATTCAACCTAGTTTATTAAACACACCATGTTTTTTATGGGATATGATAATAAAAATTTTGTGTACACATGGACACTATATGGTTGTACACATTTTGAAACAAGCAAAATTATCCAACTAGAGAGTGTGATATTATAGTAATGTGTACACATGTTTCTGCTATCTCACTATACCTATATTGGTCCATTGTCGATATACATGTGATTACAAAGTGTACACAAAATAACCTGTCTATTTGTCTTAAACTTCTAAGTTGTTCAAGTTTCTACATGTGTACACGTCACAAAGTGTACACACATGTCGTTTGTTATTCTTGCTCAAAAACAAAAATTGGTCTTACATGTTGGTGTCTATGCAATTGTATATGCGTGTACAATATTATACAAGGGAATCATTTTACATGATAATAAAATTTATGTGTACACATGGACATTATATGGAAATTGATTAGCAAAATTATCCAATTAGATAGTATGCTATTATGGTAATGTCTACACATATTTTCTGCTACCTCACTTTACTTATATTGGTCCATTGTAGATGTACATGTGTACACATTACAAAGTGTACACAAAATAACATGTCTATTTTTCTTAAACTTCTAATTTGTTCAAATGTCTACACGTGTACATGTCACAAAGTGTACACACATGTCGTTTGTTATTTTGAACAAACGAGATGTATGTACACTTTGTGACGTGTACACATGTAGAAACTTGACCAAATTAGAAGTTTAAGACATATATACAGGTTATTTTGTGTACACTTTGTAATGTGTACACATGTATATCGACAATGGACCAATATAGGTAAAGTGAGATAGCAGAAATATGTGTACACATTACCATAATATCATACTATCTAACTGGATAATTTTGCTAGTTTTAAAATGTGTACAACCATATAATGTTCATGTGTACACACAACATTTATTATCATGTACAATCATTCACTTGTATAATATTGTCCACGTATATACATACATAGATACCAACATGTAAGACCAACTTTTGTTTTTGAGAAAAATAACAAACGGCATGTGTGTACACTTTGTGACGTATACACGTGCAGAAATTTGAACAAATTAGAAGTTTAAGACAAATATACAGGTTATTTTGTGTACACTTGGTAATGTGTACACATGTACATCGACAATGGACCAATATATGTAAAGTGAGATAGCAAAAATATGTGTACACATTACCTGAATATCATACTATCTAATCAGATAATTTTACTAGTTTCAATTTCCATATAATGTCCATGTGTACACACAAAATTTATTATTATGTACAATGATTCACTTGTATAATATTGTCCACGTATATACCAATGCATAGACACCAACTTGTAAGACCAATTTTTGTTTTTGAGCAAGAATAACAATCGACATGTATGTAAACTTTGTGACGTGTACACATGTAGAAACTTGAAATAGAAGTTTAAGACAAATAGACATGTTATTTTGTGTACACTTTGTAATCAAATGTATATCGACAATGGACAAATATAGGTATAGTGAGAAAGCAGAAATATGTGTACACATTACCATAATATCACACTATCTAATTGAATAATTTTGCTAGTTGCAAAATGTGTACAACCATATAATGTCCATATGTACACACAAATTTTATTATCATATCCCAATGAAAAACATGGTGTGTTTTATTTGCATATAAACAAGGTTGAATGCACATTAACAAGTTTGTAACAAAATTAAAGGTTATTTCTGCAAATCCAAAAATCTGAAAAAAAAAATAAAAAAAAAACTTGAAGGACCAAATATGAAAAATATAGAAACTTGGCCATTGTTGTTCCCAAGCTTTCACTCTGTGACAGAGAGGACGACCCACAAAGATTTCAGACGGCTATAATGGTAGATCTAATCGCGGTGGAAGTGATTCTTCGATGACTAATGAGACATGAATTGGTGATTCACCGTAAGAGCTCTCCATTACTCGAGCAATGATAGAGGGTGTAGCTGTTTTTTTATTTACAGCACCTTCATATATGAGAATACCATCAATGACAAAGGGTATGAGTGTTTTATTGCTCACAGTACGGATCTGACTTTAATTTGGTGGTTAATGAGTGAGAAAGAAACAACGATAGAAGAAGATGAACAAGATAAGGAAAGAGACAATGACGGGTCCCACTAGTTACACACCTCACTTCTAGTTTTTTTTTAGTTAAAATAAACAACCGTAAGAGCTGAAACGGCCCATTATGTACTAAAAACATGGAAACTGCCCTATAGTGTTAATAACTCTATAAATTACATTTTTAAAGTATATATACAATAATGTTTTCGAGAAGACTTAAACTGTAGGAATACAACGAGAATAAAATAAAATTTGTACAACCTAACTACCTTACTATACATCCCTCTAACACGCAACCGAGTTACTTCGCATTCTGGACCTGACACTAAGAAAGGATACACAACGAATGCTTCTCATAACTCGGGGTCTATCTTATCTGGTTTATGGGTGGCTCAGTTAATTGGAGCACGAGAAACAATGGCTTCGATTTCTCTTCCTGTTGCATTTTAAGCATCTTGTGAAGCTCCAAGCATACCAAAAGAGAGTGTTTGAGACAGAAGCTGATTCGGGATCAAATAAACTCCTGCACGATAATAAATGGAGAAACTCCAACCACACAATTCATTGTTAGGACTAGGATATGCTTCTCGAAGCTAATGCAGTCACCAAGAACGAAAATAATTCAGAGACAACCGGACTACTTAAGTTCTTTGCCAAAATTCCGACTTCGAGAACCAAATTACAGTTCAAACCGGTTACCTAGTTACCCCCTCCTGTGAAAGCGAAGAGTATGGAAGATGAAGCACAAGAACCAAATGCGCACTGAAAATTATCTCATGTGAGAGGAGTATGACTAAGAAAGCATTGGCAGTGCATGAAGTAAGAGAAAATGGTTAACGCAGCTTTAAACGCTGAGCCATAGATGACAAAACAAAACGGAAACTCAACAACATCACGTGTCGGTCTCAAGGACAAAGAGCCGACACACACCACCACTATACCTGGCATGTTCCACCAAGGAAAATACACTTTGGTTCACCCTTTGACGAAGAGGGTAGAGACCACCTATCTAATACCCTCAAAACAAAAAACATCACCCACTCTATGCCATTCAATCCAAATGCACAAGAAACCTATCAAACACAGAGAGATGGGACTGAAACTGTACCACAAAGATCTTGACTGAAAACAAAGCTACAAAACCTACCGCTTCCTTCAGCCTAGGAACAGATCTGGAAAAAGAAACTGATCTAAACAACAAAACCTAACTGCTGACTCCTGCACACATCACCGCCGTGCCAACATCAATCTTCAGAGAAGAAAGGTAGCCACTGGATCTGGAATTCTCTCGAGAAGAGCATGCGAACACTGGCTTATCTCCTACCAGAGGCCACAAGCATCTCGAAGGGTAAGAGATGAGGAGGAGAGAAGAAAAATGGAAAAAGGAGCAAGGGATGCCTCCAACATTGAATCTCATGCACGCCGACTACCGAAACTAGTGAGCTGAAAGTTTACATTTTTAGGAGAAAAAATTCTAGAGAAATGTTTTGCTCTTATTTTCTTACTATATATATATATTACTATTTATCTATATATAAGTCTATGTATATAGAATTTTGTCACAATGGATTACAATTCATTCAAAAGTTGGAATATAGAAAATAATTGATGAGCTGAATGAAGAAAGAGATATAACCAGCAACTAAATCCCACATAGAGGAAATTAGAATCCATACCCAGGCACCTAAATTATACGAACCTGACCAACACTTTCATTGAAGATAGATTACTTGTACCTGAAGGTCCAATGACTCGGGCCAGAACTTAAAGACTTAAGGAGGTCTTGCTAAGATATGTTCAACACTTAGGAAATAGGAAGAGTGAAGAACCTTTGGCCCAATTGGTTTTGGTGAGTTAGTTCCAGACCAATGCTATATTATTCTAGTTATCAGATAGTATAAATATGAAGAAATGCTAATACTATACTATTCTAGTTATTATATAGTATAGTTTAAATATAGGAAATGGAGTAGATCAAGAGACAGTCAAAAACCACATTCAAGGAGGGATATCAAAAGTTAGCCAATAACAAATTTAAGGAGGGATATAAAAACTCAGGCAATAACACATTTAAGGAGAGATATCAAGAGTACTTTTTGTCCTTAGTCAAAACAACATTTATCTTAGTCTTTTTTTTTCTTTTTAGGCATGAATAAGTGTTTTTTTTTTCATTTCTTAATCACTCTACATCAATTAGAAGTCCTATGGACTAATCTTGACAACATTTTCTCTATATAATGAGGCTTTTATCAAAAACCTTTTTTGTTTCTTTGGTAGTGATTCTCAATCTGTCCTTTGTGAACAATCAGCCTTAATGTGAAGCTGAAGTCATGGTAGTATCAAGAAATCTCCACCATTACTTGTGTCTCCATTAGACCATTCAACCATCATATCTCAATGTCAAGTCGACCCACCTTGATCAAGGATCCACCGCCATGTTTCTTCTTTTATTGTGTAGAGCAATTGGGTCTTGGGTTTAATATACCCATGGCTAAGGTTTCACATTTCTTCAAATCATCAGGTATTATCCCAATACCCTTCCAAAGATCCGTTCATGTCTAGGAGCATATCAAGTGGTATTAGAGCAACTTTGGAACTGGTTTTCGACATCTATCATTTCTAATCTTCTTTCACTTTTTCTATCTATTCTTGTTAAAAGACTAGTAAAAGAAAAGAAAGTAAAAATTTTTAAAACAAACAAAAATAAAGAGAGTAAAAGAATAAAAAAAAAGATCTAAAGAAGTCTGGTTCAGTATCTATCTATTTATATCTCTTGTCTTTCTATCTTTTATCTTTTGGAACTATTTGATCATTGTGGTCAAGGCTTAGCATCTGAGGTAGTGTTGTCCTACAATAACTTTGTGTAGAATCATTTGTGGTGAGAGTATTAGGAGAGATTGAGTGAAACACTTGAGTGAACAAATTGAGAGAAACACTTGTGAGTTGTTTTATTACTAACCTTTCTTGCAGGTACAATGTTAGAACATTGAAAAGGACAAAGCGAACCAGATAAGTTGTCAAAAGAAGCTTTGGTGGGGTGTCAATGATTTACAGGGAAATTTGAGGAGTCTCAGAAGAGTGCTAATGATCAAGGAGGAAAGAGGAGAAGATCTGATCAGAATGATGAAGAAGCTAAAAAACTACTATGGCTCATTTTATACAGTATTTCAAATGAGTAGGAGATCTAGACAAGGGCGAGAGAACATGATACATTAAGATACTCTTGGAGGTTTAAAGATGAAAATCCCATCTTTTCATGGGAAAATGATCCAGACGCTTATCTGGAGTGGGAAGAGAGATTAGAGGTTATGTTTGACTGCCAAAGGTTTCCTGAGGATAGAAAAGTGAAGATTTTTGCTACTGAGTTTCAAGACTGCGCAGTCAATTGGTAGGATCAGTTGGTACTTTCTAAGAGGAGCAATGGTGGGTTCCCTATTGATACATGGGCTGAGATAACGACTTCCATGAGAAAGCGGTTAGTGCCTACTCATTACCAACGAGAGTTATACTATAGATTAATGAGTCTCACAAAAGGAAGAAATAGTGTAGATGAATACTACCAGGAGTTGGAGTCACTGATGATCAAAGCTTGTATGGATGAGGAATGAGAAGCTATGATGGCTAAGTTGATTGGAAGGTCCGAACCAGACATCCACGACCAAATTGAGATGTAGCATTATTTGGAGATGAAAGAGCTTTTACACAAAGCTGATTCGTTTGAGCAACAACTGAAGAGAAAGGGTGTGATGAAGCCGGCTTATATGACTAGCTCCAAACCCACTTACCAAAGGTATAGCAAACCAAGATTTTCAAAGCCACACCTTGAAGTAAAGCTTAAAGAAGAAGGAAAATCAGTGAGTATGTGGGCGAACTTCAAAGGCAAGTGACAAGGAGAAGGAGCTAACAGCCGGAACAGAGACATCCAGTGCTACAAATGTCAAGGAAAATATCATTATGCGAACGAGTGTCCTAATAAGAAGGTCATGGTTCTTAGAGAAAATGGAGAGACTGAAACAGAAGATGAAGTTGTTGAAGACTCTGAGAGGAGTGTGGGGAGTTACCACCCAAAGAAAAGCTTGTGGTTGCAAGGAGAAGTTTGAGTGCTTAAGCTAAAGCCGAAGAGGAAGAACAAAGGGAGAATTTGTTCCATACATGATATCAAGTGAAGGATAAGCTCTGTAGTTTTATCATTGACGGTGAGAGTTGCACTAATGTTGCTAGCGTGAGTATGGTCGGGAAGTTGGGTCTAGAAACCATGAAGCATCCTACTCCGTACAAGCTTTAGGGTTGAATGACCAAGAAGAAATGAGGGTAACAAAGAAAGTGTTTTTACCATTCGCAATTGTAAGATACGAAGATGAGATACATGTGATGTGTTGCCAATGGATGCGGGTCATATCTTTTTGGGACGACCATGGTAGTATGACAAGAGGGCGATACATGGTGGTTTCACCAACAAACACACTTCCAGCACAAAGGCAAGAAGATTACGCTTGTACCATTGACACCTCAGAAGATTCATGACGATCAACTACAACTCAAGAAGCAAGGAAAACAACAGTTTGAGAGTGAAACCCCAAACACTAAAGAACAACCAAAAGAGAGTCCGAGAGAACCCCAAAAAAAAGTCTTTGAGAGTAATCCCGTGAGATCTACAAATTTCTTAGTGAGATCTAGTAACACCAGGAAGGCCATGTTCACACAAGAGCCATTTCTTTTACTTGTTTACAAAGAAGCTTTTATGTGTATATCTAACGATGAGCCAGATCTTCCGAGCAGTGTGTCTTGTCTTTTACAGGTTCATGATGATGTATTTCCGGATGAACCCAATGGTGTTGCCACCCATCAGAGGAATTGAACACCAGATCGATTTTGTTCCCAGAGCTTCTCTCCCCAATCAACCAGCTTACCAAACCAACCCGGTTGAAACCAAGGAGTTGCAAAAAGAAGTAAGTGAGCATATGGAGAAGGGTTACACCCGAGAAAGTATGAGTCCTTGTGCAGTACCTGTCTTATTGGTACCAAAGAAAGATGGCACATGGAGAATGTGTGTGGAATGTCATGCCATAAACAACGCAACGGTAAAGTTCTCGCCATCAACACCTGAAACTTATCAGAAGAGCTGGATACACTTCTCAAAATAAGAACCTAGCCTAGCATAAGACATTATCGGGAACACATAAAATCACATCATCTAGGTTCCAGCTACCACCACATATTTCTTCTCTAAAGACTTACCTAAGAGCACGATTATAGGATTTTTTAGTAGGTACTTAAGGGATTTTTATTGTGTGAATCCCATGAACAGTATAAGAGTCGGTTAAAAAACTATGAATTATGAACCGACTATATGGGTTTCTTGCACTGTTCACGGGCCCCACTAACATGTGGTGATCCGCAATTGGTTCGCATTTAATTTTTTTTAGATAAAATAAATTAAGATACCCAAATAGAGTTTTAGAGATAATTATGATATAGCTGCCAGAGACTTAAGGACACAAGCTCCAAAACATCTTAGGAGGGTAACAAACCAGAGAGACATAAGCTCTAGCTAGACTGATAACCTTAACTAGCTCTGGAACCAAATTGACATCTTACCACCACCGCATAGAAGCCGACGAATCTACCACCTAGCGCCTCTCCAAAAGAGCCAAAGCAATCGAACCAAACCTAGACAATCAATTCTTCGCTTTAACCCAAATCTGAAATCATGAACTAAAAGGATGACCAACCGCCAAATATAAAACCGTAGAGATAAAAACTAAGAAAATAGAGACTGCTCCCCTCGACGGTAAGAAGAACCGGTCGCCAGAGGAGCAGATGAGCAGGATTCTTCTCTTTAGAGTTCAGCGACGAGACATATTAGTCTCTATGTATTTATCTACCATATTTTGTACTTATTTTCATCAATTTATTATACAGGAAATCATAGTGGCATTGATTTTAACCAAACTATCAATTTGTCTTGTTTAACCTAAAACAAAACTAAGAATTTTCTTTGTATCACGCGTCGTGACTACTTCTGTACTCACATGACATTGACACACTCAATAATGGACAAGGAAAACATATACTTGTTACCCAAAGAAAAAAGATTTAACATGTATTTCCAACACAACACCACTATGGCCCTTCTCTTACCATGATTCTGTTGGTGGAAACATAATTCGTTTTCTTTTCATTACCATGATTCTGTTGGTGGAAACATAATTCGTTTTTTTTTCATTACAAAGAAGAGATCAAACATGCTGACACATGATGATGAACATCAAGGTGAGGGAGCCAACATGGGCATAAAAGCACTAGAAGGGGAAGAAGGTATGTGAGAATATTTACAAGGAAGAAAACTGTGAAACCATGCGTGAGGACAGTAGTACTTTTGTTTGACAAAGAACTCCGCACATTCTTCAATAGGTCTTTGTCCTGGGAAGAAAGGAATACAGTTACTCCTAATGTCAAGAACACCTCTATCAACCAAAACCTTACACCAAGGCCCCACGTGTGTGAAATAGTTATCAGACAAAGATAAGTTGACAAGATTGTCCCGGAGGAGCATGCACACTGCCTCAGGGATAGCCCCAAATAAGAGATTCCCAGCAAAGTTGAGCTGCTTAACCTTTTCTAGACACATAAGTGAAAGCGGTAAAGAACCTGTGAGCTTATTTCCACCAATATCGATAATCGATGCTCCTTTGAGCAACCCAATTTCGTAAGGAATGCAACCCGTAAAGTCGTTATTCAAGAAGAGTACTTCGGTTAATGTTGACATAGATCTTAGGATGCTTCTTGGGAGAGGACCGTTGAACTTATTGTCTGCTAAAGTTAAGAAAAGGATATGACTATCGCCAGGTATCTCCGGGAGGCTTGCAGTAAAGGTGTTGTCATTAATGAAGAGAACATCGAGGTTCTGACCAAAGATTTGTGGTGGGATTGAACCGGAAAACGAGTTGAAACGGATGTCAAGAAATGTCAAACCGGGCATGTCAACTACCGCGGTTGGAAACTGACCGGTGAATTTGTTGTTGCTGATGTCCAGCTCATAGAGATACTTGAGATTAACGATCTTCGAAGGGACGGTACCACCAAAGTTGTTCGAATTTACATGAAATAGAGCTAAGTCTGGGAGTAGATCGATGAATCCTTCGATGGAGGGAGCAAAGAGCTGGAAGCCATTGAAATCGATGGAAGCTACAGTGACTGCAGTTTTATTATCCGGAGGATTGTCACAGTGGAAGCCTCTGTAACTGCAAACGTCTGAACCTATCCATGTCTGTGTTACCTTAAACGGGTCGAGAGTGATGAGTGACTTGAATCGCTGGATCACTGGATACACCAATTCAAGCCTGTTGTCTATAAAAGTGAGTCTCTCTTCTTCCCTGCTGCTTGTATCTGGTAAAGCGATGGCCCCAACAAGGAAAATAGCCAAAAGCAATTGATTCTTCATCTTTGCAGCAGAAAGGATATGTGTTGGAAAGGAAAGAAATCAGTACAAAAAAAAATTTCATAGACAATAGTCTTAGTGTTTATTCTGGTATCATCTTTATAAATTTCTCCGAACAGGTTTATAAGTACATATTGAATTATTTTGTAATGTAGTGTGACTAGATGTGTGCGGTCAGTGACTGTTGTACTATTTTGAAGTATTAATTTTAGAAAGAATTGTCTATTATACCTCATTTTGAAAGAATATTGTCCAGTTAATATCCAGCAAAATAAAATTTTGAGATAATTTGTAAACTATTCTATTTAAGATTATAAATTGGAAAAATACACTGCTATAATAATATTTTGTAAATACACTTATTTATATGTTATAAGACGTGCTTTTATCCTTATCTAAAAATTAAATTAAAAACATTTAATAATAAAAGCGAAAAATTATTTGTATTATAATTATTTTAAGATAATGCTATTGAATTATAATATTTTATAAATCTAATGAAATTATAATATTTAATATATATATATATATATATATATATGAATAACTATTGAAATATTTATATTTGTATCTCTAAAACATATCTTATATAAAAAATATCGATAAATCCCTTTATGGTATTTAATCATGAAGTTTAAAAGAGTTGAATATAAAAAACCTAGCCGAGAACATAATAAATGATATGTTATTTGAGTTTTGAGAGATTAAAAAGATTCCGAAAATTTGCGATATAGAGCAAATAAATGGGTCAAAAGATCATGAATGTTTTTGTTGACTTCACAAGAAACATTATGAATTGTTTTCTAGACTAACCTTTGTTTTGATGAAATAAGAATCTGTGGTGATTACAAACGTATTTATGAGTCTAAATTATAACAAAAATAATTATCAAACTCCAAAGTGACATATTGACACGATTGTGTCTTCCACCTCAGATACAGAAAAATGGAAGTACAGCTATTAAAAAAGTACGAAAACCCAGAAGCTTTAAAACAAAAAAAATATCACATTCGAGAATTTCTTGTTGTATCATTTAAAACAAAACAAATAAATCATTTATATTTTTTTCTATTTTTTATTTAACTATTGAAATTATTATAATCTTAATCAGGTTAATTTAGTCACTTCACTTATAAATAAGTGTAGTTTTCATAAAATTTAAAATGTGATGTAATTTTCAAAATATATTCTCATTTGATGGCATTTTTTCCAAATTTTCCCTAAAATTTTTGTTACTAATCCTATTATTTCAAGATACAAAAACTATCCTTAAAAATTGGTAAACTAATAGCAATGATACAAAATGACAGATTAATAGCATGATTTCAAATATAATTAAATGGCAAATTAATGGTAATAATACAGAACTTTCATTTAATGACAAGGAATTTTCTATTCCTATCAATAAGTCTTCGTTCAAAATACACTTTCTCCATTTCTTTGGTTCTTTAAAATTTTATATGTCATATTTAAATCCTTTTATGTTCATAATGTTATCTCATTTTGAAATTTTGGTGTCTACTATTATGTGTATTCTACGTTATTTTAAATAGGCATATAAAAATTATTGTCTCAGGATGATTTCAGGATACAAAATCCAAAGGTTATAAGAGACAGAAAAAACAAAATAAAGATTTAAACAAAGGTGATTTGATCTAGAATGGTGTCTTCAATCTCTCTAATGGGCACTAGTCACATGATTATTTGAATGGCAAAAGTAAACAGCAAATAGGTTCAATTCCTCTAATGGCCCCAAATAACCTTATGTTCGAATGACAAATGTAAAGAACAACAAAATTAAATTTATTTTGAAATTTCTTTATTTAAAAATATTGCTTAAATTTTATGTAATATAGTTAAATTTTAATCAATACTCCCCTTTATCATTTTACTAGATATTGTAAGTTTTTTATTTTTTTAATAATAAGTTCTATATATTTTTTATTTTCATATTGGTTGAAGATGTTTTATTTAATGATTAAAATTTTCACTGGCGAGCAGAACCGGCTGGTTCGGCTCGTCGTACGTTGAACTTGGTATGGTCGAACCTGCTCGCGGTTTACGGTGGATACGGTTTTTTGCGGTTTTTCGCTTAACTTGGGCAATCGTTTAATCAGCAATTGTTTCGTTCGTTCTTCCGAGATTACGATTCCCAAGTTTTCCGCAGATTTCCTTTGTTTGGAAAATTCTTAGAATTTTATAACACAACTTCTCGAGTTTTATAAAACGTATTTATATTGTTGCGGAACGTTTCTGTCCTTGATTCCGTCGGACCGGTTTTGACCCCAACATCCGCCCCTACAGAGCCGTTGTGTTGCTGGACACAAAAGGTGAAGAGTTTTGTTGTCACTGGTCAGCGCCTAAAGCCATATCTTGCTGAGACAAAAATCACAGAGAGTGAATAAATTCCCTTAAGCGACCCTTCTCTAGGCTATCCGGCTAACCAAGTCAAGCTAGTGACTTAAAACAAGAGTTTGGTGGGAGGCAACCCACTGGTGAATGTACATATTTCTTTAGAATTTTTTGTTATGTGTTACTCTTTAATTTATTCAAAGGATAAACACCAGAAAAACCCGAGTTACTCAAATAGAACAGACATCAGTCTGTTCCCAGTTCGAAGAAGCTGCTCCCCTCAAGTAGGTATCTCGGGACCAAAAAAATATAAATTTGTTTTTGACAAAAAAAAAATCGTAGAAAAATAGGAAAGTTGGGCACAAAGTGGGGCCTATTTAAAGACGTTTTTCATCTCTCTTGTTTCTCCACAACCTCCTCCCCTTTGTCTTTTGTGATTTTGACAAAGCTTTCACCTCAAAACCTTCTATCTTTGACTTCCACTCAGTTTACAAGATTTTCGGTTTGAAAACTTGCTTGGATTTTGAGTTCGTGGGTTAATTGCAAGTTCAATCCCTCAGCAATCTCATGGTAAGAAGCGGATCACCACGTGGTTCTCGGACCAAAAATCTTCCTCTTCTTTTAGCTCTTGAATAGGTCGACTTCTAGTTATTCCAACTAGAAATTGACCTCTCTTCATGATGCTAGGACATATTTAACAAGATTGAGTAGAGAATGATAGAACCTCTAAGGTATTTGGAAGATTGAAACTATGCGCCACTGTTCTTAAAATTACATGCTTTGATTGATTTGATATTTGTTTTAGGATTTATTGAATCGATTTTTATTCATGGGGGATTGATTTAAATAATGGATCATTAAGTGATTTTGCTTTGGTTCACCATTGCGGATTGCTTATTAATTCTATATGGGGTTTGATAAGAAAAGTTTGGTTATAGCAACCATAATTTCACAAGCTTCCAACTTCTCCTACTCAACCCTATGAATGGGACTAATCACCTTTCATTGATTCTATTTTGCAGATGCCTAAACAAACCAAAAGCGTCTCGAAGAAGACACCAAAGTACACCCAAGGTGAACCAAAGGATGATCTCATCTCCTTAACTTACCCCTTGCCACACAAGGAGAAAACAAAGATTTCTATCAACAATCCAAACATCAAAAACTCCTCGGAGGAACGTTGGGATATGAAAGCCTCGCGTCGTTACAACCCCTTGCTCAAGATCAACATCCAGCCGACTAGATTCGTTCACGCAAAGACCTTTCAAGATCTTGGAATCCTTGAGGATGTGCATGCTGTTCTCGATGTCCTAGGAATATCTGGTCACTGCTATGAAACTCACACGCTGTACCCAGATTTGGTGAGGCAAGTCCTAGCCACTGCAGAAATCACTTACCAAAAGCCTGACCTTCCAACCTTTGAAGAGGTGTACTTCACATTCTTTGCAAGTGGCGTTAAGCACTCGATTTCTCAGGAGGAGCTCACCAATCTTTATGGTATGTCAGAGGAACCAATCAGAATTTCCTTCCCTTAGAAGTTTCCTCTGGAGCAACCGTTCTAAAACCTCATCACCACAGGAGAATTCAAGTCACACATCCAAAACCCCATACTGAGGATAGTTGCAAAGGTCCTAAGCAACCTGCTTTTCTCGAAGGATCAGACTTCAAAGGTGCAAAAAGGGGAGCTGCAGCTCCTGTTGTGGGGGGGGGGGTTGAGGATGAGATCCGAGCTGAAAACATTGGGATTCCGATAGCTCCAATGGCAACCAGTCAAGGTTGTGTGCTCCTACATATGTTTGTCGAAAAGAGGACAAGGGTCTTGAAGGGTGCTTAGAAGGACCATTGTGGGAGCCTGCTCACTCCTTTGTTCCGCCATTTCGAGTTTGACCTAAGCGGGTACACGTCCAACGAAGACACCAGAGTACACTGACATCCCTTACCTGATCAATTACCAAATTTTGCGCAAGGAGACCACCGACAGTTTTCTCGGTAAGGATGGTACAAAATGCTAGTGCAAGCTCCCTCAGCTGGACATCACATCGCTAAGTAATGTGGAGAACATATGCATTACCTCCGAACCTCAACTCCTTTGATCCAACCCAAAGTACCCTCACCAAGATGCAACTATGGATGATGTCAAGTAAGTCGGTACTTTCGAAGGCGATACAACATACGACTTGGACCCTCTTGGCGATGATGCCTCCTACTGTCGCTGGATGTTAGACTCCCATTGAAAGACCAACATCCTCAGGAAGAGGATACTGAAAGCAAACACCGGAGGATGTTTGGGGACACCAAGTACAATAGAAACACTGAGTAGACAGGCTGCAACAGAAGGACATCGCGCAGGAAAGGAGCTAGCAGGTACTTCAGGCGCGGTGGAACAGTCCCCCGAGATTCTTCCTTGTGGGAGGAACAGGCGCTACACTGGTCAGTCCGACAACTAGGAAACCGACTAAGCAGTTTCCACATCGCTATCACCTTTGTCTTATCCGCTTGAACTTTTTATGTTTTATGAACTTGTTTATTATTTTGGCCTTCCTCGATTTATTTCCACACCAGAGATGGTGTGAAGTAAGTCTGGGGGAGACATATATCTGCTACTAATCGAGTTTGTTTTTGTCTTATGTTTTGAGTCAGTCGGTTTTGAGTCATTTTGATGTTTTAATCGAGTCAATTTCTTAGGATCAAGTGTGTAAAAAACCTTGTGGGAATTAGGACTTTATTATATGATGTGTATTTACCACTCTCGTGCTTTAATTTATCTTATTCAGTGACATTAGCAGAGGAGACATACACACAAGTGGACCTGGAACGCCCTGACATTACATCATCTTGTTCAGCTTGCCAAGGTTACTCTAGAAAGACTTAACTCCATTTAACTTGAACCTAATTTTGACTGCAATTCTTCTTGTCATAGGCATTAGACTAAGGTAACGAGATACATCATGACTTCTTATTCTTTCAATCTTTCTTGCTGATCCTGAGTGGCTAGCTCATTCTTAGCAAGTACCCACCTTGAAACCCTAGGGCTTTGTTCCGCCCTCATGCATTTTGTTATTCAGTATCTTATGTGCAGATATGTGCAATAGGGCTAGAGAGGACAGGATCGACCCAGTCTCTTACTCATTGTTGCAACATAAGAGTGCTTTAAGCAGAGAACATGCGAGCTACTTTCCAGGTCCTCATTAGGTCTGGACCGTGTTTAAAGCCTGGAACGAGTTACTTTCCCCTAGGTAAAATGGCACTTAGTAGATATCTTCAGGGCCTGAGACTGCTTGGAACTGATTATGCGAAATCGTGGTCTGGTGCATGATTTCGGGCCATAGATGTTCATGTCTTTCATATGGACCAAGGCCTCTTAATATGGAGCAGAAGGAATAGGGCCCTGCGTTTGGAAGAGGAGATTCTTCGGGACTTCGGATTAAATCTCAGGGAAGGAGAATATGGGCTTTAAAGTCGGCCCATGGTTATTTTGATTTTTGGCGCTTGTTTTAGTGCGTGGCGGTATACCTGAGGCGCGTGCTATACCATGGATTTTACCCATTATTACCCATGGTATATAAGTGGTTTAAGATATATTTATTTTTTAGAGTCTTTTTAGAGTATTTACAGGTTCAGGTATGTTCTCGAGAAATATGGTGATTTTGGTGTCTTTTCAAGCTCTTTGAGTGAAGAACAGCATAGACGCGTCAGATGTTTAGCTATGGATGGAGACCTTACCACCGTTACATTTTTCCCATATTTTGACATAATAAATATATTTGAGTTATCTTTCCAATGCCATCGGTTTGAGGTCAATCCGTATCCTGTAGCAGATGTTATGCTCGTTTTATGGAAGAGTGGTCAGTCTGCCTCGCAAGAGGAAGCTGTCGAGAAGATAAAGAAGAATCGATCGATGCAACACACTTGGTGTCGATCGATGGAGATCCCAGAACGCTGGCTGAGTATGTTTTATGACTGATTTTGGCCCAGGAGTTACTACAAATTATCAAAATGCCCTTGGACGACCAGAAATCCTATTTATGTTATTTGCAAGCCATTGTTGACGACTAAGCTTTCTATTGTTCTTGTTCTAAGTCTTAGGAGAGAAGAGAGGAAATCCTAACATAGTTCTCCTGGAACTCCTAAGAGAGTCCTCCTGGAACTCCTTTGTTTTTTTTTTCTTTGTTTCTTTGTTTCTTTGTTTGGTTTTATATTTTATCTAAACTATTCATCTATTCTTTTCAAGATTTCTGTGACAAACTTCATGCTAGAGTAGATCCACCTGTTAAATTTAGGGTTCAAATAGGTTAGTGGGATTAGCCCCAACTATAGGATTGCTAGTTGTGGTACTCATTAATAGGATGTTCTTAATGCTCATGGTTCTAGAGTAGCTAACTAGAAACATTGAATCTCGGATCTATTAGGTTGGATTAGAGACATTTAAGTGATTCTGAAAATCCTGAACACATCCCTATTAAGATAATATTTAATAGAAATATAATTGATATGAATTGATTTAGAAATATTTAGTGAGTTTAGGTTAACTCGTGTGTGTTGCTTGACCGGACTCATTGATCGATCTTCGTAACAGAAATTGATCGATGATGAGTTTAGTGTATCGGTCGATGTTCCTATCAAATAATTAAACTTATCTATTTGAACATTAATTTAAGTAATTTGTTAATCAAGATAGTTAATGCTCTATAGTATCTCGCAAGAAACTGAATAGCATCCTATAGGATTATAATCCTAATACCTGAATAGAAACCTTAGATCTAGCAACCATCCTTCCATCAAACAAACCTCTTGCCAAGCTGAATAGTAGTTTTGTTCATCTTGTTTAATTTTTTATTTACTACTTGCATTATTTCCTGTTTTATTATATATTTACTATTTTATTATTTTTTTACCTAGATTATTAATAACTGTTTATATTTAATTGGTTTCCTAGCTCCTCGTGATTCGATCCCTAAGTACTACAATTGAACCTCTTATTTGAGAGAGTAATTCACTCCTTAGGGTAATTTGAGTGATATCAAATTTGCGCTGTTTCCTGGGAGCTTTGATCGCCATTAGATCTTATTTAGTTAGATTTAATCTAGGTTATTTTATTTATTGCAAAAACTCAGAAAAAAAAATTTCTTCTATTACATGTACATACATCTGAGTACCAGAGAACAATAAAGAGAGGATTTCTCAGTCCTTCAAAGAAGGAGCATGCTGGTTTATGCATGATCCGAAAGTCTACAAGGGAAGAAGCGATCGTCACTCACAAAAGCAACATCGATCGACAACTCACACCACATATCGATCGACAACCAAATTCGTAAATCGATCGACATCGCCCCGCTGGAAGCAGGTAAGTCTTCGGTTACCAAACTTGTTAATGAGAAAGTAGTCTAAATAGAACCAATAGGTAAATTAGGCAATTTAATTAGCCAAACTAACGATAAACAAGGGTCTGAAATCCCTGCTTCAATCCATTCCACCTTGAATAAAGGTGAAGAAATAAAATTGCCCTTGCCAGACTACTTAATCCCTGTTCTCCCAAAATTCATCGACACAGTTAATATCGAGTCGAGTGATACTGTTCCCCTGAAATCGATCGACACAATCCTTTTCGTGTCGACTGATACTGTTCTCCAGAAATTGGTTGACAAAATTCTTTATGTGTCGACCAATACTGTTTACCTCGATTCTGTCTACACTCCCTTGATCATCACATTTCCTTCTATGTCGATCGACACATTTCCTTCTATGTCGATCGACACCTTTCATCTCCTGTCGATCGACACCAACAACGTCGATCAACACTACTCGCGGAAGGATAGAGAAGGTTGAATTTGAGCTGGAAACCGATGTATATCACTCTTATGCGTCAGCGTCCCTTTTATGGCCTTCTTGACGAGAAACCACTGGATCATGTCAACATGTTTGAATAAATGGTTTGGTCTCTCTTTAATGAAGTCCCTGAAGACCACCACTTCTGCAAACTCTTCCCATACATTCTTGTTGGAGAAGCAACTTGTTGGTTCAAGGAATTGCAACCATAATCCCTCAAGACCTGGATTGATATCATGAGAGTCTTTTTCCACAGATTTCTTTATGACGCTCCAGATTATCTAAAGATCGTGATGGGGTCAATGACGAGACATATGGTAGAGGATGATGAACAACGTGGATCTGGAGGGAGTAGAGTAGAAGAAATTGGTATTGATGATACGACCTCTGCATTGATCGATACCACAACATCGAAATCGATTGATACCTTGATCCCATCATCGATCGACACTGATCATCGGATGTCGATCAATTTTGTTCATCCAAACACTATTAATCAAGTCTCAACAGATACTACTTGTGTAAAAGAGAAGGTTGAAGTACTCATACTTAAGGTCGATGAAAATGGAATGTTAAGAGACGAAGAAGGTCGACCTCGCAACAGCTTGGGAGAGTTAATTAATGCACAGGGTGCTGTGATCCCTGATGTCATTGAATGGTATGATTGGGAAGATCAGAACTCTTTTCGGGGTTTACCTCATGATGATCCGAAGCAACACATCACAGAACTAGATGATCTAGTGTCAAGGAGTGAGCGGAATGGAATATCCGACTACCACATGCTCTGCAAGATCTTTCCCTATTCTATCTCTGGGGATGTATTTGGCTGGTTCAGTGAACTACATCCAAAATCTTTAACCAGTTGGGATGACATTGAAAAAACCTTCCTTTACAACTTTCTTGATGATGTTGAAGCAACTCGAGAAAAGGAGAAGAATGATAATTGGAACAGGCTCATGGAGATTTGGGGCATAAAGAGTGAAGAATATGTTCCAAGACAACTTCCAAGACAACTGGTCGAGTACGTATTGAGAATGGATGATGAACATCAAGGATCTGGAGAGCTGAGCTGAGAAGAAGAGACTGATATCAGTAATCCACTTTCCATGTTGATCAAAACGAGGATATCAACATCGATCGACCCTAAGACCTTGGAATCGATTGACTCTGTCCGCGGTTGTCGGTCGACACCATTTGACATCCATGAAAGATCAACTTGACTTCAGAACATAGACTCGACACAAGAGAGCGCAGATGAATCAAGCTGTGATCTTACCTCAGATGTAAACAAAGAAATCACCATAGAAAATTCCATGGAGCTAGAAGAATTCTTGGAATTAGAGGAGGAAGAAAAGCTTGAATGTCTATATTATGGTAGGGAAGTCACTCTAGGAGGCTTTTTGGAGTTAGAAAAATGGCTTGATTGGATGCTTGATGATGAAGGGAATACTGGTTGAAATGATTTGGAGACTTCGTCAAAGGATTGCATCGATCAATACCAACCTAATGGAACCGATCGATACCCGCCCAATATCGCCGATCGACACCCACCTGATGATATCGATCGACACCAAGGTATGTACGAGATTCCAGGATACACAGTAGAATTGGAGCAGACCAAGGACAGATAGTACAAGTTTGGAGCATCACCCCTTGTTATTCCTCAACATCAGAGACGACCTATCTTTGCAGAAGAAGCTGCCGGGTTTCACAAAAAAGTGAAAAGGATACATGATCCTAGGTAGAATGTGGTTCCTTACGCAGTATTAGAAGCTGATTTTCCTATCCCACCAGATAGAGGTGTGCAATCAGCTTCATACATTAGGATATTGGATGATCATGAGCATGTAGAAGCTACTCAGAGATGGTTGAGATGTAGAAGTGAGGTCGAGAAAGGTTCAACAGAAGCAGAATCGATTGATATAGACATATACCATCAATCGACACAAGTCAGATACCATCGATCGATACAATCACTTCATTGTCGATCGACATCCTTCGGGTATCTCAACATGCAAAGGCAGAAACACACAAGTCTGGGGAAAAGAAGAGGAGGAATTGTAAGAAGAGAAAAAGGATCAAGGGAGATCCTTAGTTATCATTCACTCCTTACTTCTCAGATAGTGTCAGGAAATTTAGAGTACGCAGCAAATGTTTCTCACAGCCTTTTGCAAAGCTTAAAGCACTACTCATTGTTGAGATGATAGACAAAGGAGAAGAGTCTATGGAGGAGGCTTTCACACAAGAATGATAAAGCTTGAGAGAGTAGAAATTTAGACTTGTTTTGGAGGGAGTTCTCATTTTCATCCGGACAGAATCAGATATCTACAGAAGTCAAGCTAATGACTAGAAATAAACGCTGAGTGGGAGGCAACCCACTGTCAGGTTTGTTTTAAATTTGGTTTCTTTTTTATTTATTACTAATTTTTGTTTTTCATTGATTTCAAAAAAAAAAAATGTGAACAGTGAGGTTACTGTAGCAGATGCACTGTAGCACCGACCGACCCTGTAGCAATCCAGTCATTTGACACTGTAGCAGTCCTGTCGAGCGACACTGTAGCTACATTACTGTAGCAACAATACTGTAGCAGTTACTATTAATGTGGGAACCGAAATTCACACTGTCGATTTTACGTAAATAAGGAAACTTAGGAAAACCCTAATTTTCCAGAGAACCCGGATCTCTGCGAGAGCCAACGACTAATAACCAAATAAATGCGGAAAATAAAAAAAACATGATAAAACGAATTTATAAAGAAAGTTGATCTTATTTTGAATTCGCGTAAGAGCGTTGCGATCTTTACAAGAGATTACAAAGGCTTTGGCCGCAGGGGCCGTCAACGAGTTTCCTAGTTCTAGCAACATTAAACCCTAAACCTAGTTGAGTTGAGCACGATAACAAAAGACGAAAAATATAAGAAAAAGGGTTTTGATTGATTTCGGACTGAACCTTATGGAAGGCTGCCTACGTACCCCTTTCGAGGATCAAGTCGAACGTAGTTCAACTGATAGAGCTGGACAAGAGATCGAACTGCCTGGGAGAGTTCGTCTAGTAATTGAGTGCTAGTCATAGAAACCGAAATTGTCGAGAATAGAGCCTAGGTTTCTAAGTGCAGAGAGTTCTAAGTCTACAAAAGTTGTGAAATTGTCGAGAATAGAGCCGAAATTGTCGTCCCCTGCTTTTGTCCTCGACCTTCTGCTTATATACTCCTTCTCTGGGCGGTGTTGTTTTTTCTTTTTCAGCCCTGATTCATGCTTATCGGAAATCTTCCATTTATCTCGATCTTTCCATTTTTCTGCATAAAACTTTATTTATTTTCAGTCTTGACATTTATCTATTCCTGCGGTTAATAGGCAAACCGTCATTGTATCTTTGGGCTGGATCCTGTCTAAAGTCGCGAGTGGGCATTTATCGTGTTTTAGGATCTTTCGAAACGTCTTACGACTTAGCCGATTTTCGACTTTAGACAAGATCGCTTTCTAATACGACAACGTTTTTGGGTAAAAATCTCGATTATAGTTTCGCAATGTTTGGTGTTTCGTTTGACCGTTGCCGTTTCGTACGATGTACTTGAGGTTTCACTAAAACCGCGTGTTTTACGATTTTTATAAAAGATCTCGAGTTAATAGTATAGTTTGGCAATGTTCAGTGTTTCGTTTAAACCATTGCAGTTTTATACGATTTACTCGAGGTTTTACTAAAAACGCGTCTTTTACGGTTTTTATCGTAAAACTCAAACGATAAGGCGGATTGAGACAAAACAAAGGACGTTCCGATCACGGTTGAGAGAAGGATCGATTTAAGGAGTAAAGGTGGTTGAAATCATCTTTCTCATTGGAGAGCTGGACATATGTGCTCAGCTCGCCAATGGGCGAGCTGGACAAGTGCGTGCAGCTCGGCCATGGGCGAGCTGGTCACAGGTGTGGTCAGGTCGCCCATGGGCGAGCTGGACTGATGTGTTAAACTCGCCCACGGGCGAGCTGGTCACATATGTGTCCCAGCTTGCCCGTTGGCGAGCTGGACGGTTGCTCGGCTTTGGTCTTTTCTTGTTTTCTCGACCCGAGACCTTTGAGGATGTAAGGAGACGTGTCCGTAGGCATTGACTCCAATCTTTAACAATAGTTTTAACATCTCGGGGAGTTTGGGTGTTACGGCCGTTTTTGTTAACTTGGCTAGTAAAACAATCGCTGGCTGTTTTATTTGACTTCCCGACGATTTCCAAGATGACGATTGTCGAGTTTTTAGGAGCTGCTTTTTTCGGAGAATTCTTAGATTTCTTCTCGACGCTTTTCTGCAGTTTTAAAACATATTCTTAACTTTGCAGAAATCTTTGGTTGTTAATTCTGTCATAACCGATTTTGAACCCAACAAGCGAGGAGGTCTTTTTTGATTATTTCACACTTTGATACGAGTTTTCCGCAACTTCGTATATTGTAGAAAGTCTATAGTTTCGTGTATGCTTTTTCTGGGACTTTTAGCCATTGATTTTGTCGTGACCGATTTTGACCCTAACAGTTAGCCGCCCAGCTCGTTAGAACCTTGAGAGTCCAGGGTGAGGTTCTAGCAAGTGATTGGACAATTTTAGGCAAGTTAGGTGGAATTTATGGTTGAAAAGTTCCGTTGAAAGTGGTCTTCCCATTCTCATTTGAATGGAATGCAGTAGGATTGGGCTTGTGCCTAGTGAAGGCTGCCTACGTACCCTCTTGAAGGGATCAAGCCTTTCGTAGTTCGTTTGAGAGTTAAGGTTCGTATGACCTGTTTTCGATTGAGACCTTTGCAGTCTTGTTATGCGCAAAAATTATCGAACATGGGAATATCAATGATGTTTTGTATCAGCCTCGAGACTTGCCTCGTAGGCTGTTTGCTTCGGCCAAGTCGGCCATTATATTTTTAGACTGGCCTTATGCAGCTTTGAATTCGTGCCGCTTTGCAGCCGTCGTTTCAAACTGTGTTTTGCGTTTTAAGAGCAAGTTTGTATTCGTATGAATGTTGAGGGAAGGATATGAGTTGTCATCTCATAGTCTAACTCTTTTTTTGTAGATCGCCCTATTCGTTTGCTCGTTTTAGGATGTTTAGAATCTTGTGAGGGTTTAGATATGGACGAAGAGACATGCCTTTAGGATCTCATTTCATGCCTTGAGACGTTAGAGACCAGTGTGCTGGGTTTAGGTCAAGACCTAGGTTTACTTTCGGTTTTAAGGCTTTGCGATGACTAATCGGGGTTCGTTTTGCCTGTTGCGACTTTAACCTCATTCTGTACCGATTTAAAGTACGCATTAGGTTCTCGGCTTATATGACTTGTCTGGTCGGAATTGAGCTAGGTGCCGACCAAAATTTAGATTCCTTTGTAGTGCTATTACCCTTGTGTCAGGTGTATGAGAGCTATCTCTGCGAGATAACCTAAGATTGTTTAGGACTGTTGCGAGTTTGTTGTGATCAGCAACAAACTTAGGTGGTAGATGTTACTGTTTCTTGGACCTTCGCGAAGGATACGTATCTTAAGAAGTTGTGTATATTTTTTTATACTCGCGGTTGGACAGTTGGGTCTTCCAAGAAATTTATTTTATCGAGGAAGGTATATTTGTCGAAAAATTGTGCTTCAGGCATCTGCGACGTCTCTCAATGCCGAATATCAGTTTTTTCTTTTATATGTCGTGTTTCGTGTTCGAAATGTTTGCGGGCTTGAAGATGTTGTGCGGTGTTGCAAAGGTTTTGTCTTAACCCTGCTTTGCAGGAACACTTTGGTTTGTTTGCGGAAATTAACAGCCAAAACTTACATTCCTGCTTGGATGTTAAGTAGTTTGATTCATGCTAGAGCAATTAGGACCGAGGGGTCGCGGAAATTGTTTGTTCCTGAAACGAAGCGTCTTTAATTACAGTGCTTTTTGAAGTGTTGACCTTCCGAGATCTTTTTCATATATTTTAAAGATAACTCCTACGGTTTCAGGAGCTCTGTTACAAGTGTTTTCTTACACGTCGGATTTTTTAGGCAAATCGCTTTGGAAATAGAGTGAATCGTGAGAATACAGAACTTAGTCGATTTTCGACAAGTTTGCATTATCCGTTGAATGTATTGGCTTGGCGTGAAGGTTGTAGTCAGCTGCATAGCCAAGGACGTTGTTGGTAGAGGATTAGACCACGACACTTTCGTGCTATCAATAAGGTCGAGTTTGTTTATAAACTTGGACTCTGCATTGAAGTGAAGCGTGATCGGACAAAGGCCAAGTAGCGTTTGTCGAGATTGATATGCCAAGTATGCCCGTGGTCGTAGAAAACGTTTTTCCATTATAGGTTTGATTTATACGATGAAAGTTTCGTATAATCTTTCCTTTGTTAGACTGGAAGTTTTTTTTTCTTTTTTTTTACCCGAGGGAGACAGAGTCTAAGAAGCTTGACGTAGAGTGCGGAGTCGTTTGCGAGGTAGTTTCATTCTCGGATGTAATCGAGAGGAATGAGAGCGGATGCTGGTGAACCAAAGGGCTAATTAATGAGATCTTTCAGATTGTGGTGCGAGGAAACAAAGTTTAGATTGGTCTTCTAGCGTCGGATTGTATGGCTTTGCTATATGGAAAGTATTTTTTTGCAAAACCTGTTACGTTTACTTTTGAACGTTACTTCGTATGTCAAGGTCTTCGACTATACAAAGGGTTTCTTGCATAAGTAACGGGCGACGAATTTGACGCGACGTATGAAGATATCAAAATAACGGTGTTTCCGTGAATTTTTGTGAAACCTTTTCGCTTTGTTTCTGATTCTTTGGTGATAGTTTCTTGGAGTCACTAACGGAGTTATACCAAAGGTTATTTCACTGAGATCTAGTCGCGAAAATTTTTAGCCGGTTTCTTGAGCGGAATAGGATCACTTGACCAGAAATAGGATCAGTTGGCGAGCAGGAAGGACGTGTTCCCTATTTCTGCTTCTTGTGTTCTCGATTTTTCTTTTGCCGCAAATGTTCTTTATACTATTCCGTGACTCACTTGGTTCGACAGAAAATGAGAGCAATGCTTTGATGCCTTAAGATTTATCGTAAATTTTTTTTATTCTTATACGAAACTTGTTTTATCAAGTTGGAAAAGATCTTTACGACTTCGGCAAATCATCGAGTTTCACTCTACAGGTTGGCAGAGGTTCTCTAAAGGAATGATTGTGATGAGAGATGCTGTATAGTCCTCGAGATTATTTCCAGATGATTTGGATCAGTCTTTAGCGTTTAGACGGATCTTAGATTGTCGTTTGCTTTTGGTTTGTTTTTGACTAGGCATCGAATTGTCAGAATAATTTTGATGGGTCTATTAAAGATCATGGTGGATTGATGATGATTTGGAGTATGTCTGTTTTACGAAAATTTCTGGGAACAAGTCGGTTTTAAGACGACGTCAGTGTCTCTAGTTCCTTCTTTATTTAGGAAATGAGATGAGTACGCTCGAATGTGTGGCGATCGTTTCTCGGTTGTACGAGAGATTGGATTGGTTTGCGAGTTATGCATGAACAGTTAGAAAACAATAGATCGAGGTCGACAAAAATTGCCTACGGCTTAGCATGCTAGGACGTTTTCATTCCTTGCCTACTAGAAATTAGAAGTCTAATAAAATTTTCGAATCAGACATACCTTAGCTTCATCGATGATTTGGGACTGCTTCTTCTTCGTTCTTCGTCTTTTGACTTATTTTCGTATGAATTGGGTATTCGACGAAACGTCAACAGGAATATCAGAGTGAAGAAGGGATTTTAACATCGGAGTTTATGTTCTTGTTTCTTCGTATCGCTGATTTTACTTAAATGACTAGGTGTGCTTCGTATATTGTTGAAAATCCATCACACGTATATGAGTAGATGTTTTCGACATAACGTGGCAGACTTTCGTAAAACCGGATTACGTTTAGAGAGCTCAGATTTCTCGTATAGTTTAGGCAACTTTGGTGTTGAGCCAACTGTTGCCGTTTTAGACGACCGATTCGAATTTCTACGAGAAAGCAAGTCTTTGTGGTTTTTGTCGTAAAGTTCCAACGGTTACTCCGATTGGGACGTGTGGGAGTCGATTTCACCCTACTGTCAAATAAATCGTAAAAAAGGAAACTTCGGGAAAACCCTAAGTTTCCAGAGGAACCGGCTATCTGCGAGAACCGCACAACAAAGATTAAGATGACTAAAACACGTAGAATAAAAACGAAAATAAGAGAGATTGAAAGCAAGGAGGTTCTTATTCCGAATCTGCGTAGAACTGGT
>CAKOAT010156933.1:2070-63110 GCA_932364175.1 Eruca vesicaria subsp. sativa | reverse complement strand
TCTCTCCCCCTCATCCGCATCATCGCCAACCTCGGTACGATTGTCGCGAGAAAAACCGGATGAATAGTAGGCAACGGCGCGACGAACTCTCTTGGGAGAAAAGTATCCCCAATGAACCGGGCCGCCGCGGATACGATTCATGACCTCCGGGAAATCATCAAGCAGCGGCCTGGCAAGGGTAGGCACTGTAAAACAACCCAAAAAAAAAAAAAGTCAAAATCTATACGTATACAGGTATAGAGATCACATCAATAAAATACCAGTTGTCGTCCACGCAGCCTTAAACAAAGGAACGCAGCCTTCCTCCACGGACGCGTCATCGATTTTGACGTAGAAGAATCGTTTGATCTAGTCATGATCGTTCGAAGCAAGCCCACCGATGACCGTCATGTCTCGCCGAGGGGTTAGATAAAAGCCGTCCTCTCTTCCCCTGAACATCAACATGGCCGAAAGATAGTCCGCGTTAAGGGACATCCCGCGCTCGTAACCTAATACCAAAATCCCGACAAGGTGTTGTAATCCACCAGGGCGAAGTTGGCCAAGCGGTACGCCAAATCTGTCCAGGAATTCAACAATGGCTCGAGGAATGGGGAACCATAGTTGGCTGTTCAGCAGAAAAGCTTCATAACACGAAAAATAACCTGGGGGTGGATTCTTGACGTCTTGGCCTGAGACGGGAAGACGAAACTGGACCGACTCGGGGATTTCGCGAAGGCTCCTCATATTTTTGAGAGAATCGGCAGTGCTCATGCTCGGACTCGAACCAACTCTCCCCTTTCGAGGTTTATCTTTTTTCGGAACCCAAAATCCCGGAAGCGGCGCCTTTGCAGCCTTCACAGCCGAGCAGTACTCCGAAAAAGCCTCCTTAGTCGTAAAAGAGCGTTGAAAGATTGGTCTGGGAAGGGAACGATCATCAAAGGTATCAAGGTCGCTAGGATCGAAGATGGACGCATGAGCATGCTCGTAAACTTTCCTGTAGGAAGACATGACGAACAGTCGAAAGGGAAGAGGATCCAAGAGGAGAAATAGAAAGAAAGCTCTCTGAGACTTAGGTAAGTTATGGGAGAATGAGTAAAGAACTTGAGAAACTCATTCCATATACTTATAAGGAAAAACCCTACTATTCACCCTTGGACTTTTGACTATTAAAGTTCCGCCTAACTCTACCAAACTCGCCAAACAAGCTTGACTCGCTCGCAAGAATCACACGATTCTCACGAGCTGGGGGGCTAACTGTTGGGGTCAAAATCGGTACGACGGAATCAATAGCCAAAATTCCCCGCAAACGCGTAAACGCAACAGTTTTATGAATCTCGAGAATCATTTTATAAAACTCGAGAGATCGTTTTATAAGACTCGAGAGATCGTTTTATAAAACTCGAGAGATCGTTTTATAAAACTCGGAGATCGTTTTATAAAACTCGAGAGATCGTTTTATAAAACTCGAAGATCGTTTTATAAAAACTCGAAGATCGTTTTATAAAACTCGAAGATCGTTTTATAAAAACTCGAAGATCGTTTTATAAAACTCGAAGATCGTTTTATAAAAACTCGAAGATCGTTTTATAAAACTCGAGAGATCGTTTTATAAAACTCGAAGATNCTAGTAGAAAATGTTAGGAGTGGAGATTTTGTGTTATTGAGACTTTTTTTCTAAGAGGTTTAGAGTGAAGAAACACATAGGTTCTCTGTGAATAAACAACGTCCTTTAAGTATTTGTCTACTGTGTGAATAGAATCTTGATTTGTTTGTATTTGGTCTTTGAGGTAACATTTGTTGAATTTGAGATGATTGGTCTATAGCGAGAAGAAACCCAATCCCAATCCTAATGAAAGATTGTCTCGAGATAACATGAATGTGATCCTTCTCAGTCCGTGGGTTGCCTTCAGCATATATTACCTCTTTCCTAAACTCTGAAACTTTTTCGTGCAGGTTACTATAAGAAACATCCATAATGCCTAGGTTCTTCAACTTGGTAAGCAGCTCGACAGGGATGGTGCCAATTACTCAGTTATGAGATAGATTAGTTGCACTCAGAGCGAGGTATGGGGATCTTGGAGATATAATACCCGTCAATTGATGTTCATAAAGTTTATGGTCATGATGGTAACCTCTGTGCAGTTGATCTAGTACCAGTTTTGACAAGGGCCATTTTCTTTCCAATCCTCTGCTAGTACATGCAAGAAACCAATTTCAACAGTCATTTGAAATAGAGTAATGACTCGAGGGTCAGGAAAACCCAAACTTCTTCCCAGACCCAACTACTCGTAACCCTAAATCTTGTCTCGAACCAGAGATGTCGGACTCAACAGTTGGTTACCCTGAAACAAATAAAAACAGATCAAGATTCTAATAAATTAATCTATCAAGTTAAACAAAGATGCAGAAATGTAACTACAAGACATCTTTCTGGTTTTATCTCCTACGGTTGGGTAGAAGCGCTGGGCTCGGAAGCTTGTTGCTCCGCAGCCGTAACTTGAGCTGGCGATTTTAGGTTCTCTTGAATTGGAACAGACTTGGAGGATGCTGGGCATGTCTTTGCCTGCTTAGGTTTTATCGATGTGGTCGCAATTTGCATCTGTTTATGTTCGGCCAGGAAACAAGATCGCGACTGTTTCTGGCAACCTCAAATCACTGCGGTTCTTAAAGGAGTTGGGAATTTGATGCCGAGATGGTAGGTTGATATGACCGCTTTCATGGTGTTTATCCAAGGTGTGCCCATAATCACGTCGTAGATAGACAGATAGTTGATAACAGCGAAGTTGACGATCTTAGTGATTTCTTTTGCCACGACAGGCAATTTGATCGACCCGAGAGTCATTGATGTTTCGCCTGAGAAACCGGTCAGAGGTCTTGGCGTCGGCTCAATTTCTCCAAGTTCAAACCTCATCTGCTTGAGCGCGTCGCGGAAGATTATGTTGACCGTACTCCCGGTATCTACGAGGATTCGAGCAACTTCGACGTCTCCTATCACTAGGTCAATGACGAGGGGATCGACGTGTGAATGGTCGATTCCCGCTATTTCTTGATCCTCAAAAGTGATCACGTTGTTTGGGATATCGCAAGGTGGAGTCAGCTAGTTCAAAGTTATCTTGGCCTTTCCCTGGTATGATTTGATAGACGAGATCGTATCGCTGTAGAAATGTGATCCTCCAATGATCATGTTAACTTTGCGACGACTGCTCTCGTTCCTTTTTTGTCCTGCCTCCTTCCACATTTCTTTCCCGATTGATTTCCTCGAGGAGAGTTTTCAGACTGCGGTGGTTTATCCGTTCTGGGAGGACGGTTCGAATCGCGGATCAAATCCTTCATGCTGGATACTTCGTAGATTTATCCCGCGAGAAACTTAGCTGCCAACCTTGCTCCGAGGACTTTACAGTTGACTGTCGAGTGGCCATGGGTTTTGTAAAAGTCACAGAAAGTATTATCGTCGTAACTCCAATTCCTGGTCCATGTGTTACCCGAAGTCCACCCTTGATTGTATCTGAAGTTGATGGCACAGTTGTTCGCACCCTGAAGATCTTCCCCCTCATGATGGACGAATATGTCATTACGAGGGTTCTTCTTCTTCAGTTTCTGATTCAGTGGTGCATCCCGCGAGGATGTATTTGTTGGCGTATGTTGTTGCGAGGAGACTTTTAACTCCTCTTCGATTGTGATGTACTTAATGGCTTTATGAAGAGCGTCTTGGATCGTACGCGGCTTCTCGAGGCTTATCCACTTTATGAACTTGGACTTGTACCANTGTCATTACGAGGGTTCTTCTTCTTCAGTTTCTGATTCAGTGGTGCATCCCGCGAGGATGTATTTGTTGGCGTATGTTGTTGCGAGGAGACTTTTAACTCCTCTTCGATTGTGATGTACTTAATGGCTTTATGAAGAGCGTCTTGGATCGTACGCGGCTTCTCGAGGCTTATCCACTTTATGAACTTGGACTTGTACCAGAGTGCCTTCCTGAGTGCTTTGATAGCCACTTTATCGCTTATCCTGCTGACTCTTGCCATGACGAGTCTGAATCTATTCATGAACTCGTGGAGAGGCTCATCTTCTCGTTGCGCCATGCTCCAGAGGTCAACGTCGAAATTTTCTCTGTTAATGAACATGGAATATTGCTTGAGAAATTCAAAAACAAGCTGGCGGAAACTTCCAATGAAATTTCACTTGAGGCGAGAGAACCATTCGAGTACGGCTCCTTCTAGGTTTTCGACAAAGAGGCGGCAATATCCGGCGTATTTCTCGTTATTTCGGAGTCTCACTCTTCCCATCGTAATCTGAAAGGCTTGCAAGTGAGCCTTGGGATTGGTGATGCCGTTTTAGGTGGGCACTTTGACCTTTCCCAGGTCAGACACCGGTGTTCCGGGGATACGAGTTGTGAAGGGCGGTTTTTGAGCTTCGTAGAGTAAGCGATTGATTTCAGGCGCGGCGCTTGTGGCATGGTGAATTTGAGATATTACCGCTTTTACCTCTGCAGTTGTTTTTGTGATGTAATCGCCGATATCGCAAATATCAGGATTGGCGTCAGCATTTTTCCGACCTCATCGGCGTTTGCTGCGAGTGACCTGGCATTGCCCTTTGGGCGTCTTCTCATGTTCCATACAGAAGATATCTTCTTCCTCTTCGGTTAGAGGGTTTTCAGGAGAAGATTCGCGCTGAGTGTCACGATCTTTTCTTTTCCTTGGATGGATGTCAACATCTTCTTCCAATGAATCAAAATGGTCGCTTGTTCCCAGATTAACTCACTCAAAACTTTCTCCCTCCGCCTCCTGTTCTTGAGAAGGAGGGTTTTCCGAGTCCTTTTGTGTCGCATCAGGGTTGTTGTTTTCGGAGGCTTTCCCTGGTAAACTTCCTTGTGCGGTTCTGGGGACGATCCATGGGAGTCACAAAATCGAGTTACCTTCCGTGAAGCCTTGTAGTTCCGCGGGGACGGACGGTCTTGGTCTTCGCGGTTAGGGTTTCAACCTGTTTTGCGAGAGATCCGATTAGCTTATCTTGGTCATCCGACTTCTTTTGGAAGGCGGTGAGTACTACCTGGAACACTGCAGTGTTAGCGTTAACTGCAAATATATTCGCTTGTGGAGTGTCGGTAACGTTGTTGTGGATGTTTCTCGGTAACTGCAGATACGTCATCGTGACGAGATTGTTGTTTTTGTCTGATACCATGCTTTATTGAGCGTGTTGTGGCTTGCGAGTTAGATAGATCCGTAACCCCCCCCTCCTTATAGCGCCAGACTGTGGGAACCAAAATTCGCACTGTCGGTTTCCGTTGAATTAGAAACGTAGGGTAAACCCTAATTTCGCAGAGGTCCCGGTTATCTGTTAAACCACACGCTAAGCAATCAAGAAAAAGAAGTAAAAAGATGATAATATGAATACAAATTAAAAAGAGGCCAAAAAGAAGTCTTATTCTGATTCTGCGTTTGAGCGTTACAACGAGTTAGGAGCCTTGGCTACAAGAGCTGACGGCGAGATCCTAGTTCTAGCAACCTAAGACTGCGGAAACCCTAATTGAGACGCAGCTTTAATAACAAAAACAGAAAAATTGCATAAATGCTCTAAGTGCTAAGTTTGCTCTGTTCTTTAGTTTCTCTCGCCTTCAACTCCATATATACTCCCTACAAAGTTGGTTTACGCTTTCCACTTCTGCCCTTAAGCCGTCATAGCCCAAAAATGGAGATTTTCCATTTTCAAGATCTTCATGACTATCTTTAGAATTTTGACAATTACCCGCGGACACTTGACATTTATCATCTCTTGTGGGCCAAGCATAAACCGCCATAGGATCTATGGATTTTTTAATAAAAACCGTAAGTGGGCTTCTAGTCGCGTTCTAGGCCTCTTTGGGCCGTATTTTGACTCGAAACATTTTTACGGTTTCTTTTCGATAAAAACAAGCTTTCCGTGGTTTTTATTGTAAAGTCTTAACGATAACTCCGATCAATAAAGAAATAGTGGTAGTTCAATTGTGGCATTTGGGAGTTTGCATCAAAGAGTAGACGAGAATGTATAGATTCGTGTTTACGTCGATCTTCGGGATAGTTCGGTTGCTACATAGCGACTGAGCTTGGCTCGAGCTCGGTCGCTACGTAATGACCGAGTGTATGTGTGCTCGGTCGCTACGTAGCAACCGAGCTTGGCACAATCTTGGTCGCTACGTAACGATTTAGTCCTCGTTCGGGTTGGGTTGCTATGTAACGACATGGTTCGTCTGTGGGTAAGTTAGGGTGTTTCGTCCGTTTTTGGGTTTTTGTCCGATGCTTGGATGTTAACTTTGTAGTGACCGTTTTTGACCCCAACACACATACCAAAATAAACAAATCAAAGTGGAACTCTACAATTTAGTAGCACTGACCGACTCCATCCACAAAACAACCCATTTGAAAAAAAACATTCAAAACCAAAACTATTTGTCCAACATCTAAGCTCATTCCTGAAAATTTTGAAGAGAAAGAGCAATGTTTTCTTGTCAGGTGTTATTATAAAGGTTTTCTTATGAACATTTTTTTTTTTACACATGAAGCGAACATGTCTAAGTTTACGCGTTCTAATATCACTCAAATTACCCTATAGAGTGACTTTACTCTCTCAAATAAGAGATTAAGTTGTAGTACTTAAGGATCAAATCCACAAAGAGCTAGGGAACCAATTAGATCTAATAGTTACGATTAAGCTAGGCTAATAAATAATAAAACAGTAAATAATTATAAAGCAGTAAATAAAGTGAATTGGGTCGAACAAGGTTGTTGTTCTTATGTAACTGAGGTGTATTTGATGGAAGAATGCTTGCTAGATCTAGGGTTTCTATTCAGGTATTGGAGATTATAATCCTATAGATGTTAATTAGTTGTATGCATGGTATTGAAGAGCTTAAACACTAAATAACTAATCCATTGGGATCTCGCTTACTAATAAGTCTATTAACTAGATCTATTGACGCAAACAAGAATGTTTGATCAATAGTAGTATCGATCGAGTATTCTATATGAATATCAATCGATTCACTTCTCACGACGTCGATCGATTTATGATAGGAATATCGATTGACACGGCTAGTTAAGCTTTATGCGCGAGTTAATATATGTTCAATATAGATTCCTAGATCAGGCTCTCGCTAATCTCTAGCAAATAACTATCTAAAGGTTGCTCAAACAATTTAAAACTCCTAGGTTCAGGTTTCTAGTTAGCAAGTCTAGAACATAAGCATTAATAACATCCTATTAATAAATACCACAATAAGCGATCCTATAGTTGAGGCTAATCCCTCTGACCTATTTGTACCCTAAACCTAACATGTGGATCTATTCAAACATGAAGTTTGTCAGAGAAATCATACAAAAAAAATAGAATATAAAGAACCAAAGGATTTTCAGGAGGACTCTGAAGAATTTCCTCCTTTCTCTTATAGAACAAACAACAAGAATAAAAGAAGCTTGACTGTCAACAATGGCTTAGAAAACACATAAATAGGATTTCATACAGGGGTATCTTGGTAATTTAGGTTTCTTCTAGGCTTAAGAAGTCGGTCATAAAATATTCCCGTACCGCGTTCTATGATCAATATCGATTGAAATCAAGAGTGCTGCATCGATCAATTTTCCTTATCCTCTCGACAGCTTCCTCTCGCTAGGAAAACTGCCCACTCTTCAGTAAAACTTGCATAACTTCTGCTACACTATGCTGATTGAACTCAGACAGGTGGCATTGGAAACCTAATTAAAAGTTATTTCTGTTGTTAGACGATGGGCGCAATCTAACGGTGGGAAGGTCTCCATCCCTAGCTAAACATCTGACGCGTCTTTGCAGTCCTACACTCAAAAGGCTCCAAAGGACACCAAAGTCACCATATTTCTCCAGAATGTACCTGAGCCTGTAGATATTCTAAAAAGCCTCTATAATATAATAAATAGTTATTAAAACACTCATATACTATGACTAAAAATTGGTCAAAATCATGGTATATCAACTCCCCTAGACTTACCCTTTTGCTTGTCCTCAAGCAAAACAAACAGACAGTCTCTCTGAAAGAGGTTTGAAAACAGCGAGGACTCACTCCCTAAAGAAAGAAAGAACTAGAGACACTGACGTCGTCTTAAAACCGACTCGTTCCTAGAAATTTTCATAAAACAGACATACTCCAAGTCATCACCAATCCACCATGGTCTTTAATCGACCCAGATTGTCGATCATCTCAATCTTTCGAAAGAAATTCATCTGCTTTTCATTCGTTTTAAACAAAAAAAAAGGACTAGGTGCATATACTATACTCGTATACTCCATACTATACTCGTATACTCCCATATTTCAAAAAAAAAATATCCTCGCATCAAGAAAACGCTTTTTATAAAGCAAACTCTCGCAAAAATAAGCAGAAAAAAATATTCGCACAATGCGATTCCTCGGCAAATCATCCCAAAAGCAAACAGCAATCTAAGATTCGTCTAAACGCTAAGAACTGATCCAAACCATCTGGGAAATAATCTCGAGGCATATACAACATCTCTCATCGTAATCACGCGTTTAGAAAACCTCTGCCAAACTTCAGAGTGAAACTCAATGATTTGCCGAAGTCATAAAGATATTTTCCAACTTGATAAACCAAGCTTCTTATAAGCATCAAAAAAATTATACGAGAAATCTTTAGGCAACAAAGCATTGCTCTCATTTTCCGTCGAACCAAGTGAGTCACGGAATAATATCAAGAACATTTGCGACAAAGGGAAAATCGAGAACACATGAAGCAGCAATAGAGAACACGTCCTTCCTGCTCGCCGACATATCCTATTGCTGGTCAAGTGATCTTATTCCGCTCAAGAAACCTGCTAAAAGGTTTCGCGACTAGATCTCGGTGAAATAACATTCGGTAAAACTCCTTGAGTGACTCCAAGAACCTATCACCGAAGAATCAGAAACAAAGCAGAAAGGTTTCACAAAAATTCGCGGAAGCACCGTTATTTTGACATCTTCATACGTTACGTCAAATTCGTCGCCCGTTACTTACGCAAGAAATCCTTAGCATAGTCGAAGACCTTGACATACGACGTAACTTTCGAAAGTAAACGTAACAGCTTTTGCGAAAAGTACTTTCCATATAACAAAGCCATACGATCCGACGCTGGACGACCAATCTAAAACTTTGTTTCCTCGCACCACGATCTGAAAGATCTCATTATTTAGCCCTTTGGTTCACGAGCATCCGCTCTCATTCCTCTCGATTACATCCGAGAATGAAAATACCCCGCAAACGACTCCGCAGGGGCTCTACATTAAGCTTCTTAGGCTCTATTAAAAAAGAAACAACTTCCATACGAACAAAGGAAAGATTATACGAAACTTTCATCGTATAAATCGAACCTAAAACGGAAAAACGTTTTCTACAACCACGTGCATACTTGGCATATCAATCTCGACAAACGCTACTTGGCCTTTGTTCGATCACGCTTCACTTCAATGCCGAGTCCAAGTTTACAAACTGACTCGACCTTATTGATAACACGAGAATGTGATGGTCTAATCCTCTACCAACTATGCCCTTGGGTATGCGGCTGAATACAACCTTCACACCAAGCCAATAACTTCAACGGATAATGCAAACTTTTCGAAAATCGATTAAGTTCTGTATTCTCACGATTCACTCTATTTCTGAAGCAAGTTGCCTACAAAATCCGACGTGTAAGAAAACACTCGTAATATAGCTCCTGAAGCCGTACGAGTTATCCTTAAAATATATGAATAGGATCTCGGAAGGTCAACACTTCACAAAGCACTGTAATTAAAGACGATTCGTTTCAGGAACAAACTTATGTGAACCCTTGGTCCTAATTGCTCTAGCACGAATAATACTACTTAACATCCAAGCAGGAACGTAAGCTTTGGCTGCGAATTTCCGCAAACAAACCAAAGTGTTCCTGCAAAGCAGGGTTAAGACAAAACCTTTGCAACAACGCACAACATCTTCATGACCGCAAACATTTCGAACATGAAACGCGACATATGAAAGAAAAAATGATATTCGGCATTGCGAGACGTCGCAGATGCCTGAAGAACAATTTTTCGACAAAAATACCTTCCTCGATAAAATCACTTTCTTGGAAGGCCCAACAGTCCAGCCGCGACTATAAATACACAACTTCTTAAGATATGTATCCTTCGCGAAGGTCCAAGAAACGATAACATCTACCACCTAAGTTTGTTGCTGATCACAACAAACTCGCAACAGTCTTAAACAAACTTAAGTTATCTCGCACACAAGGGTAATAGCGCTATAAAGAAATTCAAATTTTGGTCAGCACCTTCGGGGATGCTTGATTCCGACCAGACAAGTCGTATAAGCCGAGAACCTATCGCGGACTTTAAATCGGTACGGAATCAGGTTAAAATCGCAACAGGTAAAACGAACGTCGATTAGTCATCGCAAGTAAACCTAGGTCTTGCCCTCAACCCAGTACACTGGTCTCTAACGTCTCAAGGCATGAAATGAGATTCTAAAGGCATGTCTCTTCGTCCATATCTAAACGCTCACGAGATTCTAAACATCTTAAAACAAGCAAACGAATAGGGAGATCTACAAAAAAGAGTTAGACTATGAGACGACAACTCATATTCTTCCCTCCACATTCATATGAATAAAAACTAGCTATTAAAACGCAAAACACAATTTAAAAAGACGGCTGCAAAGCAGCACGGATTCGAAGCTGCATTCGGCCAGTCTAAAAATATGATGCCCGCACTTGGCCAAAGCAAACAGCCTAAAAGGCAAGTCTCGAGGCTGATACAAAAAAAATCATCGATATCGCCACATTCGATAATTTCTGCGCATAACTAGACTGTAAAGGTCTCAATCGAAAACAGGTCATACGAACCTTAACTCTAAAACGAACTACGAAAGGCTTGATTCTTTCAAGAGGGTACAAAGGAAGCCTTCACTAGGCGCAGCCCCAATCCTACTACTTTTCATTCCAATGAGAGTGGGAAGACCACTTTCAACGGAACTTTTCAACCATAAATTCCGCCTAACTTGCTGATATACCATGATTTTGATCCACTTTTAGTCATGGTATTGATGTATTTTTATGATAATTATAGATTTGTTTGGAGTCTATTTAGTGTATTTACATGTTCAGGTACGTCCTGGAGAAATATGGTGATTTTGGTGTCTTTTGGAGCCTTAAAGTGCAGAACTGCGCAGACGCGTCAGATGTTTAGATATGGATGGATACCTTCCCATGGTTAGATTTAGCCTATCTGTTGACACAATATACAGCTTTGAGTTAGCTTTCCAATGCCACCGGTTTGAGGTCAATCCAACGGTTAGATCAGAAGTTATGCTCGTTTTACTGAAGCGTGGTCAGTCTGCCTCGCGAGAGAAGGCTGTCGAGAAGATATGTGCATGTCGATCGATGGGAGACACCTCATATCGGTCGATATGAATGCCAGAACGTGGGCTGACTATATTTCATAACCAACTGAAGCCCACAAGTTACCATAATACCCTTGGACGACCAGCAACCCTAGTTATGATATTTATAAGCCATTGTTGACGGCTACAAGCTATCTAAGTTTTTCTAAGTTCTTTTCTATTGTTTTCTCTTAGTTAGGAGAGAAGGGAGGAACTCTTATCAGAGTTCTCCTGGAACTCCATTGGTTTTATATCTATTCTATTTCATTTTTATATATATTCATCTATGATTTCTATGCAAAACTTCATATCTGAATAATCCACCTGTTGGGTTTAGGGTTCAGATAGGTTGTGGGATTAGCCCCAACTATAGATTGCTAAGTTGTGATATTCATTGTTAGGATGTTCTAAATGCTTGTTTCTAGAGTCATGAACTAGAACCATGAACTGGAATAGTTTAATTTATTAATCTTCATCCTGACATCATCCTCTACAAACTCAGACTCTATTAGGCACGATGCGACAGCCGATCTAATAGAAATTCTCGAGTGAACACAGTTTCAATTCGATCTGATGCTATATATCGAGCGATACTCTTATAGAGTCATCGATCGACGGCAACACATATCGACCGAGACTGCGATAGCAACATCGGTCGATATTGTCGGCATTCCGATCAATGGACGAGTCTAACTAGCGATAGCTATAGATTTGTCTATGAATTGAAGTTCTTATATATCATGCATGCAACTTGTTAGGCATCTATAGCATTATAATCCTGATTACCTGAATAGAAACCCTAGATCTAACAACCATCCTTCCATCCAACAACTCCTTTCCAAGCTGAACAATTAATCTTGTTCAACTTGTTTATTACTTTATTTATTTACTGCATTATTACCTATTAGCCTAGCTTAATAATATAACTATTAGATCTATTAGGTTCCCTAGCTCCCCGTGAATTCGATCCTTATGTACTACAATTGAACCTTTTATTTGAGAGAGTAATTCACTCCTTAGGGTTAAACGTTTGAGTGATATCAAATTAGGCGCCGTTGCCGGGGAGCTTTGATCGCCATTAGATCTTGTTTAGTCTAGATTTTGTTACTGTTTTAAAATACTAATAAAATTTTTTCTTCTTTTTCAGGTACATACATCTCAGTAACAGAAACAATGAAGAGAGGATTTCTAGTTCCTTCAAGGAAGGAGCCTGCTGGTTCACGCTTATCGATCGACACCCTCCAAACAGAATCGATCGACAGCGTATACCAGACATCGATTGATAAGGCACACCATCAATCGATCGATAAGCTACAAGCAGCAATGATCAATAGAGCCAACCAACCTACAAACAACATTGTTCGGCCAAACACTGTTCATCCGGCTACTGTTCATCTCGCTACTGTTCACCCGATATCGATCGACAGCATTCATCCGATGTCGATCGATACTGTTCACCACAAGTCGATCGACACTCATAGTCGAACATCGATCGACGAAGCCTCGCTGGGAGCAGGTAAATTTTCTATTAACACATCTGTTAATCAGGAAGTAGTTCAAATTGGACCAATAGGTGAAATAAGCAATGCAATTAGCCAAAATAAGAATAAACATGGGAAGAAAATCCATGTTACAATCCATTCCACCTTGAATAAAGGTGAAGAAATAAAATTGCCTTTGCAAAACTACAAAACCCATGTTCCCCTGAAATCGATCGACACGGCTCACAACGCGTCGACCGATACTACCCACCCGAAATCGATCGACACGGTGCATTCTGTGTTGACTGATACTGTTATCCTGAAATCGATCGACACGCCTAACCGCGCGTCGACCGATACTGTTCATCCCCCGTCGATCGACACTATTCATCTCTCGTTGATCGGCACTTCCCACCTGAAATCGATCGATACGGCTCACCCCGCGTCGACCGATACTATTCTTCCAAGATCGACCGACACTGTTTGTGGAAAGGAAGAAAATTTTGACTCCGAGCTGAAACTTCAGTACATCCCTCTTATGAGTCAGCGTCTCTTTCATGGTTATCTTGCGAGCAACCGATAGATCATACAGATATGTTTGAAGACCTAATCTGGTCTATCTTTGATGAAGCCACTGAAGACTACCACTTCTGCAAACTCTTTCCTTTCATTCTTGCTAGAGAAGCAAGACGTTGGTTCAAAGAGTTGCCACCAGAGTCCCTCAAAACATGGATTGATATCGCGGAAGCCTTCTTCAACAGATTTCTCTTTGACACTCCACACAATCTAAAGATTGAGTCAACAACGAGATATGTGGTGGAGGATGATGAACCAGAAAACAATACTGGTGATATGACGCCTGCATCGGTTGACACCATAACTTCTACATCGACCGATGCCACGATCTTTTTATCGGACGATATCATTCACCCATCAGCGATCGATACCATGATTTCATCATCGGTCGACACTGATCACCGAGACCCTGCTCATCATGGTACTGTTCATCCGACGACAGACACCACTAGCATGGAGACAGAGAAGGACGAAGGGTTCATACTCAACATCGATAAGAAGGGTATCTGGCGAGACAAAGGAGGTCGTCCTTGCAACTTTAAAGGACAATTGATTAATAGAGAAGAAGCAATAATTCCTGATGTGATTTCTTTTCCAGAAATGGATACCATTGATCTAAGTAGCCAGTGGTATGGTTGGGTAAGTGAGGACCCTTTCCAAGGTCTTCTTTATGACGACCCCAGAGATCATATCAAGATACTTGAGGAAGTAGTCTCAGCAACCAAACATAAATTAATACCCGAAGACCACATTNTAATAGAGAAGAAGCAATAATTCCTGATGTGATTTCTTTTCCAGAAATGGATACCATTGATCTAAGTAGCCAGTGGTATGGTTGGGTAAGTGAGGACCCTTTCCAAGGTCTTCTTTATGACGACCCCAGAGATCATATCAAGATACTTGAGGAAGTAGTCTCAGCAACCAAACATAAATTAATACCCGAAGACCACATTCTCTGCAAGCTCTTCCCCCATTCACTATCAGGAGATGCGTTTAGCTGGTTCAGTAAGCTGCAGCCAAAATCTCTAACTTGCTGGGAGGACATCAATGACGCCTTCCTAGGTAAATTTTTCAGCACTTTTTCAGCAAATTTGGAGATTGAGATGATTTCTATGCTGGAATATATGGTGGAAGATGAGGAACAAGATGAGTCTGGAAAACTGAGCAGAGTAGAAGAAGCTGATATTAAAGATCCGACCCCCACATCGATCGACACCAGTTCCATAGTATCGATCGACAGTACGACTGCATCATCGATCATCACCACCACCTCATCGATCGACATCAGCATCTCGGAATCGATCGATAAAGACTTTCGTCATCAATCGATACCACTTGAAATCCTTGAAAGTTTGAATTGTCCTCAGGACACTGCAGACTCGACACAGAAGAGCACTAATGTATCAAGTTCTTCTCCTTCGCTGGATATAAACATAGAGAACGGAGAGGATCTTGGAGATTTGGATTCAAGTAAAGAAGTTACTTTAGAAGACTTCTTGGAGCTGAAGGAAGGGTTTGAGGATGCATATCAGAATTTGGAGCAGAAGCTTGATGACAAACAGAATGCTAAGAGGAAAGAGGGAGAGACTTCATCAAAGACTAGCATCGATCGACACCAACCTGATGAGATCGATCGATACCCTCCCTGCATTATAGATATACAACCACCTTACAGAATCGATCGACAGTCGCCATACATCATCGATCTACATACATCCGACTGCATCGATCTCCAGAAGTCAAGCTAATGACTAAAAATAACGATGAGTGGGATGCAACCCACTGTTAGGTAATTTTAAATATGGTTTTAATTTCATTTATTACTGATATTTTGTTTTCTAAGGATTTCAGGTACTGTAGCACTGCACTGTAGCAATCGAGCGATACTATAGCAAAAAAAATCGACCGATACTGTAGCAGAATCACTGTAGCAGGATTACTGTTCATCCACAAAAAAAAATAAAAATAATAATAATAATAATAATAATAATAATAATAAAAATTTATTAATTGGTTTTATTAGTTATCTATTACTAATTTTAAGAATATTAGTGTTTTAGTTTTGTTAGGTAACATGAACATACCCAAGAAAGATGAGTTTACCTAAGAATGGACGAGTTCTGCACCAGCATCGACTGACACTTGATCAATGTCGCTCGACAGAGCATCACAAGTATTGATCGCCACTTAACTGTGTTGATCGATACTCACATCAATGGCAGGTATACTCGCGAAACTTTGTTAAATATTTTCCTTATGGTTTATTGTCCCACCAATCTTAGGCTGTATAACATTGGTTACAGTGTTATTTAAGTCTGGNCTGCACCAGCATCGACTGACACTTGATCAATGTCGCTCGACAGAGCATCACAAGTATTGATCGCCACTTAACTGTGTTGATCGATACTCACATCAATGGCAGGTATACTCGCGAAACTTTGTTAAATATTTTCCTTATGGTTTATTGTCCCACCAATCTTAGGCTGTATAACATTGGTTACAGTGTTATTTAAGTCTGGAGGAGGTTCTATTAATATTGTGTGTTTAGTTAGCTATTTAGAAAAGCAGACCCAAGTAGATGATTACCATGCTAATCGACCGATACGAACCAGTCGATATCGCTCAACACATACATACACGCATCGATCGACGATGGCGACTCACCATCGATCGATATCCATATCGGTCAGGTATATCGTTCATATTTTCGATATCAGTTACACAATTATTGTTTTTTATGCTCTAACTCCGACTAGTTATACACTGAGAACAGTATGATTTAAGTCTGGGGGAGTGGAATTACTGATGCTACTTTACCTCTTTTTGACCTTATTAAAAGTTTTCAAAAAATTGGTTTTATTGAGTAAAGAAAGGGAAAAATTTTCAAAGTCTTACTTTTTATCTTACAACTCTTTAGCACCATTCTTAGATTTGTTGATTGCAGAAAGTACTATAGATACTAAAGTGGATCACCGATCATCCTATGACAACACTTTCATGATTGTTTGGAAGAACCAAAGCTGATTTCCAACCTAACCTGACATCTATTGCATGTCTTGGGGCTTGGTATACAAGGGATCGGAATCCTCCTGCAAGTCTGGAAGGTAAAAGTCTCAAAAATTTTGGTTTCCTTCTCTCCTTCCTTTGGCATCCCCAGAAAATAAAAGATTGAGATGATTTCCTGAGAGGTAGAGGGAGAGGTACATTACCCATGACCCTACTATTCTAAATCAAAGGGATGATCACACACTGTGGAAGCGAGGGAGAGGTTCATTACCTATGACCCCACTATTCGCCTACACTTTGTCAAAAAGAGCTACAAAAAGTAGAAAGATCAATAAGATGAACATTAGTTTTTCATTGGGATTGATATAAAAGAAAGAAAGAATTGGGATTCAGAAACGGAGAGATAAAGAGAGAAAGGGAACCAGGATGAGAATGCCTGAAACTTGTTTGAGTTGAATCCAAGTGTTCCTTGATCGATACTCCCAAGGTAAAGCCTACACCTTTATTTTTACGCATAAATGAAATCAGTAGAGGGGATAGACATACAAGGAATGTTTAAGTTGATTGGCTAGATGTATTTGGTTGCTAAGCTAGGATATGGTATAATGTACTTCTGTAGTTGATAGATATGAGATGTGGCTTGCAACAAAGTAGAGGTGATGATTTTAAAGTTGAGATTTTTATTGAGCCCCTGCTGTTTTTAAACTTCTTTCAAAGACTAACTTAAAGTTTGCTTGAGGACAAGCAAAAGGTTAGGTCTGGGAGGATGATATACCATGATTTTGACCAACTTTTAGTCATGGTATTGACGTGTTTTTATGATAATTATATATGTTTTGGAGTCTATTTAGAGTATTTACAGGTTCAGGTACGTCCTGGAGAAATATGGTGATTTTGGTGTCTTTTGGAGCCTTAAAGTGCAGAACTGCCACCGGTTTGAGGTCAATCCAACGGTTAGATCAGAAGTTGTGCCCGTTTTACTAAAGAGTGGTCAGTCTACCTCACGAGAGAAGGCAGTCGAGAAGATATGTGCATGTCGATCGATGGGAGGCACCTCATATCGGTCGATATGAATGCCAGAACGTGGGCTGACTATATTTCATAACCAACTGAAGCCCACAAGTTACCATAATACCCTTGGACGACCAGAAACCCTAGTTATGATATTTATAAGCCATTGTTGACGGCTACAAGCTATCTAAGCTTTTCTAAGTTCTTTTCTATTGTTTTCTCTTAGTTAGGAGAGAAGGGAGGAACTCTTATGAGAGTCCTCCTGGAACTCCATTGTTTTTATATCTATTCTATTTCATTTTTATATCTATTCATCTATAATTTCTATGCAAAACTTCATATCTGAATAGATCCACCTGTTGGATTTAGGGTTCAGATAGGTTGTGGGATTAGCCCCAAATATAGTTAGGATGTTCTTAATGCTTGTTTCTAGAGTCAAGAACTAGAACCATGAACTGGAATAGTTTAATTTATTAATCTTCATCCTGACATCATCCTCTACAAACTCAGACTCTATTAGGCACGATGCGACAGCCGGTCTAATAGAAATTCTCGAGTGAACACAGTTTCAATTCGATCTGATGCTATATATCGATCGATACTCTTATAGAATCATCGATCGACGGCAACACATATCGACCGACACTGCGATAGCAACATCGGTCGATACTGTCGGCATTCAGATCAATGGACGAGTCTAACTAGCGATAGCTATAGATTTGTCTAAGAATTGAAGTTCTTATATATCATGCATGCAACTTGTTAGGCATATATAGCATTATAATCCTGATTACCTGAATAGAAACCCTAGATCTAACAACCATCCTTCCATCCAACAACTCCTTTCCAAGCTGAACAATTTTTCTTGTTCAACTTGTTTATTACTTTATTTATTTACTGCATTATTACCTATTAGCCTAGCTTAATAATATAACTATTAGATCTATTAGGTTCCCTAGCTCCCCGTGAATTCGATCCCTAAGTACTACAATTGAACCTCTTATTTGAGAGAGTAATTCACTCCTTAGGGTTAAACATTTGAGTGATATTACTTGCCTAAATTGCCAACAATTGTCCAATCACTCGCCAGAACCTCACGTTAGAAGCTCAGGGTTCTAACGAGCTGGGGGTAACTGTTGGGGTCAAAATCGGTCACGATAGAATCAATGGCTAAAAGTCTCAGGAAAATCATACAAGAAACTATATACTTTCTACAGAAATACGAATTTGCGGAAAACTCGTATCAAAGTATGAAATAATCAAAAAATACCTCCTCGTATGTTGGGTACAAAATCGGTTCCGACGGATTCAACGACCAAAGCTTTCCGCAAAGTTAAGAATGTTTTAAAACTGCGAAAAAGCGTCAAGAAGAAATCTAAGGACTCTCCGAGCAAAGCAACTCCTTAAAACACGACAATTGTCATCTTGGAAATCATCGGGAAATCAAATAAAACAGCCCGCGAATGTTTTATTGTCAAGTTAACAAAAATGGTCGTAATACTCAAACTCCCTGACATGTTAAAACTATTGTTAAGATCGGAGTTAGCGCTTACGGACACTTCTTCTTACATCCTATGCAGAGGTCCCGGGTTGAGAAAACAATAAAAGACCAAAGCCCAACAACCGTCCAGATCGTCAACGGGCAAGCTAGGTGATATCACTCAAATTACCTTAGGGAGTAAATTTCTCTCTCAAATAAGAGGTTCAATTGTACTACTTAGGGATCGAATCCACAAGGAACTAAGGAACACAAAAGATATAATCCTAAGTTACTATGCTAGGTTGATTAAGGTTTAAAAGTAAATTGCAGTTGTGAGCAATGGTGAGTTTCTCAAGAGAGTTTGGTTTAGGTTTTAAACAATAAAAGAAAGTAGTTAGATTCAAGGTTACTATTCCGATAATCAGGATTATAATGCTATAGTTGTCTTTATAAGTTGCTTGCAAGATATTAAAGAACTTCAATTCTTAGATAAGCCTAATTGCTATCGCTATTAGACTCGCCCATTGATCTGACAGCCGGCAATATCGACCGACGGTGTGATCGCCATATTGGACGATATAGGTAGCCGTCAATCGATTACTCTATAGGAGTATCGATCGATAGAGCTTCAGATCAAACTGAATATGTGTTCACCAAGATCATAGACCGGCTCTCGCATCGTCCCTAGAGGATCTCAGCTTATACCAGATGATTTCAGGATGATGATTAACAAGCTAAATCATTCCATGTTCATACTCTAGTTAGCTACTCTAGAGTAAGCATTAGGGTTCATCAGGATAATGAATATCACAACTCAACAATCCATAGTTGGGGCTAATCCCTCATAACTATTTGAACCTTAAATCTAACAAGTGAATCTACTCACACATGGCTAAGTGATTCATAGCAGCAAGGTACTAATAGAATTTCATTAGATTAGAAGATTGAACTCTTGGTTCTTTTGAACAACAAATATCTTTGTGTGTTTCTTCTAAATCTAGAATTCTATAAACTTTTATGAAAAATGAGAATAAGATGAAAAGAATACTTTTATAAATCAAAGAACATAAAAAGCATCTAAAGCTTTTGAAGTACAAAAAGCAATAAGGCATAAAAAGCATGTTTAGCCAAAACATATAGGCAAAACTATAAATATGAGTTCCATTAGGTAAAAACTCGTCAGGAGAAATCTTGTAATATTGAGAGAACTTGGGCTTCAAGACCAAGTCAACTTGTTCTTCACGCTTGATATCGATCGATGGTACATGATGTACATCGATCGATGGAGTATCTCAATTCGTCATCCTCTTTGGAAGCGTCGTCGAACGATTACACAGGATGTGTATCGATCGATATGTATCTCTAGATATCGACCTTATTGTCTGATCTTTATAGTCATGTCGGGAAATCTCTCCTTTAAGTCCATAAGGGCACCTAAATCATCACTTTACTCCAAAATGCTCCTGAACCTGAAAACATACCTAATAGACTCCAAAACATATATATATATATATTATAAAATCATATAAATACCATGGTTAAAAGTGGGTCGAAACTATGGTATATCAACTCCCCTAGACTTAACATTTTGCTTGTCCTCAAGCAAACACAACAGTTAGTCTTTGAAAGAAGCTTAAAAACAGCAGGGACTCAAGCAAATCTTAACTTAAGATCGTAACCTCTACTTTGTTGCAAGCCACATCTCATATTGTTAAATACAGAAGTACATTATACCATATCCTAGCTTAGCAACCAATTTCATCTAGCCAATCAACTTAGCAATCATGTCTGTATATCCCCTCTACTGATTTCATTTATGCATAAAAAAAAAGTGAAGGCTTTACCTTGGGAGTATCGATCAAAGAACACTTGGATTCAACTCAAACAAGTTTCATGCATTCTCATTCTGGTTTCTTTTCTCCCTATATCCCCCTTCTCTGAATCCCAAACTTCTTTTTCTTTTATATTAATCCCAATGAACAACAGATGTTCATCTTATCGATATTTCTACTACTTTTTTGTAATCTTTTCTGACAAAGTGTAGGCGAATAGTAGGGTCATGGGTAATGTACCTCTCCCTCGCTTCCACAATGTGTGATCATTCATTCCTTTGAATTAGAATAGTGGGGTCATGGGTAATGTACCTCTCCCTCAGCCTCTCAGGAAATCATCTCAATCTTTTATTTTTCTCTTTAGGGATGCCAAAGGGAGGAGAGAAGGAAACCATAATTATCAAGATTTTTACCTTCTAAACTTGCAGGAGGATTCTGATCCCTTGTATATCAAGCCCCAAAACAAGCAATAGATGTCAGGTTAGGTTGGAAATCAGCTTTGATTCTTCCAAACAATCATGAAAAGTGTTTTCATAGGTGACTGGTGATCCACTTTAGCATCTATAGTACTTTGTGCAACCAACAATTCTAAGAATGGTGCTAAAGAGTGGTTAGATAAAAAGTAAAAATTTTGAAATCTTTTTGTCCTCTTCTTGACTCAATAAAACCAATTTTGAAAACATTTAATGAGATTCAAAAAGGTAAAGTAGCATCAGTAATCTCCACTCCCCCAGACTTAAATCATACACTGTCCTAAGTGTATAACCAGTCGGAGTTAGTGCATAAATAAATAAAGTATAACTGATATCAAAAAATTTGAACAATATACCTGACCGATGTTTGTATCAATCGATGGTGAGTCACTTCCATCGATCGTCATGGATTGGTTTGTATCGATCGATGTCGATAGTGTCTTATCGGTCGATAGAGGTAGTGATCGTGTATCATCTGAAATAAAATAAAACGAAAGTAATAAGTAAAAATAAAATAAAACTAAGGAAGAAAATACCTAATAGTGGGTTGCCTCCCACTCAGCGCTTAGTTAAAGTCATTTAGCTTGACTATGGAAGTATGGTGGCTAGTGAGGTGAATTGCAGGTACTTGTTGGAAAACAAGTATCCTCCTTGTCTTTTGATTCTTCAAACCATGAAATTAAGAAGCTTCTTGTGTCTTTCTCGCTTCTGGTCATACTAGCTTTCAACCCTTGGACCTCATAATGGATTCTCAGTAGCCACTCCTCAATGCAAGCTATGCTGAACTCATGTTGTCCAATCTTGATGTAGGTGTGTTCTAGATCAATACTCAGCTGCATTGTGTCGAGGTTTTGGATGTTTTGCACATGGGAAGGGATAGTATCGACCGATCTCGGTGTAGTTTTGTCGGTCGATGTGGATGGATGTCCATCGGTCGATGGGTTCAGAGGCATGTCGATCGATGCGGATAGTGCAGGTCGGTTGGCGAGCTGTCTCTGAATGTTTTTTATCTCTTTCTGAATTCCTTCTGTTGTGCAATCCAATCTTTGAACGTATCTCTGTACTGGGAACCACATCTTGTCGAGTAATCTATATGCTTCGTCTCTACAGGCTTCAATAGATTTGTAGATAGCTCTTGTTATGTCCTCAATTTCTTCTCTGGTACAGAAGACTGGTGCTTGAGTATTGGTCGATGTATAGGGTGGTTCATCGATCGATAGCTCCTGTAGGTGACTCTCGATAGGCTTGTCTTTGGTCGTGTCGATCGATGCTGGTGAGGTAGTATCGGTCGATTGCTGCTTCTGCGATTCTAGTTTTTCACGAAGTGCATGTACTTCTTCTTGCAAGGCTTTCCTCTCTGTGCGAGCTAAGTCATTGCTGGTCTTATTCCAATGTAATTCTCCTTGAAGTGATTCTATGGATTTTTCATGTTCAGACCTCAGTGATGCCATCTCCCAATTATGTTCACCAACTCTTCCATTGAGCATGTATGTGACCTCTGCTTGTGTGTAGAGCTTGAAAACTGGAACTCCTTTAGCAAACTGTTCAGCGTGCTCTGGTAAACAGAAACAAGAGCGCTCAAACAGTGAGGCTCTATTCAGCAGCTTCCCAATATCTTCTTTGGAAACATGGATGATGTCTCCAGCTATGCTTCTTGCAAAACCATTCTCATCTCTGTAGACACCATATTCGTCTTTATTTTCCCATAAGAACTGACGAATCCTGGATCTGAAGGCTCGTTTCCCGAATTCTCGATGTATATCGGTCGATGTGATTCTCCACATATCGATCGATGTGTGTTAAAATTCAGGATAGGCTGAACTGGTCATCTGAAGAATGTCTGAAACGTCTTCTTTGGAGATTAGAATGATTCTTCCATCCGTTGCTCGTGCATGGCCATCTGGATCCCTGAAAATACCAAATTCATCCGGAACTAGTAATGTAAAATCAAAAATATGTATTTGTACCTTGGATGGTGTAGTGGCACGATTGGTCGATGGAGTGGCATGTGAATCGGTCGATAGTCGGAGAGATGTGTCGATCGATGGATGTTGCTCCGTGTCGGTCGATACGTTTGCTTTTGGTTCGATTGCATGTGTCAGAGGTGATGTATCCACTTCGAAACTTTCATTGTAATTGCTTGCCCAACTCCCAATTGAGTAGTCTCCGTCTTGTGGCTCATGTGGGACGTAGACTGGTGCACAATAGGGGTTGTCGCTCGTTGATTCGAATTGTTGTTTGAGCTATCTGGGCTGGGGCATATCGGTCGATGGAGGGTGGTCTATGTCGATTGATGCTCTGAAGATAAAGGATGGGAGAGGAGGTCTTTCTTCATCTTCCCGAAGAAATCTATACTCTGTGGCTTGTTCCTCTTCATAATCTTCATCATACTCCTCCTGAGTAATAATACTAGCCAGTTTTGGGATGTAATGATCGTTCTCCCAATCATCTGCGCTAAAATCGCCTTCTAGAAACTCGTCTTCGATCGCTTCGACTAGCCTGTCGATTGATGACCATGTGTGTCTATCGGTCGACTCTGGTTGACTGGTATCCATCGATGGTATATGACTGCCATCGGTCGATACTGCTGGATCGGTTTAGTACTCGGCCATTGAATAATACTCGTGGGCACAGAAAAAAGTTGCTACGAGTGCTAGGCTCTCTGTCCTTGGAAAATTGATGACTGGAATAGGATTGTAGTGGATGGTAGGTTTAATGAGGTTTAGGCAGAGCTTGTTGGATTGTAGGTTAGAAACAGCTTCAACAGTTGCTAAGAAGGCCCTTCCAAGTAGTAGAGATGTCTTGAAGTTTAGCTTGTTCTCTAGGACGTGGAAGCCTGTAGGAATTAGGGCATCTCCAATCTGTACCTCAAGGTTTCGAACTATGCCTTCAGAGTGCTGCTGAGAACAATCCACGAAGATGAAAGATTCTTCAGTGGGCTCTATCTTCAGACCTAGATGGTCTGCCATGATCTTGGGTAGGATGCTAACTCCAGATCATGTGTCGCAGAGAGCACGAGGGAACTCAAAACCTCATATGGAACATGGTATTGTGAACTTCCCTGGATCACTCTTCTTCTCCAGTGTGATCTTCTTCTTTAGACTGTCTCTGACTTGGTGAAACATTATCTTGATGACTTCTTCTGTCTCTCTGGTCTCTCTGAAGAACATCCACAATCTGTGTGAAAAGTAGGCTTCTTCAAAGGGTTTCTCTATAGGTATTCTCAGAACTCTCTTTCTGAAACTTGACAGTTTCTTCTCATTAGCTTCCCTTTTATAAGGCTTGGGGATCTTCTCTTTCCTTTTTCTGAGAATTCTTCCATGATTTTCCTAGCTTTTCTGTTTCCATGGGCTCAAAGATGTCTGTGGGTCTCTTCATGATGATTGTGGGAAGGGTGTTGGAAGTTTTAGACTGGTCCCGGAGTGCATCAAGTCGTGCAACGTCGATCTTTGGAAGTTGTACTCGACGTTGGGGTACTGTGTATTGATCGACAATGACTGGAGTGGATCGGTCGATATTGTGGTCTTCATATCGATCTATGGGAAAGTGATCATGTCGATCGATGTCATGAGAATCGATGGGCGGATGTGGGTGTCGTGCTGTGAAGGCTTTGTGAGACATAATCTTGACGGCGCTGCACTCGTAAGAGGTTTCGGCTAAGTCCATCGATCAACACTCGTCAAAGTCTATCGATCGCTGTACTTTGGAAGGCATCGATCAATACTCAGGATATCCTATCCATCCATAGTATTCGAGCTCGAGTTCGAGGTCTGTCTCATCGTCATCTTCAGAATCTTTCAGCTTCTGCCAAAAGTCATCATCCAGGAGGGCATGCACATCATGGAGAGTGCTTCTCCTGTTTGAACCACTTGAGTCTCCAACTTCTTTACATAGGTGCTCAAGCCATCAAGCTTGGTGTTCAGGTTGGTGTAGACAGAATCAATCTTTCCATTGAAGTCCATCTGAAGTTTCTGCTGACTCTCCAGAACTTTGTCTAGCATCTCTTCTAGCTTACTGTCTTGGGTGGGTGGGGGTGGATTTGTGTAGAATGAGTTACCATAACTCATGTTATTGTTGGGGTTGCTGCTGCTGTAGTTAGCAGGCTTTTGTGAACTCTGGTTGAAGTTGCTTTTCTATCCTGCGAAGTTTTTGTATCCTCCTTGGTTTCCAGACCTCTGAAAACCAGCTCCACTGATCCAGTTCACATCTTCTTCTGTGTATTCTTCTTCAGCTGCAGTTTCTGTATCCTCCACTGAGCAAATCTGCTTGTTTAGTAACTTCTGAACATGATCCAGCTGTGCTTGCACTTCATTAATATGTTCCGTCCCAAGGAATGATGTAGCTTTTTTCTTCACAATGTTCTTTGTGCTGTTTCTTGAAGCTAAGTTATCAATCAACTTCACAGCTTCTTGAGGATTTTAGGTGGTAAAATTGCCTTCACTAGCTGTGTCAAGAGCCATCTAGTACTTCAAAGTGATGCTGCTGTAGAAAGTGCAGAGCAGTTGCACGTTGTTGAAACTGTGGTGTGGACAATCTCGCTGGTAGGATTTGAATCTGTTCCATGTGTCCTTAAACGATTCTTCAGGATCCTGAGTGAATGTAGCAATCTTCCTCCTCCATTCTTCAACGCGTGAGTCATCAAAGAAATTACGCAGGAATGCGTTTTGATGTCACTCCAGGTTGTGAGAGAACATGGTTGTAGTCGTCTCAGCCACTGCAAAGCTTCTCCAGATAGAGAGTATTTGAAAAGCTTGCAGAGAAGATAGTCTTGAGGGACTCCATTGGCTTTGATGACAGTTATGAGATCCTCGAACTTCTCCAGATGGTCCATAGGATGCTCATGGGACAACGCACAGAAGGGTATTTGTCCTACAAGTGTGTAGTACTGCGGCTTGAGCTCAAAATCTCCTCTATGAATAACAGGGGGCGTATGGCTGATCGGTTGGTGTAGAACTGATCGGATGGTTGTAGTCAGCCAAATTTTAGCTCTGTTAGCCTCTTCTACAAGTTGAATAAGATCTGTAGGTGCAGTCTCTTGCTCAGGAATGATCTCTTTCTGAGCATTCAGCTTCTGACCTGCTGCATTACGCATGTGACCATCTTGATCACGCAGGTCTCCATTCTCATCAGTAGTGAGAATAATAATCGCTACCATGTCTCACCGGTTAGTATCGATCGATGTAGGATGAGGTATATCGATCGATGTCAGGTGAAAGATATCAGTCGACGAACGGTTGTTGATGTCGATCGATGGAAGGGTGCAAGTATCGGTCAACGAAGAAGGTGTCTCGGTTGACTGTGGTAAGCGAATATCGGTCGACGAACTGTGGTTGATGTCGATCGATGTGGAACGTAAGTCTCTGCGGATGCTACGTTCCAAACTGTGGGGGTATTTTGAGTACACAAGTTGGTTGTTCTTGTGGCTTCTAGTACTGCTGGGCATGTACCTGAAAGAGACAAGAAAAAAAATTTGTGTCAGAAGATAATTAAGCAATAAAAAGAAAAATATAAATATGAGTTCGATTAGGTTAAAAACTCGTCAGGGGCAATCTTATAATATTGAGAGAACTTGGGCTTCAAGGCCAAGTCAACTTGTTCTTCACGCTTGATATCGATCGATGGTACATGATGTACATTGATCGCAGGAGTATCTCAATTCGTCATCCTCTTCGGAAGCGTCGTTGATCGATTACACAGGATGTGTATCGATCGATATATATCTCTAGATATCGACCTTATTTTCTGATCTTTATAGTCATCTCGGGAAATATCTCCTTTAAGTCCATAAGGGCACCTAAATCATCACTTTACTCCAAAATGCTTCTGAACCTGAAAACATACCTAATAGACTCCAAAACACACACACATATATATATATATTATAAAATCATATAAATACCATGGTTAAAAGTGGGTCAAAACCATGGTATATCACTAAGACACACATGTGACCAGCTCGCCCATGGGCGAGCTGCACTAATCAAGTCCAGCTCGCCCATGGGCGAGCTGACCACACATGTGACCAGCTCTCCCATGGGCGAGCTGCACTCATCAAGTCCAGCTCGCCCATGGGCGACCTGACCACACCTGTAACCAGCTCGCCCATGGGCGACCTGACCACACCTGTAACCAGCTCGCCCACGGTCGAGCTGCACGCACTTATCCAGCTCGCCCATTGGCGAGCTGAGCACTTCTGTCCAGCTCGCCAATGGTCGAGCTGAATTCAACCATATGAGTTCCTCGAGTTGATTTTACTCTGAACCGTGATCGGAACGTCCTTCGTTTCGTCTCAATCCGCCTTACCATTTGAGTTTTACGATAAAAACCGTAAAAGACGTGTTTCTCAGTAAAACCTCGAGTAAATCGTATAAAACGACAACAGTTGAACAAAACACCGAACATTGCCAAACTATACGATTAACTCAAGAACTTTTATAAAAAATCGTAAAACACGCGTTTTTAGTAAAACCTCGAGTAAATCATATAAAACGGCAACGATTAAACGAAACACCGAACATTGCCAAACTATATGATTAACTCGCTATGTTTACTTAAAAACGTTGTCGTATTAGGAAACGATCTTGTCTAAGCTGTACAACGGCTCGAAAGGTCCTAAAACGCAATAAAAGCTCACTCGTGACTTTGGACATGGTCCAGCCAAAGATACAATGACGGTCTGTCTCTTATCCGCATGAATGTCAAGATTGAAGATAAATAGAAGTTTTCCGCAAAAAATGGAAAGATCGAGATAAATGGAAGACTTCCGATAAACACGAATTAGGGCGGAAAAAGAAAGACTAGACCGCCTAGAGAAGGAGTATATAATCAAAAGGTCGAGGACAGAAGCAAGGGACGATTTTCACAACTTTTCTAGACTTAGAACTCTCTGCACTTAGAAACCTAGGCTTTATTCTCGACAAGTTCGGTTTCTATGACTGGCACTCAATTACGAGATGAACTTTCCCAGGCAGTTCGATCTCTTGTCCAGCTCTACCAATTGAACTGCGTTCGACTTGATCCTCGAAAGGGGTACGTAGGCAGATTTTCATAAGGTTCAGTCCAAAATCAATCAACACCCTTTTTCTTATCTTTTTCGTCTTTTTTTACCGAGCTGCGACTCAACTAGGTTTAGGGTTTTATGTTTCTAGAACTAGGAAACTCGCTGACGGCCCCTGCGGCCAAAGCCTTTGTAATCTCTTGTAAAGATCGCAACGCTCTTACGCGAATTCGAAATAAGATCAACTTTCTTTATGAAATCGTTTTATCATGTTTTTTATATTTTCCGCATTTGTTTGGTTACTTGTCGTTGGCTCTCGCAGAGATCTGGGTCCTCTGGAAAATTAGGGTTTTCCTAAGTTTCCTTATTTTACGGAAATCGAAGGTGTGAATTTTGGTTCCCACAGTTTGGCGCTAGAAGGAGGGGGGTCGGATTACTCTAACTCATAGCCACAAAACGCCTGATCAAAACGAGGTATGGATATATGAAAGACAGAGTCGCAGCTCGCAAAAATGCTGGTAAAACAACTCCAGCAGAGACTATTCCTATAGCCAATTCTCACGCAAACGCTGTAGTACTTAACAAAATCAAAAACCTAATCGCGACTTTTCGCCACGGGAGGAGCAACAAAGCAAGCTCGCGTATTCTCTCTCTGAACACAAAGGGAAACGATAAGATCTGTCAAACCCCGTAATGTTTCTCTTATTTCCGAGTTGGACAAATCTCATTACGTATGGGTTGACCAAAAGTCGTTTCCGAGAAGTTTTCGGAAAAATAAAACTTGCTCTCCCAGAAACTGCGTAAAAACCTTAGGCAATTCGCGGGAAAACCCCTAGGTTACTCGCGGGAAAAACCCTAGGTTACTCGTGGAAAAAGCCCTAGGTTACTTGCAGAAAAACCATAGGTTGTTCGCGGAAAAACCCTAGGTTACTCGCGGGAAAATCCTTAGGTTACTCAAGGGAAAAGCCCTAGGTTACTCACGGAAAAACTCAATGTTATTCGCGGTAAAACCCTAGGTTGCTCACGAAAAAGCTCTAGGTTACTCACATAAAAAATTTAGGCTACTCGCGGAGTTGGCCGTACCGTCCAGCTCGCTAATACGGCGAGTGGGACGATACTACCTAGCTCGCCAAGACGGTAAGTTGGCCAAACAACCCAGCTCGCCACCTCGGTGAGCTGGTCAGCTTTTCTCCTCGTCCTCGAGGCACTGAATTTTCCCTGAGGTCCGCACCATCCAACTCACAGCTATGGTGAGCCTGATAGTACTCCAAACAATAATCGCACTGCTTTTCGTTTACCCTCAATCAGAGTTTCCGTTGAGATTTTACGACGAAAACAAGATAGCTCAACGAATCGGGACTATGCTCACCGACTCACCATTGGGCGAGTTGGACAAGCTCGATGGATCGAAACGTTTCTATCTTGATCGAAACGCTTTTCAATCAGAGTTTCCGTTGAGATTTTACAACAAAAACAAGACAGCTCGACGAATCGGGATTGTACTCACCGACACACCAGTGGGCGAGTTAGATAAGCTCGATGGATCGAAACGTTTTTATCTCCAATCTCAATTGAAACGCTTTTTATTTCTTCCCAATCGGAGTAACCATTGGAAATTTATGATAAAAACCACAAAAACTTGTTTTCTCGTATAAGTTTGAATCGATCGTCTAAAACGGCAATGGTTGACTCAACACCAAAATTTCCTAAACTACACGAGAGATTTGAACTCTCTAAACGCAATCCGGTTTTACGAAATTCTACCATGTAAAGTCGAAAACATCTAATCATAAACGTATGACTGATTTTTCAATATACGAAGCACACCGAGTCAGTAAAGTAAAACCAGCAGTACGAAGAAACAAGAACATAAATTCCAATTGTTAAAACCTTTCCTCACTCCGATTTTCTTGTTGGTAATTCATCGAAGACTGACTCATACGAAAATAAGTCAAAAGAGGAAGAACGAAGAAGAGGCAGTCCCAAATCATCGATGAAACTAAGGTATGTCTGATTTGAAAATTTTATTAGACTTCTAATTTCTCGTAGGCAAGGAATGAAAACGTCTTGTAAACTGCCGTAAAACCTAGGGAACTTAGGATTTAGGGGGATAGTCTAGCATGCTAAGCCATAGGCAATTTTCATCTATCTCGATCTATTATTCTCTAACTGTTCAGGCATAACTCGCAAACCGATCCAATCTCTCGTATAACCGAGAACCGATCGCCACGCATTCGAGCGTACTCATCTCACTCCCTAAAGAAAGAAAGAACTAGAGACACTGATGTCGTCTTAAAACCGACTCGTTCATAGAAATTTTCGTAAAACAGACATACTCCAAGTCATCACCAATCCACCATGGTCTTTAATCGACCCAGATTGTCGATCATCTCAATCCTTCGAAATAAATTTATATGCTTTTCTTTCGTTTTAAACAAAAAAAAGGAGTAGGTGCGTATACTATTACTCGTATACTCCCATATTTCAAAAAACATTTGCCTCGCATCAAGAAAACGCTTTCTGTAAAGCAAACTCTTGCAAAAATAAGCGGAAATATATTCAGACAATGCGATTCCTCGGCAAATCATCCCAAAAGCAAACGACAATCTAAGATTCGTCTAAACACTAAGAACTGATCCAAACCATCTAGGAAATAATCTCGAGGACTATACAACATCTCTCATCGTAATAACGCGTTTAAGAAACCTCTGCCAAACTTCAGAATGAAACTCAATGATTTCCCGAAGTCATAAAGATATTTTCCAACTTGATAAAACAAGCTTCGTATAAGCATCAAAAAACTATACGAGAAATCTTTAGGCATCAAAGCATTTCTCTCATTTTCCGACGAACCAAGTGAGTCACGGAATAATATCAAGAACATTTGCGGCAAAGGGAAAATCGAGAACACAAGAAGCAGCAATAGAGAACACGTCCTTCCTGCTCGCCGACAGATCCTATTGCTGGTCAAGTGATCTTATTCCGCTCAAGAAACCCGCTAAAAAGTTTCGCGACTAGATCTCGGTGAAACAACCTTCGGTAACACTCCTTGAGTGACCCCAAAAAACTATCACCGAGGAATCAGAAACAAAGCGGAAAGGTTTCCCAAAAATTCGCGGAAGCACCGTTATTTTGACATCTCCATACGTCACGTCAAATTCGTCACGGAAAAATGTTTTCTACAACCACGGGCATACTTGGCATATCAATCTCGTCAAACGCTACTTGGCCTTTGTTCGATCACGCTTCACTTCAATGCCGAGTCCAAATTTACAAACTGACTCGACCTTATTGATAGCAAGAGAATGTGGTGGTCTAATCCTCTACCAACTATGCCCTTGGGTATGCGGCTGAATACAAGCTTCACGCCAAGCCAATACCTTCAACGGATAATGCAAATATGTCAAAAATCGACTAAGTTCTGTATTCGCACGATTCACTCTATTTCCAAAGCAAGTTGCCTACAAAATCCGACGTATAAGAAAACTCTCGTAAAAGAGCTCCTAAAGCCGTATGAGTTATCCTTAAAATATATGAAAAGGATCTCGGAAGGTCAACACTTCACAAAGAACCGTAATTACAGATGTTTCGTTTCAGGAAGACACTTACGCGAACCCTTGGTCCTAATTGCTCTAGCACGAATCAAACTACTTAACATCCAAGCAGGAACGTAAGCTTTGGCTGCGAATTTCCGCAAACAAACCAAAGTGTTCCTGCAAAGCAAGGTTAAGACAAAACCTTTGCAACACCGCACAACATCTTCAAGCCCGCAAACGTTTTGAACACAAAACGCGACATATGAAAGAAAAACTGATATTCGGCAATGCGAGACGTCACAGATGCCTGAAGAACAATTTTTCGACAAAAATACCTTCCCCGATAAAATCACTTTCTTGGAAGACCCAACAGTCCAACCGCGACTATAAATACACAACTTCTTAAGATACGTATCCTTCGCGAAGGTCCAAGAAACGGTAACATCTACCACCTAAGTTTGTTGCTGATCACAACAAACTTGCAACACTCTTAAACAAACTTAAGTTATCTCGCAGAGATAGCTCTCATACACCCGACACAAGGGTAATAGCGCTATAAAGAAATCCAAATTTTGGTCAGCACCTTTGGGGTTGCTCGATTCCGACCAGACAAGTCGTATAAGCCAAGAACCTATCGCAAACTTTAAATCGGTACGGAATCAGGTTAAAATTGCAGCAGGCAAAACGAACTATTAGTCATCGCAAAGCCTTAAAACCGAAAGTAAACCTAGGTCTTGCCCTAAACCCAGCACACTGGTCTCTACCGTCTCAAGGCATGAAATGAGATCCTAAAGGCATGTCTTTTCGTCCATATCTAAACGCTCACGAGATTCTAAACATCTTAAAACAAGGAAACGAATTGGGCGATCTACAAAAAAGAGTTAGACTATGAGACTACAACTCATATTCTTCCCTCCACATTCATACGAATAAAAACTAGCTCTTAAAACGCAAAACACAATTTAAAAAGACGGCTGCAAAGCGGCACGGATTCAAAGCTGCATACGGCCAGTCTAAAAATATAATGGCCGCACTTGGCCAAACCAAACAGCCTACAAGGCAAGTCTCGAGGCTGATACAAAAAAATCATCGATATCGCCACGTTCGATAATTTCTGCGCATAACTAGACTATAAAGGTCTCAATCGAAAAATGGTCATACGAACCTTAACTCTAAAACAAACTACGAAAGGCTTGATCCCTTGAAGAGGGTACAAAGGAAGCCTTCACTAGGCGCAACCCCAATCCTACTGCTTTCCATTCCAATAAGAGTGGGAAGACCACTTTCAACGGAACTTTTCAACAATAAATTCCGCCTAACATGCCTAAATTGCCTAAAATTGTCCAATCACTCGCCAGAACCTCACGTTAGAAGCTCAGGGTTCTAACGAGCTGGGGGTAACTGTTGGGGTCAAAATCGGTCACGACAGAATCAATGGCTAAAAGTCCCAGGAAAAGCATACAAGAAACTATATACTTTCTACAGAAATATGAAGTTGCGGAAAACTCGTATCAACGTATGAAATAATCAAAAAAGACCTCATCGTTTGTTGGGTTCAAAATCGGTTCCGACGGATTTAACGACCAAAGCTTTCCGCAAAGTTAAGAATGTTTTAAAATTGTGAAAAAGCGTCAAGAAGAAATCTAAAGATTCTCCGAGCAAAGCAACTCTTTAGAACACGGAAATCGTCATCTTGGAAATCATCGAGAATTCAAATAAAACAGCCCGCGATTATTTTATGGGTCAGGTTAACAAAAACGGCCTTACTACCCAAACTCCTCGAGATGTTAAAACTATTGTTAATATCGGAGTTAATGCTTACGGACATTTCTCCTACATTCTCCGCAGAGGTCTCGGGTCGAGAAACAAGAAAAGACCAAATCCGAGCAACCGTCCAGCTCGTCAACGGGCAAGCTAGGACACACATGTGACCAGCTTGCCCATGGGCGAGCTGAACACATCAGTCCAGCTCGCCCATGGGCGAGCTGGGCGAGCTGACCACACATGTGACAAGCTCGCCATGACCACACATGTGACCTTCACTCATCAACTCCAGCTTGCCCATAGGCGAGCTGACCAAACCTGTGACCAGCTCGCCCACGGGCGAGCTGCACGCACTTATCCATCTCACCCATTGGCGAGCTTAGCACATCTTTCCAGCTCGCCAATGGGCGAGATGAATTCAACCATCTGAGTTCCTTGACTCAGTCGTACTCTGAACCAAGATCAGAACGTCCTTCGTTTCGTCTCAATCCGCCTTACCGTTTGAGTTTTAAGATAAAAATCGTAAAAGACGTGTTTTTTAGTAAAACCTCGAGTAAATCGTATAAAACGGCAAGGGTTAAACAAAACACTGAACATTTCCAAACTATACGATTAACTCGAGATCTTTTATAAAAAAATCATAAAACACTCTTTTTTAGTAAAACCTCGAGTAAATCATATAAAACGGCAACGGTTAAACGAAACACCGAACATTGCCAAACTGTACGATTAACTTGAGATGTTTACTTAAAAACGTCGTCGTATCGGGAAACAATCTTGTCTAATCCGTAAAAAGGCTAAGTCATTTAACGGGTCGAAAGGTCCTAAAACGCAATAAAAGCCCACTCGTGACTTTGGACAGGGTCTAGCCCAAAGATACAATGAAGGTCTGCCTCTTATCCGCAGGAATGTCAAGATTGAAGATAAATAGAAGTTTTCCGCAGAAAAATGGAAAGATCGAGATAAATAGAAGATTTCCGATAAAAACGAATCAGGGCAGAAAATGAAAGACTAGACCACCTAGAGAATGAGTATATCAGCAGAAAGTCGAGGACAGAAGCAAGGAACGATTCTCATAACTTTTTTAGACTTAGAACTCTCTGCACTTAGAAACCTAGGCTTTATTCTCGACAAGTTTGGTTTCTATGACTGGCACTTAATTACGAGGCGAACTTGTCCAGGCAGTTCGATCTCTTGTCCAGCTCTACCAATTGAACTACGTTTGACTTGATCCTTGAAAGGGGATACATAGGCAGCCTTTCATAAGGTTCAGTCCGAAATCAACCGAAACCCGTTTTCTTATCTTTTTCGTCCTTTGTTATCGAGCTGTGACTCAACTAGGTTTAGGGTTTTATGTTGCTAGAACTAAGAAACTCGCTGACGGCCCCTGCGTCCAAAGCTTTTGTGATCTCTTGTAAATATCGCAATGCTCTTACGCGAATTCAAAATAAGATCAACTTTCTTTATAAAATTGTTTTATCATGTTTTTCATATTTTCCGCATTTGTTTGGTTACTTGTCGTTGGCTCTCACAGAGATCCAGGTCCTCTGGAAAATTAGTTTTTTCTAAGTTTCCTTATTTTACGGAAATCGACGGTGTGAATTTCGGTTCCCACAGCTATCAGCCGAAAACGTCTCTGAATCATCAACCCAAGCAGCGGCTCCAGACAAAGGAGGCCAGAAGGCATCAGAGCCTAATGCTCCAAGCCAACCGGAGAAGATAATGCCAGAAGAAGATGCCAATCCTACAACATTCACCGTGACTAAGGCGACGACGCAACTGCTGCTGAGTAAAAACACTCATCGCCAAAAACTGAACTACGAGATGGCTTGATTCTCGAAAATGGGTACATAGGCAGCTCGTCGAAAGACGAGTTCAGCTATCCCCCTCTCCAAAAAAGGTGGAAGTGGGTACATACACGAATACTCGTATGTTCCCAGATTTCTAAAATTTTCTCTTTATACTCAATATTTCTGAAAAATTTTTTGCAATAAAGACTTCATCAAAATAACGTGTACTTCGTTTCAGAAAACTTCCAAACATTGTTCCATCCGCAAATCAAAAAAACATTCCATACTTCATAAAAAAAAATAGATCCTGATCTCAGACACTCGAGCTATTATTCATGAAAAGTGTAGTTTTGGAAAATAACAGAGACATCACATAAACTTCCGGAAAATACATTCCCAGTCCATCCGCTACAACAAACTACAAACACTCGTCGATTGGCCCCACCGAGTACATTAGCCATCCTAAACAAATGCACCTAGACTTATCCTGAGGGGTCGGTCCTCGTACATACGACTAGGATAATAGCGCATTATAAAAGAAATCCAAAATTGTTGGTCACCACTTCCGAGAGACTTAAAATTTTCCTCGGAGAGATGCTTGATTCCTACCATATAAGTCGTATAAGCCGACAACCGATCGCGGACCTTAAAGCGGGATGGAATCAGGTCAAAAGCGATACAAGAAACAGTGATTAGACCTAGGTCCTACCTTTAACCCAGCACACTGGTCTCTAATATCCCAAGACATGAATATCGAAAGATACAAGATCATGAAAGCATGTCTCTTCGTTCACATCTAAGGGCTTATGAAAACTTGAACATTCCTCAAACAACTCGAATAAGCAACGAATAGGACGATCTACAAAAAGAGTTAGGATACGAGATTACAACTCGTGTTTCTTCCCTCTACACATGGTAAAATTCCTCACCACTCATAAAAATCGTTGAAAGAAAGCTCTTGGAAACGATAAAGAGTTAATCATAAAAGCCGTGAAAAGAACGGCAGGCATTCAAAGCCACTAACGGCTAGTCCCGACAAAATACAAACAGTCGCATCAGCCAACGCAAGTCATAAAACATGGCCGGACTCGGCCGAAGATAAATAAAAACAGCCACACTCGGCGGGAATATGATACAAAGGGAAACAATCCCCATTAAACATCAACGGGTTCCTTCAAGGATCACACTCAAAATCTCAAGACATGGAGCAACCAAAAGTGCTCGTCGGCTGATCTACCTCCCCATCCTTGCCAGTAAAATCAAATACGATCTCATCTGTGTCAGGAGAAACCGGAATAGAGCTCAATATCCTTGCATCCTCTCCTCAATCGGAGGGATCGGGGACTCGGCATGAGCATAATCACCCATGTTATCCGTCATAGTCGTCATCTCATCCTGGAGGTCGTAGTCATCAGCTTGATTCCTCAATAAGGTTCTGATCGAACTTAGAAATAATGCTGAAGACAGGATTAACATCCTGAGATATCAATTAGAACAAGCTGTTACCTCTGTAACAGTTTCCCAAGAAAAGAAAGAAGAGATCAAAGAAGATCAGCTTAATAAAGCTTATTTGGATGAGGAGATTTTTTGGAAACAAAAGAGTCGTGTTAATTGGTTAAGATCTGGAGATCGAAATACACGCTACTTCCATGCCATTAAAAAAGGAAAGAGGGTGAGAAATACAATCAAGCATCATTCAAGATGATAATGGGGTGGTTTACAGAGGACAAAAGGAGATTGCTACAATAGCAATAAATTATTTTAAGGAGCTGTATTCTTCAGAACAAATTGATCCTCGATTATATTCAAAGGTGTTCCAGGACTTTCCACATAGAGTTACTACTGAGATGAATCGTGATTTAACTAGAAGGGTAACTGCTGAGGAGATTAAAAGATCTGTTATGGATATTGGATCTCACAGAGCTCCGGGTCCTGATGGGTTTACTGCAATCTTCTATCAAAGTTACTGGGAGGAGATAGGAGCAGAGATCAAGAAGGAAATAACAGAATTCTTTGACGGAGGAGTACTGGATCAACAGCTCAGTTATACTAACTTATGTCTGATTCTAAGATATTTCCTCCATCAGGTATAAAAGAGTTTAGAGCAATAGCTCTTTGTAACGTTTCCTACAAAATCATCTCTAAGATCCTCGTAAATAGGTTGAAGGAACACCTTGGAAGTATTATTTCTGAGAATCAGAATGCCTTCATTCCTGGACGAATGATATCTGACAATATTGTGGTAGCTCATGAAATTTTACATAGCCTAAAAGCGAGGAAGAGACAAGCAAACTCCTATATGGCTGTAAAGACTGATATCACTAAAGCTAATGATAGATTGGAGTGGAAATTTTTCTCAGAAACAATGAAGGCTATGGGGTTTGATCAGATATGGATTGGGTGGATCATGTCATGTGTCTCGTCTGTTAGTTTCTCAGTACTAATTAATGGCTCACCTGAAGGACATATAACACCGGAAAGAGGGTTTAGATAGGGGGACCCGTTATCCCCATTACTCTTTATATTGTGTGTTGAGGTCTTATCACATCTGATGCAAAGGACAATGTTGGATGGATCATTATTGGAAATCAAAATAGCTAATAATGCACCGGCTGTTAATCATCTATTAGTAGTGGATGATTCGTTATTCTTTTCATTGGAGACCCCAAAAGCTGCAAGGAAGGTTAAAAATATATTCAGTTTGTATGAGTCAGTCTCAGGGCAGGAAATCAATTTGGCTAAGTCTGCAATAACTTTTGGTTCTAAGGTCAGACAGACAGTAAAAACAAGGATGAGATCAATACTGGAAATCAATAATGATGGTAGAATTGGTAAGTACCTCGGTTTGCCAGAACAATTTAGTACCAAGAAGAGTGAGATGTTTAAATACATTGTGGAGAAGGTTAAAGCTACAACTCAGAGTTGGAAACAGAAACATCTTTCTACAGGTGGTGAGGAGGTGTTATTAAAATCGATTGCATTAGCCTTGCCAATCTATTCTATGAACATTTTCCAACTACCTAAGGAAGTTTGTAAGGAAATTAATGATATTCTAGCTAAGTTTTGGTGGGGTTCTGGTGATCAGAAAGGGTTACATTGGTATGCTTGGAAGAGGATTAGTGTTCCAAAAAAGAAAAGGAGGATTAGGATTGATATCACTCAAATGTTTAACCCTAAGAAGTGAATTACTCTCTCAAATAAGAGGTTCAGTTGTAGTACTTAGGGATCGAATCCACATGGAACTACGGAATACAATAGATATAATCTAAATGATTATGCTAGGTTGAATAGGTTTAAAACAGTAAAATTTCAGTTTTGTAAGCAATGGTAATTTGCTTAAGAGAATGGATTTTAGTTTTGAAACAATAAAAGAAAGTAGTTAGATTCAAGGTTGCTATTCAGATAATCAGGATTATAATGCTATAGATGTTTTAATGAATTGCTTGCAAGATATATGAGAACTTCGATTCTTAGATGGAACTAATAGCAGTCGCTAAAAAAACACGTCCATTGATCTTATTGCCAGCAATATCGACCGATATTTTGACAGCGACATCGGACGATATGGGTTGCTGTCGATCGATGACTCTAAAGGAGTATCGATCGATATAGCATAAGATCGAATCGAAACTGTGTTCACCAAGATCATAGAGCGGCTCTCGCACAACCCTAGAGGATCTAAGCTCATGCCAAATGATTTCAGGATAATGATTAACAAGTTAAATCACATCCATGATCATACTCTAGGTAGCTACTCTAGAGTAAGCATTAGGGTTCATTTGGATAATGAATATCAACAATTCAACATTCCATAGTTGGGGCTAATCCCTCATAACTCTTTGAACCCTAAATCTAACAAAGAGATCTACTCAGACATATCTGAGAGATTCATAACAACTGGGTAATAATAGAAACTCATAGATTAGAGGATTGAACTTTTGGTTCTTGGAACAACAAATCTCTTTGTGTGTTTCCTCTAAATCTAGAATTCTATAACCTTTAAGAAATTAATATGAAAAGAAATACTTTATAGAATAGAACAAAGTAACAAGAAAAGTATGCAAAGCTTTTCAAGTACAAAAGGTATCAAAAAGCATGAAAAACATAAAAAGCATGTCTAGCCAAACACAATGGCAAAAACTATAAATAAGAGTTCCATTAGGTTAAAAAATTGTCAGGGGCACTTTTGTAATATTGGGAAGACTTGGGCTTCAAATCGGCCAAGTTGAACTTGTTCTCCACGCATCATATCGATCGATGGTACATGGTGTACATCGATCGATGGAGTATCTCGACTTCATCTTCAATAGAAGCGTCATCGATCGATTACACAGGGTGTGTATCGACCGATATGTATCCTCATTGTCTGATCTTCATAGTCAACTCGGAAAACTCTTCTTTAAGCTCCAAAAGGGCACCTAAATCATCATTTTACTCAAAAGTGCTCCTCAACCTAAAAACATACCTTATAGACTCCAAAACATATATAAAACTCATAAAAACATATCAAAACCATGGCTAAAAGCGGGTCAAAATCATGGTATATCAACTCCCCTTGACTTAACCTTTTGCTTGTCCTCAAGCAAACCATTAGTTTCTTTTGGAAGAAGTTCTAAAAACAGCAGGGACTCAATAAAATCTTTAGCTCTAAAATCATTACTTCTACTTTGTTGCAAGTCACATCTCATATTACTAACTACAGAAGTACATTATATCATATCCTAGCTTAGAAACCAAATGCATCTAGCCAATCAACTTAAACAACCATGTCTGTCTATCCCCTCTACTGATTTCATTTATGCATAAAATAAAGGTGTAGGCTTTACCTTGGGAGTATCGATCAAAGAACACTTGGATTCAACTCATGCAAGTTTCAGGCATTCTCATCCTGGTTCCTTTTCTCTCTTTATCCCTCTTCTCTGAATCTCAAACTTTCTTTTCTTTTATATCAATCCCAATGAACAACTAATGTTCATCTTATTGATCTTTCAACTTTTGTAGTCTCTTTTTGACAAAGTGTAGGCGAATAGTGGGGTCATAGGTAATGTACCTCTCCCTCGCTTCCACAATGTGTGATCATTCCTTTGATTTAGAATAGTGGGGTCATGGGTAATGTACCTCTCCCTCTGCCTCTTAGGAAATCATCTCAATCTTTTATTTTCTGGGGATGCCAAAGGAAGCAGAGAAGGAAACCAAAATTTTTGAGACTTTTACCTTCCAGACTTGCATGAGGATTCTGATCCCTTGTATACCAAGCCCCAAGACAAGCAATAGATGTTAGGTTAGGTTGGAAATCAGCTTTGGTTCTACAAAACAAACATGAAAAGTGTTGTCATAGGATGATCGGTGATCCACTTTAGCATCTATAGTACTTTCTGCAATCAACAATCTAAGAATGGTGCTAAAGAGTAGTAAGATAAAAAAAAAACAAAAGAAAAAAAAATTTAAAATATTTTTGTCCCTTTCTTGACTCAATAAAACTATTTTTTAAAACTTTTTTTTAAGAGATCAAAAAGGTAAAGTAGCATCAGTAATTCACTCCCCCCCCCAGACTTAAATCATACAATGTCCTTAGTGTATAACTAGTCGGAGTTAGAGCATAAGAAATAATAAATGTGTAACTGATATCGAAATGGTGAACGATATACCTGACTGATGTTCGTATCGATCGATGGTGAGTCACGTCCATCGATCGTCATGGATAGGGTTATGTCGGTCGATAGAGGTAGTGATCGTGTAGCTATGTTCCTAAAAACAAATAAAAACAAAAGTAATAAGTAAGAATAAAACAAAACTATGTAAGAAAATACCTAACAGTGGGTTGCCTCCCACTCAGCGGTTATTTAGAGTCATTTAGCTTGACTATGGAGGTATGGTGGCTAGTGAGGTGGGTTGCAGGTACTTGTTGGGAAACAAGTATCCTCCTTGTCTTGTGATTCTTCAAACCATGAAGTTAAAAAGCTTCTTGTGGCTTTCTCGCTTATACTAGCTTTCAAACCATGCACTTCAGTTTGGATCTTTTCTAACCACTCTTCTAAGCTGGCAATGCTGTACTGCTGATGTCCAAGCATGTTGTAGATGTGTTCTGCATTCAGCTGCGTGGTTTCGTGGTGTGGTGTCTCGTTTGTCGATTATGGAGGTTTCATATCGGTCGATGTGTTGTGGGCTTGATCGATCGATGGGGATGGGTCAGGTCGGCTGGCGAGCTGTTTTTGAATATCTACTGCCTCCTTCTGAATATCCTCCACTGTGCACTGTAATCCTTGAACGTCACTCTGTACTGGAAACCAATACTCGTCTAGTAATCTGTAATCTTCATCTCCACAAAATTCAATAGATCTGTAGATATCTCTTGTGGCTTCTTCAAGTTCTTCTCTGGTACAGTAGTCTGGTGCGCGTGTATCGATCGATGGACTGGGTGAGTCATCGATTGATAGCCTCTGTAAGTGACTCTCGATAGGTGCGTCAAAGGTTGTGTCAAGCGATGTTGATGGTTCTGCATCGGCCGATGGTCGTCTCTGAGATTTGAGTTGTGCACGCAATATGTTGACTTCTTCTTGTAGGGCTGCTCTTTCTTTTCGTGCTAAGTCATTGATAGACGTAATCCATAGTATTTCTCCTCGAAGTCTCAATATGACTTTCTCCTGGTCTAGGCCCAATCCTGCTTTCTCCCAGTTGTGTTCACTTGTTCTCTCATTCAGCATGTCGGTGACCTCTGCTTCTGTGTAGAGCTTGCAATCTGGAACTCCTTTAGCATATTGTTCACCATGCTCCGGTAAGCAGAAACAAAAGCGTCCAAATAGTGAGGCTCTTTTCAGTAGCTTCTCAATGTCTTCTTTGTAGACATGGATGATATCTCTGTTGACCTCTCTGGCATAACCAGCTCCATATCTGTAGACACCAAATTCGTCTTTCTTTTCCTAGGAGAAACGACGAACTCCGTGTTTGAAAGCTCTCTTCCCAAACTCGCGTTGTATATCGGTCGATGCTCGTCGCTATGCATCGGTCGATGCTCGCTGAAATTGGTGCTGATTGTTAGGGTAGCGGGGTGATTGGGTGTAGGGGTTGACTGGTCCATTGGACATCTGAAGGATGTCTGCAACGTCTTCTTGGGATATTGGAATGATTCTTCCATCTAGTGCTCGTGCGTTACCTTCTGGATCCCTGAAAATACCATATGCATCCGGAATTAGTGAAGTAAAATCGAAAGTATGTGTTTGTACCTCGGATGGTGTTGATGTGGTATCGATCGATGGTTGAGCTGGTGCATCGGTCGATCATTTGTGGAACATGTCGGTCGATGGCTGGTGATCCGTGTCGGTCGATACGTGTGCTTCAGGTCGGATCCCGGATGGTAGAGGTGCTGTATCAACTGCAAAACTCTCATGATAGATGCTCGCCCAGCTTCCATTCGACTAATCTCCGTCTCGTGGTTCGTGTGGGACATAGACATGTGCGCAGGTAGGTTCGTCGCTCGTTGATTCAAAACGCCGTTTGAGCGATCTGGGTTGGGGTATATCGGTCGATGGGGTAGGGTCTTCATCGATCGATGGTCGGAAGATGAAAGATGGGAGAGGAAGTCTGACTTCGTCTTTGCGAAGAAATCTATACTATGTGGCTCGTTCCTCTTCATAATCTGCATCGTACTCCTCCTGAAGAGTGATGCTAGCTAGCTCGGGCATGTAATGATCGTTCTCCCAATCATTGGTGCCAAAATTGCCGTCTGGAAACTCTTCCTCGATCTTCTGGAATAGCGTATAGATCGATGACCATGTGTATTCATCGGTCGATTCGGGTCGGATGGTATTGGTCGATGGTGGCAGACTGCCATCGGTTGATGTGTCTGGATTGGTTTCGTACTCGGCCATGGAATCATACTCGTGGGCACAGAAACATGTTGCTGCGAGTGCTGGGTTCTTCATTCTTGGAAACTTGATGACTGGAACAGGATTGTAGTGGATGGTAGGGTTGATGAGTGTTAGACAGAGCTTGTTGGTTTTGAGATCACAAACGGCTCCAACTATGGCTAAGAAGCCTCTTCCAAGTAGTAGAGAAGTCTTGAAGTTGAGCTTGTTGGCAAGAACATGGAAGTCTGTAGGAATTAGGGTTTCTCCAATTTGTACCTCAAGGTTTCTAACTATTCCTCCAGAGCTCTGCTGAGAACAATCCACAAAGATGAAGGATTCTTCACTAGGCTCGATCTTCAGAACTAGCCGGTCTGCCATAAGCTTGGGTAGGATGCTGACTCCAGATCCTGTATCACATAGGGCACGAGGGAACTCAACACCTCTGATAGAACAGGGTACTGTGAACTTCCCTGGGTCGCTCTTCTTCTCCAGTGTGGTCTTCTTCTTAAGACTGTCTCTGACTTGATGAAATATTCTCCTTATGTCTTCTTCTGTCTCTCTTGTTTCTCTGAAAAACATCCAAAATCTGTATGAAAAGTAGGCTTCTTCAAAAGGTTTCTCTTTAGGTATTCTGAGAACTCTTTTTCTGAAGCTTGACAATTCTTTCTCATTAGCTTCCCTTTTATAAGGCTTTGTTATCTTCTCTTTCCTTTTTCTGAGAACTCTTCCAGTAGTTTCCTTTTCTATTTTCATGGACTCAAAGATATCTGTGGGTCTCTCCAAGATGGCTTTCTGAGGGCTTCTAGTAGTGTAATATCACTCCCGGAATGTGTCAATACGTGCACCATCTATCTTGGTGAGTTGGACTCGGCAGTGGGGTACTGTTTATCGGGCGACACTGACTGGAGTGCGTCGATCGATAGCGTTGTCTTCCTGTTGATCGATAGGATGGTAATCATGTCGGTCGATGTCTTGCGATTCGATCTTGACAGGGACGGGCGGATGTGGGTGCGTGCTGCGAAAGCTTCGTGATTCATAGTCTGGACGGTACTGCACTCGTACGGGTACTTGTCTGTGTCTATCGATCGACACTCATCAAAGTCTATCGATCGATGTACATGGGAAAGTATCGGTCGATGATCACGGGGTGATATCGATCGATAGTAGTCGCGAACGAAGTCTCTCTCATCATCAGATTGCTGAATCTCTTCTACTACCTCTTGCCAAAAATCATCATCTAGGATGGCATTGATGTTATTGTTGTTGGCAAGCTCCTGCTTCCTTTGGGCTTCTACTGTCTGAAACACCTGAGTCTCCAGCTTCTTCATATGGGTGTTTAAACCATTTAGCTCTTTTTGGAGGATGTTGTAGATGGAGTCGATCTTCCCACTGAAGTCTGTCTGGAGTTTCTGCTGACTCTCAAGGACCTTGTCAAGCATCTCGTCCAGTTTAGTATCTTGGGTTGGTGGGTGTGGGTTGGAGTAGAATGAGTTTCCATAGCTCTTGTTGTTGTTGGGGTTGCTGCTGCTGAAGGTGTTGGGCTTCTGTGAATTCTGGTTGAAGTTGCTTCTCTGGCCTGTGTAGTTTCTGTATCCTCCTTGGTTACCAGACCTCTGAAAACCGGCTCCACTGACCCAGTTTACATCTTCTTCTATATAATCTTCACCTGTAGTCTCTGCATCCTCCACTGAACAGATCTGCTTGTTTATCAACTTCTGAATGGTATCCAACTGTGCTTGTACTTCATTGATGTATTCCTTCCTAAGGAATGATGTAGCTTTTGTCTTCATGAAGTTCTTAGTGCTGTTGCTGGAAGCTAAATTATCAATTAGCTTCATAGCCTCTTGTGGATTCCTGGTGTTGAAGTTGCCTTCACTAGCTGTATCAAGAGCTCTCTGATAGTGCAATGTGATGTCTCTGTAGAAAGTGCAAAGAAGTTGCACTTTGTTGAAACCGTGGTGTGGGCAATCTCTTTGGTAGGACTTGAATCTGTTACATGCATCTTTGCATGACTCTTCAGGATTCTGAGTGAATGTAGCAATCTTTTTCCTCCATTCTTGAGCGCGTGACTCATCAAAGAAGTTACGCAGGAATGCGTTCTTGATATCACTCCAGGTTGTGAGAGAACCTGGTGGTAGTTGTCTAAGCCACTGCAAAGCTTCTCCAGATAGAGAGTACTTGAAAAGCTTGCAGAGAAGATAGTCTTGAGGGACACCATTGGCTTTTATGACGGTTATGAGATCCTCGAACCTCTCCAGATGGTCCATAGGATGCTCATTGGACAACCCACAGAAGGGCATTTGTCCTACAAGGGTGTAGTACTGCGGCTTACGCTCAAAATCTCCTCTCTGAATAGCAGGAGGGCGGATGGCTGATCGGTTGGAATAGAACTGATCTGGACGGTTGTAGTCAGCCAAAGATCTAGCTTGGTTAGTCTCTTCTACAGGTTGAATGATGTCTGTAGGTGCAGTCTCTTGCTCCGGTATGATCTCCTTCTGAGCGTTCAGCTTCTGACCTGCTGCATTACGCAGGTGACCATCTTGATCACGCATGTCTCCATTCTCATCGGTAGTGAGAATAATAGGCGCTACCATGTCTCGCCGGTTAGTATCGATCGATGTAAGATGAGGTATATCGATCGATGTCGGATGAAAGGTATCGGTCGACGAACGGTTGTTGAGGTCGAACGATGTGACGGTGAGAGTATCGGTCGACGTTGAAGGTGTCTCGGTCGACTGAGGTAGGCAAGTATCGGTCGACAAGGATGTGTTGATGTCGATCGATGAGGAGCGTAGGTCTTTGCGAATGCTACGTTCCAAGCCGTGAGGATCTTCTGAGTACAAAAGGTGTTTGTTCTTGTTGCTTCTAGTACTGGTAGGCATGTACCTGAAAAACACAAGAAAAAAAAATTTGGTGTCAGAAGATAATTAAACAATAAAAGAAAAATAACCTAGACCTAATCAGATTAAATGTAATGTTATCAAAGTTCCCCGGCAACGGCGCCTAATTTTATATTACTCAAATGTTTAACCCTAAAAGTGAATTACTCTCTCAAATAAGAGGTTCAGTTGTAGTACTAAGGGATCGAATCCACAAGGAACTAAGGAATACAATAGATATAATCTAAATGATTATGCTAGGTTGAATAGGTTTAAAATAGTAAAATTTCAGTTTTGTAAGTAATGGTAATTTGCTTAAGAGAATAGATTTTAGGTTTGAAACAATAAAAGAAAGTAGTTAGATTCAAGGTTGCTATTCAGATAATCAGGATTATAATGCTATAGTTGTTTTAATGAACTGCTTGCAAGATATATGAGAACTTCGATTCTTAGATGGAACTAATAGCAGTCGCTAAAAAAACACGTCCATTGATCTTATTGCCAGCAATATCGACCGATATTTTGACAGCGACATCGGACGATATGGGTTGCTGTCGATCGCTGACTCTAAAGGAGTATCGATCGATATAGCATAAGATCGAATCGAAACTGTGTTCACCAAGATCATAGAGCGGCTCTCGCACAACCCTAGAGGATCTAAGCTCCTGCCAAATGATTTCAGGATAATGATTAACAAGTTAAATCACATCCATGATCATACTCTAGGTAGCTACTCTAGAGTAAGCATTAGGGTTCATTTGGATAATGAATATCAACAATTCAACATTCCATAGTTGGGGCTAATCCCTCATAACTCTTTGAACCCTAAATCTAACAAAGAGATCTACTCAGACATATCTGAGAGATTCATAACAACTAGGTAATAATAGAAACTCATAGATTAGAGGATTGAACTTTTGGTTCTTGGAACAACAAATCTCTTTGTGTGTTTCCTCTAAATCTAGAATTCTATAACCTTTAAGAAATTAATATGAAAAGAAATACTTTATAGAATAGAACAAAGTAACAAGAAAAGTATGCAAAGCTTTTCAAGTACAAAAGGTATCAAAAAGCATGAAAAACATAAAAAGCATGTCTAGCCAAACACAATGGCAAAAACTATAAATAAGAGTTCCATTAGGTTAAAAACTCGTCAGGGGCACTTTTGTAATATTGGGAAGACTTGGGCTTCAAGTCGGCCAAGTTGAATTTGTTCTCCACGCATCATATCGATCGATGGTACATGGTGTACATAAGATTACGGGTAATCATCAAAGGAAAGGAGGAATGAGGAGACCAGAAAATTATTTCCTCCCTTTCCGTACCATGCTGAATAATTGTGGGATGGAAGATTTTCCATACAAAGGAAACTCTTTCACAATGATGGAAAAAAACGTTCCAAAAATGTTAAATGCAAATTAGAAAGAGCACGCAGTTGCGAATAAAGAGTAGCACTCACTCTTCCCGGCTTCAAATGTAGAATTTTTAAAGCTCTGTGGATTTGATCACAGACCAGTGTTAACACGAATACAATCTTATATACAAAAGATCGAAGAAAAGTATTAGATTCTATAAAAGATGTTTGGGAAAACCCAAATTTGAAGAGGCAATTGTTTCAGGTTGTGGCCCTTTTAGTGAAGCCCACAATATGGACTTTCACCATAAAGTAGCCTCTTACCGACATAATATAATTTCTTGGAAAATAACTATCCAACAAATTTAGCGAGACTTATTGAGGAGCTGACGGTAAAGATTGATCAAGTCCAAGAGGGTGATAATACTACTTTCGAAGAATTAGAAGACATAAGACGTCAACTTATCACCGCTTCAAGGGAAGATGGCCAATACTTGCAATAGAAAAGTAGAACCCAATGACATCGAGCCAGTGACAGAAACACGAAATTCCCCCATGCGATCACGGAACAGAGACGAGCATGGAATCAGGTCATTTGTATAATTGACAATAAGGGCAGGATGGTTGAGAAGGATCTTGGAATAGAAAAGGTGGCTGTTGACTATTTCCAAGAACTCTTCTCTACCTCTCTGCCTTCAGACATAGACAGCTCTCTGCGCTACATAAAAATAAAGTCTCAGCGAACACGAATGATTTTCTTACAGATGAACCGACAGACCAGGAAATCAAGAAAGCTTTATTTGATGTTAATCCAGATAAAGCTCCAGGTGCAGGCTGTACGACGAGCAGAATTTTCAGAGATTTTGTCATGTTATGCAAAAAGATATCATCCAACTAGTGAAAGACTTCTTTGTGGATGGGAAATTTGATCCGAAATTGAACCAGACCAACATATTTTTGATTCCAAAGAAGGAAAGACCAAGAGAGATGACTGAGTTCAGACCTATTAGCCTCCGTAACGTCAGTTACAAGATCATCTCAAAATTACTATCTAAATGACTTAAGAGAGTTCTCCCTGACCTGATTTCGGAGACCCAGTCGGCCTTTGTGGCACGACAGTTGATCACAGATAATATTTTGCTAGTGCAAGAGAGCTTTCATGCCCTCCTGACAAACACCAGAGCTAGACAAGAATTCATGGCCATCAAAATGGACATGACCAAAGCGTATGACATAGTAGAATGGAGTTTTATTCGAACCTTGATGGTACGGTTGGGGTTTACGGAAAAAAATTGGTTGATCTCCTGATGTTTTGTGTTACATCGGTCTCCTATCAGGTGATCGATCATTAATGGAGAACTCATGGGTAAAATTACACCCACGAGAGGTCTGAGACATGGTGACATATTTACTTAATTCTAAAGATAGCTAAGATTGCCAAAGATAGAGAGGATGAATTTTCCCATCTGAGGGGATCTCGGCTCCTTAAGGTTACTCGCGAGCGAGCAAAGGTCCAAGCTGACATGGCCAATAAAGCTAATGCTCGCTTCGAACGAATCAAGGCTCGCGAGGCGAAGTTGGAGGCGTATGATGATGCACAACGTATTTGAAGCCAAGCTTTCAGGATACGGAAGTGCTTAGAGATGCTCAAGGAAGAAGGAGAAGAAATCCCGCAGGCGAAGAAAGATTCCTTCCTGGAGGAAGAGAAGATCCATAAGGCAGAGGATGAAAGGCTTTATACTGGGTCGCCCAATCAGGGAAATTACGCTTTGTCTTTACTGGAGCTAAGGCTGGGTCTCCCAATCAGGCCAGAGACGGTTCTTTCTTTCATTGTGGATGGCTACAATAAGGCTCCGAATGTTGGATTCGACCCGAGTGGATCGAACTTGAACCAGCTAGATCCTGAAGACGCTTCTAGGCTTCGCTCTCCTGCTCGCTCGGATCGCATCTGGCACGTCTCCGACTCTTCTGAGGAATTCGACATATCGGGTCTCGACGGTTCTGGGGGCAGTAAGGAAAAAACCTTCGAAAGTGACAAGGTCAGAGCCAATGAGAAAGATCCGGAGGAACATCAGAGTACGGGTCATCAGGGCACGAGTCGCCAAGCTTCGTCGACCAACGCTTCCCAGGTTCGAGAGACGGACCCTCGCGATGACGGTGATGAAACGGCAATCTCCAAGGAGCCTTAGTCCATCGTAGTAATCTTTTCTTTCTTTTTTCTTCATCCCGTCTGTGGAGTTTGCTTTCGGCTTTGGGGATTTTGTTTTTTTGAGTTTTAACTAGTATCTCCAGGCGGGTGTTCGTCTCGGGATTTTAAATTCAAAGGGTTTATCAAAGTTCGTCGATCTCCAAAGTAAGTCCCGTTTAAATTTAAAACTCTAATTTGGTCGGTTGCTCGGGATAGTAGTGTCGTTATCCGAGTTTGACCCTTTCATCTCGTTTGCGTAGTGCTATTCGGTTACGTGTGACCTTAACTATGCGAAGACGTTGAGATTATGATTTACTTAGGCCGACAAGGGTTTCGAGTTGTCACGAAGTAATTCCGTAGAGCTTAGGTCAACCGATACCTATTCTAGGAATTATCACAAAATCGAACTTGGTCGTTTCTTCGTTAGTCGGAGTTGATCGGGACTAACAGAGCTCGTCGACTAGACAAAATTGTGCGAGTTCCAGTACGTGATCTTCAGTCCCTTTGCATATTCGGAAGCTGGGGCGTAGGCATCGTGATGGTATTGTTTTGAAGTTATAGCTGGACCGGTGAAGGCTGCCTACGTAACTCGAAAGAGGAACAAGCCATCCGTAGTTCGTTTTTGCCGAGCAGAAGTGACTGCTGTTAGTGCATCTGCTCGGTGAGTAAAAGTGGCTGAAGAGCGCATTTACTTGGTTTTTTTAGGGTTATAGTTGGACCGGTTAAGTTTGCCTACGTACCCGGAGGATCAAGCCATTCGTAGTTCGATGTGCCGAGTAGACGACCGTGGGGATGTTTACTCGGTGAGCTAAAGTGACTGGGAGTCATTAGCTTGGTTTTTTTTTTCTTTTTTTTAAAGAGTAGTGCGAGGAGTCGCTCATACGGCATAGTAGCGCCTTAGATGCATGGAGTTCCAAGCACGCGGAACCTGTTCGTCGGCTGAAGTTTCCAGGTGATAGACGCCGGGTTTAACGACTTTGACAATCTTGTATGGGCCTTCCCAATTGGCACCGAGGCTTGCCCGCTTTCGGTTCCTTTGTTAAATACTTTGCGCAACACTAAGTCCCCCAGTTCCAGCGGTCGGGAACGAACTTTCTTGTTGTAGTAGTTCTCGAACTAGTGCTGATAGTTCTGGATGCGACGCAAGGCTTTATCTCGTATCTCCTCGATAGCATCAAGAGCATCGAGGAGCATTTTACTGTTAAGTTTTACATGTTCTGGCATCCTCGATCGTCGTAGACTAGTGACGTTTACTTCAGCTGGTGCCATGGATTCAACTCCGTAAACGAGAGAGAATGGTGTCACTTCGGTGGCTCCTCGCGGCCTTGTGCGGTGCGACCAGAGGCCTCTGTCTAGTTTGTCGGCCCAGCAACCCTTCTTCAAGTCGAGTCTCTTCTTGATTCCTTCGATGATCATCTTGTTGGAGGACTCTTCTTGGCCATTACTTTATGGGTAGTGAGGAGTAGACATGTTTAGTCAAATCCTCCACTTGTTGCAGAACTCGCGAAACTTCTGCGCGATGAACTGAGAGCCGTTGTCTGTGACGATTTCGTAAGGTAGTCCATAGCGACTGATGATGTTTTTACAGACGAACTTTTGGACTTCCCTCTTGGTGATCGATGCGTGGGATTCGGCTTTTATCCACTTCGTGAAGTAGTCGGTGAGCATCAGGATGTAACGCTTCTGTCGGGATTGGGGCATTGGTCCAATGATGTCCATTTCCCAGCGCATGAATGGGTAAGGGGCTGTCATCGTTCGCAGTGGGGAATGCAACTGGACCCCTGCGCCAGATCCTTTGGTTGGGGACTGCAACTGGACCCCTGCGCCAGATCCTTTGTTTGTTGATGAACCGTCAATGTGCAGAATCCACTTATTGCTCGGCAGGATTAGATCTTGTGCAAGCTCTGGTGGTAACTCGATCATAAAGTCAGCTAGGACTTGCGATTTGAGCGCTGTTCGGTTTCTAAAGAAGATGTCGTGATCGCTGAGTTCGATTGCCCACTTGCACAAACGTCCTGACTGGTTGGTATTCTGCATGACGGTACGGAGAGGCAGATCGGTGAGTACTTCGATTGTATGTGACTGGAAGTAGGGTCGCAGTTTTCTTGCCGCGGTGATGACTGCTAGGGCCATCTATTCGATCGTTGGGTAGCGCGTCTCGGGGTCTGTTATGCGTTTACTGGTATAGAATATTGGTTTTTGCTCGCCTCGGTCGTTTTTGACGAGTACACTACTGACTGCTATCGGCGAGACGGCGATGTAGAGGTAGAGCATGTCCCCGGGTTCGGGCTTGACGAAAACCGGCGGAGTGGTAAGGTATGCCTTTAATTGACTGACGGCTTCTTCGCACTTTTCGTCCCAAGCGAATTGCTTATTGCCCCACAATAGTTTTTAAAACGGGAGGCACTTGTCGGTGGACCGTGAGATAAAGCAGTTGAGAGCGGTGATTCGACCCGTCAATCGTTGGACTTCCCGACTATTCTTCGGGCTATGGAGATCAAGGATCGCGGAAATCCGTTTAGGATTTGCCTCGATTCCTCGCTGCGTGACGATGTAACCAAGGAACTCCCCCGAAGTGACACCGAAGGTGCACTTCGCGGGGTTTAACTTCATTCTGTATTCGTTCAAGGTCTTGAAACATTCCCGCAGGTGGGCTGGGTGATCAGCCGCGTGTAACGATTTGACCAGCATGTCGTCGATGTATACCTCCATCGTTTTTCCGAGCTTGTTGGTGAACATCTTGTTGACTAGACGTTGGTATGTCGCGCCGGCATTCTTCAGTCCAAAGGGAATGACCTTATAGCAATACGTCCCTCTATCGGTGATGAACACAGTCTTCTCTCGGTCATTGGGATGCATTGTGATTTGGTTATATCCGGAGAATGCGTCCATAAAGGTGAGGAGTTTGTTGCCGGCTATTGATTCGACCAACCGATCGATGTGCGGGAGAGGAAAGCTATCCTTCGGGCACGCCTTATTCAGATCCGTAAAATCGACGCAAACGTGCCACTTTCCGTTCTTTTTCTTTACGATTACCGGATTCGCTAGCCATTCTGGGTATTCACCTCGGTGATCGACCCGGCTGCGAGCAATCGCTTGACTTCTTCATTTACGGCTTTTGATCGTTCCGAACCGAGCTTCTGACATTTCTGTCTGATGAGTTTGAAGGTGGGATCGACATTGAGCTTGTGCGAGGTGATCCTCGAGTCGATTCCCTTCATGTCCGAGGTGGTCCAAGAGAAGGTTGACGTGTTTTCCTTGAGGAAGGAAATGATCATTTGCTGCATTTTTTCGGAGATGAAGGCTCCTATCCGAACAATCCTGCTGACGTCGTATCTTCTATCTGCACTTCGACGATCTCGTCCTTTTGGAAGTATACCTTGTGAATGGGCTTAGCGACAGCGTTCACTCGAGGGATTTGTTATTAGAGCTTGACGTTGGCGACTAGAAGATCGCGTGCAGCCTGTTGGTTGCCTTGTAACGTCTTGATCCGACCGTCATTTCCGGGAAACTTAACACACTGGTGGTAAGTGAAGGAGATTGCTTTCATCGAGTGGAGCCATGGCGTGCCGAGTATAACGTGGTAAGGTTCTTCAGCTGCGATAACAGAGAACTTGACCATGCGAGTTACTCCGCCAGCGTAGACTGGGAATCGGATAGTGCCGATCATATCCTCCGATATTCCATTGAATCCGGTTAAGGAGTTGTTGGATGGTTTCATGAGACGTAAGTCGGCTCCCATCTTTTCCAAGGTTTTCTGGAATATAAGATCAACCGAGCTGCCGGTGTCAATCAGTACTTTGGTTACTTCACAATCTCCAATGCCCAACTTAATGAGGAGTGGGTCATTGTGCATGGACTTCGAGAGCATCATCTGCTGAGAACGTAATCAAAGGATTGTTCTCGGGTACGGACGACCACCTATGATAAGTGACTTCAATAAGATTACGGGTAATCATCAAAGGAAAGGAGGAATGAGGAGACCAGAAAATTATTTCCTCCCTTTCCATACCATGCTGAATAATTGCGGGATGGTAGATTTTCCTTACAAAGGAAACTCTTTCTCGATGATAGAAAAAAACATTCCAAAAATGTTAAATGCAAATTAGAAAGAGCACGCAGTTGCGAATAAAGAGTAGTACTCACTCTTCCGAGCTTCAAATGTAGAGTTTTTAAAGCTCTGTGGATTTGATCACAGACCAGTGTTAACACGAATACAATCTTATATACAAAATATCGAAGAAAAGTATTAGATTCTATAAAAGATGTTTGGGAAAACCCAAATTTGAAAAGGCAACTGTTTCAGGTTGTGGCCCTTTTAGTGAAGCCCACAATATGGACTTTCACCATAAAGTAGCCTCTTACCGACATAATATAATTTCTTGGAAAAAAAACTATCCAACAAATTTAGCGAGACTTATTGAGGAGCTGAAGGTAAAGATTGATCTAGTCCAAGAGGGTGATAATACTACTTTCGAAGAATTAGAAGACATAAGACGCCAACTTATCACCGCTTCAAGGGAAGATGGCCAATACTTGCAATAGAAAAGTAGAACACAATGACATCGAGCCAGTGACAGAAACACGAAATTCCCCCATGCGATCACAGAACAGAGACGAGCATGGAATCGGGTCATTTGTATAATTGACAATAAGGGCAGGATGGTTGAGAAGGATCTTGGAATAGAAAAGGTGGCTGTTGACTATTTCCAAGAACTCTTCTCTACCTCTCTGCCTTCAGACATGGACAGCTCTCTGCGCTACATAAAAATAAAGTCTCAGCGAACACGAATGATTGTCTTGCAGATGAACCGACAGACCAGGAAATCAAGAAAGCTTTATTTGATGTTAATCCAGATAAAGCTCCAGGTGCAGGCTGTACGACAAGCAGAATTTTCAGAGATTTTGTCATGTTATGCAAAAAGATATCATCCAACTAGTCAAAGACTTCTTTATGGATGGGAAATTTGATCCGAAATGAAACCAGACCAACATATTTTTTATTCCAAAGAAGGAAAGACCGAGAGAGATGACTGAGTTCAGACCTATTAGCCTCTGTAACGTCAGTTACAAGATCATCTCAAAATTACTATCTAAATGACTTAAGAGAGTTCTCCCTGACCTGATTTCAAAGACCCAGTCGGCCTTTGTGGCACGACAGTTGATCACAGATAATATTTTGCTAGTGCAAGAGAGCTTTCATGCCCTCCGGACAAACACCAGAGCTAGACAAGAATTCATGGCCATCAAAATGGACATGACCAAAGCGTACGACATAGTAGAATGGAGTTTTATTCGAACCCGATGGTACGATTGGGGTTTACGGAAAAAAATTGGTTGATCTCCTGATGTTTTGTGTTACATCGGTCTCCTATCAGGTGATCGATCATTAATGGAGAACTCATGGGTAAAATTACACCCACGAGAGGTCTGAGACATGGTGACATATTTACTTAATTCTAAAGATAGCTAAGATTGCCAAAGATAGAGAGGATGAATTTTCCCATCTGAGGGGCTCTCGGCTCCTTAAGGTTACTCGCGAGCGAGCAAAGGTCCAAGCTGACATGGTCAATAAAGCTAATGCTCGCTTCGAACGAATCAAGGCTCGCGAGGCGAAGTTGGAGGCGTATGAGGATGCACAACGTATTTGAAGCCAAGCTTTCAGGATACGGAAGTGCTTAGAGATGCTCAAGGAAGAAGGAGAAGAAATCCCGCAGGCGAAGAAAGACTCCTTCCTGGAGGAAGAGAAGATCAATAAGGCAGAGGATGAAAGGCTTTATACTGGGTCGCCCGATCAGGGAAGTTACGCTTTGTCTTCACTGGTGCTAAGGCTGGGTCGCCCGATCAGGGCAGAGACGGTTCTTTCTTTCATTGTGGATGGCTACAATAAGGCTCCGAATGTTGGATTCGACCCGAGTGGATCGAACTTGAACCAGCTAGATCCTGAAGTCGCTGCTAGGCTTCGCTCTCCTGCTCGCTCGGATCGCGTCTGGCACGTCTCTGACTCTTCTGAGGAATTCGACATATCGGGTCTCGACGGTTCTGGGGGCGGTAAGGAAAAAACCTTCGAAAGTGACAAGGTCAGAGCCAATGAGAAAGATTCGGAGGAACATCAGAGTACGGGTCATCAGGGCACGAGTCGCCAAGCTTCGTCGACCAACACTTCCCGGGTTCGAGAGACGGACCCTCGCGATGACGGTGATGAAACGGCAGTGTCCAAGGAGCCTTAGTCCATCGTAGTAATCTTTTCTTTCTTTTTTCTTCATCCCGTCTGTGGAGTTTGCTTTAGGCTTTGGGGATTTTGTTTTTTTGAGTTTTAACTAGTATCTCCAGGCGGGTGTTCGTCTCGGGATTTTAAATTCAAAGGGTTTATCAAAGTTCGTCGATCTCCAAAGTAATTCCCGTTTAAATTTAAAACTCTAATTTGGTCGGTTGCTCGGGATAGTAGTGTCGTTATCCGAGTTTGACCCTTTCATCTCGTTTGCGTAGTGCTATTCGGTTAGGTGTGACCTTAACTATGCGAAGACGTTGAGATTATGATTTACTTAGGCCGACAAGGGTTTCGAGTTGTCGCGAAGTAATTCCGTAGAGCTTAGGTCAGCCGATACCTATTCTAGGAATTATCACAAAATCGAACTTGGTCGTTTCTTCGTTAGTCGGAGTTGATCGGGACTAACAGAGCTCGTCGACTAGACAAAATTGTGCGAGTTCCAGTACGTGATCTTCAGTTCCTTTGCATATTGGGAAGCTGGGGCATAGGCATCGTGATGGTATTGTTTTGAAGTTATATCTGGACCGGTGAAGGCTGCCTACGTAACTCGAAAGAGGAACAAGCCATCCGTAGTTCGTTTTTGCCGAGCAGAAGTGACTGCTGTTAGTGCATCTGCTCGGTGAGTAAAAGTGGTTGAAGAGCGCATTTACTTGGGTTTTTTAGGGTTATAGTTGGACCGGTTAAGTTTGCCTACGTACCCGGAGGATCAAGTTCGTCGGCTGAAGTTTCCAGGTGATATACGCCGGGTTTAACGACTTTGACACTCTTGTATGGGCCTTCCCAATTGGCACCGAGGCTTGCCCGCTTTCGGTTCCTTTGTTAAATACTTTTCGCAACACTAAGTCCCCCAGTTCCAGCGGTCGGGACCGAACTTTCTTGTTGTAGTAGTTCTCGAACTAGTGCTGATAGTTCTGGATGCGACGCAAGGCTTTATCTCGTATCTCCTCGATAGCATCAAGAGCATCGAGGAGCATTTTACTGTTAAGTTTTACATGTTCTGGCATCCTCGATCGTCGTAGACTAGTGACGTTTACTTCAGCTGGTGCCATGGATTCAACTCCGTAAACGAGAGAGAATGGTGTCACTTCGGTGGCTCCTCGCGGCCTTGTGCGGTGCGACCAGAGGCCTCTGTCTAGTTTGTCGGCCCAGCAACCCTTCTTCAAGTCGAGTCTCTTCTTGATTCCTTCGATGATCATCTTGTTGGAGGACTCTTCTTGGCCATTACTTTATGGGTAGTGAGGAGTAGACATGTTTAGTCAAATCCTCCACTTGTTGCAGAACTCGCGAAACTTCTGCGCGATGAACTGAGAGCCGTTGTCTGTGACGATTTCGTAAGGTAGTCCATAGCGACAGATGATGTTTTTACAGACGAACTTTTGGACTTACCTCTTGGTGATCGATGCGTGGGATTCGGCTTTTATCCACTTCGTGAAGTAGTCGGTGAGCATCAGGATGTAACGCTTCTGTCGGGATTGGGGCATTGGTCCAATGATGTCCATTTCCCAGCTCATGAATGGGTAAGGGGCTGTCATCGTTCGCAGTGGGGAATGCAACTGGACCCCTGCGCCAGATCCTTTGTTTGTTGATGAACCGTCAATGTGCAGAATCCACTTATTGCTCGGCAGGATTAGATCTTGTGCAAGCTCTGGTGGTAACTCGATCATAAAGTCAGCTAGGACTTGCGATTTGAGCGCTGTTCGGTTTCTAAAGAAGATGTCGTGATCATTGAGTTCGATTGCCCACTTGCACAAACGTCCTGACTGGTTGGTATTCTGCATGACGGTACGGAGAGGTAGATCGGTGAGTACTTCGATTGTATGTGACTGGAAGTAGGGTCGCAGTTTTCTTGCCGCGGTAATGACTGCTAGGGCCATCTATTCGATCGTTGGGTAGCGCGTCTCGGGGTCTGTTATGCGTTTACTGGTATAGAATATTGGTTTTTGCTCGCCTCGGTCGTTTTTGACGAGTACACTGCTGACTGCTATCGGCGAGACGGTGATGTAGAGGTAGAGCGTGTCCCCAGGTTCGGGCTTGACGAAAACCGGCGGAGTGGTAAGGTATGCCTTTAATTGACTGACGGCTTCTTCGCACTTTTCGTCCCAAGTGAATTGCTTATTGCCCCACAATAGTTTTTAAAACGGGAGGCACTTGTCGGTGGACCGTGAGATAAAGCAGTTAAGAGCGGTGATTCAACCCGTCAATCATTGGACTTCCCGACTATTATTCGGGCTATGGAGATCAAGGATCGCGGAAATCCGTTTAGGATTTGCCTCGATTCCTCGCTGCGTGACGATGTAACCAAGGAACTCCCCCGAAGTGACACCGAAGGTGCACTTCGCGGGGTTTAACTTCATTCCGTATTCGTTCAAAGTCTTGAAACATTCCCGCAGGTGGGCTGGGTGATCAGCCGCGTGTAACGATTTGATCAGCATGTCGTCGATGTATACCTCCATCGTTTTGCCGAGCTTGTTGGCGAACATCTTGTTGACTAGACATTGGTATGTCGCGCCGGCATTCTTCAGTCCGAAGGGAATGACCTTATAGCAATACGTCCCTCTATCGGTGATGAACAGTCTTCTCTCGGTCATTGGGATGCATTGTTATTTGGTTATATCCGGAGAATGCGTCCATAAAGGTGAGGAGTTTGTTGTTGGCTATTGATTCGACCAACCGATCGATGCGCGGGAGAGGAGAGCTATCCTTCGGGCACGCCTTATTCAGATCCGTAAAATCGACGCAAACGTGCCACTTTCCGTTCTTTTTCTTTACGATTACCGGATTCGCTAGCCATTCTGGGTATTCACCTCGGTGATCGAGCCGGCTGCGAGCAATCGCTCGACTTCTTCATTTACAGCTTTTGATCGTTCCGAACCGAGCTTCTGACATTTCTGTCGGATGAGTTTGAAGGTGGGATCGACATTGAGCTCGTGCGAGGTGATCCTCGAGTCGATTCCCTTCATGTCCGAGGTGGTCCAAGAGAAGGTTGACGTGTTTTCCTTGAGGAAGGAAATGATCATTTGCTGCATTTTATCGGAGATGAAGGCTCCTAACCGAACAATCCTGCTGGCGTCGTATCTTCTATCTGAACTTCGACGATCTCGTCCTTTTGGGGGTATACCTTGTGAATGGGCTTAGCGACAGCGTTCACTCGAGGGATTTGTTATTAGAGCTTGACGTTGGCGACTAGAAGATCGCGTGCAGCCTGTTGGTTGCCTCGTAACGTCTTGATCCGACCGTCGTTTCTGTTGGGGTAAAAATCGGTACAACGGAATTAATAACCAAAACTCCCCGCAAAAATACAAAAGGAACAGTTTTATAAAACCCGAGGAGTAGTTTTATAAAACTCAAAGTCATTTTTAAAACTCGCAGACCGTTTTATAAAACACGAAAGGCCGTTTTATAAAACCCGAAGATCGTTTTATAAAACTTAAGGATCGTTTTATGAAACTCGAGAAGCCGTTTTATAAAACCCGAAGATCGTTTTATAAAACTCGATAATCGTTTTATAAAACTCAAAAGGCCGTTTTATAAAACCCGAAGATCGTTTTATAAAACTCGAGAATCGTTTTATAAAACTCGAAAGATCGTTTTATGAAACCCGAAGATCGTTTTATAAAACTCAAGGATCGTTTTATAAAACTCGAAAAGCCGTTTTATAAAACTCGAAGATCGTTTTATAAAACTCGAAGATCGTTTTATAAAACTCGAAGATCGTTTTATAAAACTCGAATATCGTTTTATAAAACTCGAAGATCGTTTTATAAAACTGGAAGATCATTTTATGAAATCTGAAGATCGTTTTATAAAACTCGAGAATCGTTTTACGAAACCGCAAAAAACCGAAACAGCCGTAAAGCGCGAACTAGTCACGACTAGTTCTCCCATGGGCGAACTCAGCCAAGCCAGCTTAGTTCGCCGATGGGCGAACTAGGAGACACTCAACTAGTTCGCCCATCGGCGAACTAAGCCGGCCCGGCTTAGTTCGCCGATGGGCGAACTAAGAGATGCTCTCTAGTTCGCCGATGGACGAACTAGGAGGTACTCAACTAGTTCGCCGATGGGCGAACTAGAGACTTCCCGGATATTCCGCGTCTCGATCTCCCGCATTCCCGATTCGAAACTTACATCTTTCGACAAGGTCGCATTCTAAACCACGGCCGAAACATCTCCCATTCCATCTCGATCCGACCTACTGTTCGAGTTTTACGATAAAAACCGTAAAACTTCGCTTTCTCGGAAAGAACTCGAGGAAATCGTATAAAACGGCAACGGTTAAACGAAACACCGAACATTGCCTAAACTATACGATTTATTCGAGATTTCTCGTTGAAATCATAAAAACGCGTTTTTAATAGAAAACGCCGAGTAAGTCGTAAAAAACATGTTTTTAATAAAAAGTCGAGTAAATTGTAAAACATTGCGATTAACTCGAGTAATTTATTAAAAACGACGTCAGATCAGGAGACGGTCCCGTAAAAAGTCGGAAAACGTATTTATCGCAAAACGCCCCGGAAGGACCTAAAACGCGATAAAAACCCATCTCGCGATTTCAACGGAATCTAACCCGCCGATTTGATAACGTTTTGACGGTTTACTCGCAGGAGGAAAATAAAAGTCAAGTGTAAAGATAAAAGGAAGGTTTGAAGAAAAATAGAAGATTTCCGCGGAAGAAAAGGAAGGATCGAGAAAAATGGAAAATTCCCGATATAGTCGAATCTGGGCGAAATGGAAAGACCGAATGACCAAGGCGAGGAGTATATACATAGGAGGTCTGGGGCAGAAGCAAGACACACGAGTTTTCAAAGCTTTCACGACCAAACTTAGCATTTAGGCAATTTTTCCGTTTTCGTTATCGACCTGCGTCTCAACTAGGGTTTTAGTCTTAGATTGCTAGAACTAGGAATTTCGCCGACGGCTCACGCAGCTAAGGCAACTCTCGTTGTAACCGTTCTTACGTGAATTCTGAATAAGAATCCTTCTTGCTCTCAATCTCGTTTTTCTTTTTATATCTTTCAATTTATTCATATTAATCGCGTTCTTGGTTACTTGTCGTTGGCTTTCGCAGAGATCCGGTTCCTCTGGAAACTTAGGGTTTTCCCGAAGTTTCCTTTTTTACGATTTATTGACAGTAGGTGGATTTCGGTTCCCACAGTTTGGCGCTAG
>CAKOAT010156822.1:17709-64982 GCA_932364175.1 Eruca vesicaria subsp. sativa | reverse complement strand
CGAGTTTTATAAAACGATCTCTCGAGTTTTATAAAACGATCTCTCGAGTTTTATAAAACGATCTCTCGAGTTTTATAAAACGATCTTCGAGTTTTTATAAAACGATCTCTCGAGTTTTATAAAACGATCTCTCGAGTTTTATAAAACGATCTCTCGAGTTTTATAAAACGATCTCTCGAGTTTTATAAAACGATCTTCGTGTTTTATAAAACGATCTCTCGAGTTTTATAAAACTGCTGCGTTTATGCGTTTGCGGGGAATTTTGGCTATTGATTCCGTCGTACCGATTTTGACCCCAACAGAGATCTTTCGGATCGTGTCGCGAGGAGGAAAAGTTTAGATTGGTCGCTCAGTGCCGGATCGTATAGCTTGGTTTTCGGTATAAGGAATGTACTTTTCGCACAACTTGTTACGTTCATTTTCGAAAGTTACTTCGTTATGACATGATCCTGACTATACGAAGGATTTCTCGCGTAAGTAACGGGTGATGAGTTTAGTAAATCGGCACGACGCATTGGGTTAACAATGTTTCCGCAGATTTTTCGAGAAACCTTTCCGCTTAGTTTTTGATTCTTCGGTGATAGTTTTTTCGGAGTCACTAGTGGAGTTTTACCAAAAGTTATTTCACCGAGATCTAGTCGAAAAATGTTTTAGCGGGCTTCTCGGGCGGAATGGATCACATGATCAGCAATAGGATCAGTCAGCGAGAAGCGAGGACGTGTTCTCTAGTGCTGCTTTGTGTTCTCGATCTTTCTTTCGCCGCAAATGTTTTTGACATTATTCCGTGACTCACTTAGTTTGACGGAAAATGAGATCAATGCTGTGATGCCTAAAGATTTCGACTCTTATACTTGTTTTATCAAGTTTGAGAAGATCTTTATGACTTCGGCAAATAATCGAGTTTCGCTCTGAAGTTTCGCAGAGATTTTCTAACCGCATGATTGCGACGAGAGATAACGTATATTCCTTGAGATTATTTTCCAGACAGTTTGGATCAGTCTTTAGCACTTAGACGGTTTTTAGACTGTAGTTTGCTTTTGGGATGATTTCGACGAGGCGTTGCATCGTCCGAATATTTTTCCGCTTATTTTAGAAAGCGTTTTCTTGATGCGAGGAAAAATGTTCGGCGAAAGAAGAAAGACGAGTTTCGTTTGAAAGATTTGGATGATCGACAATCCGGGTCGATTAAAGACCATGGTGGATCGAAGATGACTTGGAGTATGTCTGATTTACGAGAACTTCTAGGAGCAAGTTGATTTTAAGGCGACGTCAGCGTCTCTAGCTCCTTCTTTCTTTTAGGAAATGAGTACGTTTGAATGCGTGGCGATCGTTTCTCGGTTGTACGAGAGATTGGATCGGTTTGCGAGTTATGCCTGAATGGTTAGAGAACAACAAATCGAGATAGACAAAAATTGATTACGACTTAGCATGCTAGACTATCTTCTAAATTCTAAGTTCTCTAGGTTTCTTGGCAGTTTACAAGAGTTTATCGTTTCTTACCGACGAGAAATTAGAAGTCTAATAAAATTTTCGAATCGGACATACCTTAGCTTCAGCGATGATTTGGGGTCGTCTATTCTTCGTTCTTCATCTTTTGACCGACCGGTCTTCGACGATTTACCAGCGAGAGTATCGGAGCGGGGAGAATAGTTAACCATCGGAGCTCGTGTTCTTGTTTCTTCGTACTGCTGGTTTTATTTGACCGACTAGGTGCTCTTTGTATATCGAAAAAATCAATCACGTGTTTATGATTGGATGTTTTCGATTTAGCGTGGCAGAGTTTCGTAAAATCGGATTAGGTTTTGAGAGTTCAGATTTCTCGTATAGTTTAGGCAACTTTGGTGTTAAGTCAACCGTTGCCGTTTTAGACGATTGATTCGAACTTATACAAAGAAACAAGTCTTTGCGGTTTTATCATAAAATCCCGATGGGAATTCCGATTGAGATGAAACGGGAATCAGCGCGATCAAGACTCGAGAGAGAAACTCGAGGATTGGTTCAGCTCGACGTAGGGCAAGTCGGGTGAATCCTTTCTGCTCGCCGTGTGGTGATCTGGATGGTAAGAACCCTTGGGGCGAAGTCAGCGTCTCTTGGGCGAGCTAGACCCTTGGTTCAGCTCACCGTATGGCGAGCTGGCTAGCTCTACGTTCGGCGAGCTAAGATGCTTTGCGCGGGTGATCTCGATTCGTCGAGTTGACTCGTTTTCGTCGTTGAATCTCAACGGAAAGTCCGATTGAAACGAAACGAAAAACAGTGCGATTATTGTTTAGAGTAAGATAAGGCTCACCGTAGATATGAGTTTGATTGTGTGGATCCTTGGGGAAAAGGTCAGTGCCTCTAGGACGAGATGGAAAGCCGGTCAGCTCACCAAGATGGCAAGCTAGGTTGCGTGGCCAACTCACCGTCTTTTCGGCTGGATAGTATTTCCCGATTCTGCGAGTAGCCTAAAGTTCTTCCGCGAACAACCTAGGGTTTTGTCGCGAATAACCTAGGGTTTTTTCGCGAGTGACCTAGGGCTTTCTCCGCGAGTAACCTAGGGTTTTTCCGCGAACAACCTAGGGTTTTATCACGAATAACCTAGGGTTTTTCCGCGAACAAACTAGGGTTTTGCCGTGAATAACCTAGAGTTTTTCCGCGAACAAACTAGGGTTTTGCCGTGAATAACCTAAAGTTTATTTCGCGAGTAACCTACGGTTTGTTCCGCGGTTTCTGGGAGGGCAAGTTTTATTTTTCCGAAAAGTTCTCGGAAAACGTCTTTTGCTCAACCCGTGAGATATGTCAAACTCGGAAATAAGAAAAACACTATGGGGTTTGATAGATTTTATCGTTGCCCTTAGTGATCTGAGATAGAAATCGTGAACTTGTTTTGTCGCTCTTCCTGTGGCGAAGATTCGCGATTAGGTTTTCGATTTTGTTGAGTACTACAGCGTTTGCGTGAGCGTTGGCTGTACGAGTAGTCGCTGCTGGATTTGTTTTACCAGCGTCTTTGTGAATTGCGACCTTGTCTTTCATCCATACAGACATCATTTTGGTCAAGAGTTTTGCGGCTATGAGTAAGAGTAATCCGACCCCCCCTCCTTCTAGCGCCAAACTGTGGGAACCGAAATCCACCTACTGTCAATAAATCGTAAAAAAGGAAACTTCGGGAAAACCCTAAGTTTCCAGAGGAACCGGATCTCTGCGAAAGCCAACAACAAGTAACCAAGAACGCGATTAATATGAATAAATTGAAAGATATAAAAAGAAAAACGAGATTGAGAGCAAGAAGGATTCTTATTCTGAATTCGTGTAAGAACGGTTACAACGAGAGTTGCCTTAGCTGCGTGAGCCGTCGGCGAAATTCCTAGTTCTAACAATCTAAGACTAAAACCCTAGTTGAGACGCAGCTCGATAACAAAAACGGAAAATTTCTTAAATGCTAATTTTGGTGAAAATCGTGTCCCTTGCTTCTGCCCTAGACCTCCTATTTTCCATTTTTCTCGATCCTTCCTTTTCTTCCGCGAAAATCATCTATTTTTCTTCAAACCTTCCTTTTATCTTTAAACTTGACTTTTATTTTCCTCCTATGAGTAAACCGTCAAAACGTTATCAAATCTGCGGGTTAGATTCCGTTGAAATCGCGAGATGGGTTTTTATCGCGTTTTAGGTCCTTCCGGGCCGTTTTGCGATAAATCCGGTTTCCGACTTTTTACGGGATCGTCTCCTGATCTGACGTCGTTTTTAATAAATTACTCAAGTTAATCGCAAGGTTTTACGATTTACTAGACTTTTTATTAAAAACACATTTTTTACGACTTACTCGATGTTTTTTATTAAAAACACGTTTTGATGATTTCAACGAGAAATCTCGAATAAATCGTATAGTTTAGGCAATGTTCGGTGTTTCGTTTAACCGTTGCCATTTTATACGATTTCCTCGAGTTCTTTCCGAGAAAGCGAAGTTTTACGGTTTTTATCGTAAAACTCGAACGGTATGTCGGATCTAGATGGAACGGGAGATGTTTCGGCCGTGGTTTAGAAAGCCACCTTGTCGAAAGACGTAAGTTTCTAATCGGGAATGCGGGAGATCGAGCATCTCCTAGTTCGCCCATCGGTGAACTAAGCCGGGCCGGCTTCGTTCGCCGATGGGCGAACTAGTCGAGTATCTCCTAGTTCGCCCATCGGCGAACTAAGCCGGCCCGGCTTAGTTCGCCGATGGGCGAACTAGTTGAGTATCTCTTAGTTCGCCCATCGGCGAACTAAGCCGGGCCGGGTTAGTTCGCCGAAGGGCGAACTAGTTGAGTGTCTCCTAGTTCGCCCATCGGCGAACTAAGCTGGCTTGGCTTAGTTCGCCCATGGGCGAACTAGTCGTGACTAGTTCGCGTTTTACGGCTGTTTTGGTTTTTTGCGGTTTCATAAAACGATTCTCGAGTTTTATAAAACGATCTTCGGATTTCATAAAATGATCTTCGAGTTTTATAAAACGATCTTCGAGTTTTATAAAACGATATTCGAGTTTTATAAAACGATCTTCGAGTTTTATAAAACGATCTTCTAGTTTTATAAAACGGCTTTTCGAGTTTTATAAAACGGTCCTTGAGTTTTATAAAACGATCTTCGAGTTTTATAAAACGGCTTTTCGAGTTTTATAAAACGATTCTCGAGTTTTATAAAACGATCTTCGGGTTTTATAAAACGGCCTTTCGAGTTTTATAAAATGATTATCGAGCTTTATAAAACGATCTTCGGGTTTTATAAAACGGCCTTTCGAGTTTTATAAAACGGTCTTTCGAGTTTTATAAAATGGTCTGCGAGTTTTATCAATGACTTTGAGTTTTATAAAACTACTCCTCGGGTTTTATAAAACTGTTCCTTTTGTATTTTTGCGGGGAATTTTGGCTATTAATTCCGTCGTACTGATTTTGACCCCAACAGTTAGCCCCCCAGCTCGTAAGAATCTTGAGCCTTTAGCGTAAGGTTCTTGCGAGTGGTTAACCAGTTTTAGTTAAGTTAGGCGGAATTAATGGTCGGAAAGGTCCGTTGGAAGTGATCTTTCCACTCTCCAGGGAGCGGAAAGCGTTTACGATTAGGGCTGCGCCTTGTGAAGGCTGCCTACGTACCCTTTTGAGGGGATCAAGCCTTTCGTAGTTCGTTTCGGAGTTAAGGTTTGTATGACCTGTTTCCCTGCAAGACCTTTACGGTCTAGTTATATGTGTATCGAGCATATTGATGTCGATGGCATCTTGACCTTTGCCGGCCTTGAGACTAGCCTCGTAGGCCGTCTGGTCTTGCTGAGCGTGGCCGTTATAGTTTTCGGACTGGCCGTGTGCGGCTCTGAGTCCCTGTCGCTTTTGCGGCTTTATTAAAAATCAGTTTGAGTTTTTAAGAGCATGTTTTTATTCGTATGAATGTAGCGGGAAGATTATGAGTTGAATTGAGGGAGGTCCGCGAGTTGTCGTCTCGCATTCCTTTTTCCCTTAGTGTATCGCCTTGTTCGTTTGCCCGTTTTAGGATGTTTAGTAAATCGAATGAGTGTTTAGATATATTCGGGGATCCTAATTTTTCGGGTATCTCTTATGTAAGAGCTAGCGATTTTGTCTGTGAATGGGGTTCCACGGGTTTCCTCAATCAAGCTCTCGATTTCGGGAGCTGAGCTCGTTGCTTTGTGTACTTGAGCGTTCAGCTTTTGGAGAGCTGCGTGAGTTTGCTCCATGTATCGGCGAATAGCCTCAGGTCCTTCTAGGGGAAGGACAGTTGGGTCGTCGCGAGGAATCTGATGAGAAGATTCTTGATGGAGTCGAGCGTCGTCGTTATCCCAAGCGTTAGGTGGGCTAAATCGCTTGCTAGCTCTAGGGCCACCTTGAGGGACGCGACCAGAGGGGTGAGCTGTAGGATCAGCTTCTGTCCTCGGGTGGTTGTCTCGATTAGGGATCACGCTCCCATTTTGGTAAGCTGAAGTTGGTGCTCTTCCCCTAGAGGGGAAGACATTCCTTCTCCGGACCTAAAAATAGGTGGCGGAGGCGGTAATCATGTGCTGTGTTCGTGAACCCTATTGGGTGCAGAGCTTGTTGTCGCTACGTTACTTCCCATAGCGCTAGTTATAGGTGGACTAAATACTCGGGTTGTCCCAGTATGAGGTGTCCGGAGAACAGTTTCTTGCCCATTACGAGCAGTGCTGTTTGGGGAAAAATCCAGGCGTCCGCGAGGGAAGGTGGATTCGGCCAGTCGGTCTCGGAAGGCGACTCCCGGTCCTTGGCGTTGCGACAGATGAGTCGTCTCGGTTAAGAATCTAGTCACTTCCTCGAACCATTTCTGTCGGGCAGTTAGCTGCTGCAAAGTGCGCTTGTTATCCTGAGCTCTTTCTACCAATTGCACCATCATTCGACGCATCTCAGATAGCTGAGCTTCCGGATGATTCAGAGCGGATTGACGCTGAGGGTTTTCGGGGTGTGTAACCCCCAAGTTGTTCCCACTGGAAGATCTTGGGTTGGTTATTCCAGTTTGGTTCGATTGAGCATTAGCCGGAGGCTGTTGCTCGGATCGGTGATCAGCGGATTGAGGTTCCGGATTCTGGGGATCCGGGTCTCTCCTGTTCGGTGAACCGTCGATCTGGATCACGGGGTCAGGGATGGATGGGCTCGTTGCCTGGTTGGATGGATCCATTCTGAAGTTACGGAGTGAAGGATTCAATTATCTCGTCCCCACAGACGGCGCCAAAATGTGAGGGATAAAACTCACTCTCTAGTTTAGGTTAGATTTAGATTGGGAAAAGACAATTGTGGGCTGAATCCTGTTTAGAACTTAAAGAACGAATACGTTTGTTTATATTGAATTTGGTGACGAAAAGGGGTTTACAAAGATGATCTTAATGATCCGATCGAAAGAACAATGATCAATAGAGATGGTTACAATATAAAATATGTCTAGGTCTTTAGGTCTCGAATCATCTGAAGAAGATCCTCCTCTTTGATCTCTTCTCCTTCTTTAAATAGCCCTAGGTCACGTTAAACTTCTCCCGTCGAATCCTCCGAGATTGCCTCCGCGAGCTGTGGGAATCGCAACAGCCTCCTCTTGACCAGGCCTTGCATGTTCTCCTTGAGCTGTTTCTTGTTAGCTGTTTGTAAATGAGGTCCGGAGTCTTTTTCCGTGACCTGTTTTTGTCAATGGTTTTCTCGTTCAACGAACAGGTTGTGATTTTACTCAGTTCTTGTTTGGGGGACGAATTGCTAATGGGCTTATAATGTCCCATTAACGGCTTTAACTATTTGAGCCCATTATTTCAGCTAACGGGCTAACTTCGGGTCCAACAGCAAGCAATTACCATGAAAGTTACGCAGTGGATACAGCACCACTGATGCATGCGACCACACCGGATGGAGACGTATCGACCGACACGGAACAACATCCATCGATCGACACGTCTCTCCAACAATCGACCGATGCACATGCAACCCTATCGACCGATCCTACACCACCCGAGGTACAAACACATAATTTTGATTTTACATTACTAATTCCAGATGAATTTGGTATTTTCAGGGATCCAGATGGCCATGCACGAGCAATGGCCAGAAGAATCATTCCAATCTCCAAAGAAGACGTTGCAGACATTCTTCAGATGACCAATTCAGCTTATCCAGAATTCCAACACACATTGATCGATACGTGGAGATCACATCGACCGATATACGTCGAGAATTTGGCAAACGAGCTTTCAAAGCCGGGGTTCATCAGTTCTTATGGGAAAAGAAAGACAAATATGGTGTTTACAGAGATGAGAATGGCTTCGCAAGAGAAGTAGATGGAGACATCATACATGTTTCCTTAGAAGATATTGGGAAGCTGCTGAATAGAGCATCACTGATGGAGGGCTCTTGTTTCTGTTTACCAGAGCACGCTGAACAGTTTGCTAAAGGAGTTCCAGTTTTGAAGCTCTACACACAAGCAGAGGTCACATACATGATCAATGGAAGAGTTGGTGAACATAACTGGGAGATGGCATCACTGAGGTCTGAACATGAAAAATCCATAGCATCACTTCAAGGAGAATTACACTGGAATCAGACTGGCAATGACTTAGCTCGCAAAGAGAGGAAAGCCATGCAAGAAGAAGTACATGGACTACGCGAAGAACTCGAATCTCAGAAACAGAAATCGACTGATACAGCCTCAGCAGCATCGATCGATACCACCAATGACAAGCCTATCGAGAGTCACCTACAAGAGCTATCGATCGATGGCCCACCCTGTCCATCGACCGATACTCCAGCACCAGAGTTTTGTACCAGAGAAGAATTGAGGACATCACAAGAGATATCTACAAATCTATTGAAGCCTGTGGAGATGAAGCATACAGATTACTCGACAAGATGTGGTTCCTGGTACAGAGTGACGTTCAAAGATTGGAATGCACAACAGAAGGAATTCAGAAAGAGATCAAAAACATTCAGAGATAGCTCGCCAACCGACCTGCACCATCCGCATCGATCGACGTGCCTCTCAACCCATCGACCGATGGACATCCATCCACATCGACCGAGAGAACCACACCGAGATCGGTCGATACTATCCCTTCCCATGTGCAAAACATCCAAAACCTCGACACAATGCAGCTGAGTATTGATTTAGAAAACACCTACAGCAAGATTGGACAACATGAGTTCAGCACAGCAAACATTGAGGAGTGGCTACAAAGAATCCACTATGAGGTCAAAGGATTGTAAGCTAGTATGACCAGAAGCGAGAAAGCCACAAGAAGCTTCTTAACTTCATGGTTTGAAGAATCACAAAGAAGGAGGATACTTTTTTCCCAACAAGTACCCGCAATTCACCTCACTAGCCACCATACCTCCATAGTCAAGCTAAATGACTTTAACTAAGCGCTGAGTGGGAGGCAACCCACTATTAGGTATTTTCTTCCTTAGGTTTTATTTGATTTTTACGTATTACTTTCGTTTTATTTATTTCAGATGATATACGATCACAACCTCTATCGACCGATAAGATACTGTCGATATCGATCGACACAGACCTATCCATGACGGTCGATGGAACTGACTCACCATCGATCGATACGAACATCGGTCAGGTACATCATTAACAATTTTTGATATCAGTTATACTTTATTTATTTATGCACTAACTCCGACTGGTTATACACTGAGGACAGTGTATGATTTAAGTCTGGGGGAGTGGAGATTACTGATGCTACTTTACCTTTTTGATCACATTAAATGTTTTCGAAAATTGGTTTTATTGAGTCAAGAAGGGGACAAAAAGATTTCAAAATTTTACTTTTTATCTAACCATTCTTTAGCACCATTCTTAGAATTGTTGATTGCGGAAAGTACTATAGATGCTAAAGTGGATCACCAATCACCTATGACAACACTTTTCATGATTGTTTGGAAGAACCAAAGCTGATTTCCAACCTAACCTGACATCTATTGCTTGTCTTGGGGCTTGGTATACAAGGGATCGGAATCCTCCTGCAAGTCTGGAAGGTAAAAGTCTTGATAATTTTGGTTTCCTTCTCTCATTCCTTTGGCATCCCATAAAATGATAAAAGATTGAGATGATTTGCTGAGAGGCAGAGGGAGAGGTACATTACCTATGACCCCACTATTCTAATTCAAAGGAATGATCACACATTGTGGAAGCGAGGGAGAGTTACATTACCCATGACCCCACTATTCGCCTACACTTTGTTAGAAAAGATTACAAAAAGTAGAAAGATCAATAAAATGAACATCTGTTGTTCATTGGGATTGATATAAAAGAAAAACCAAATTTGGGATTCAGAGAAGGGAGTTATAGGGAGAAAAGAAACAAGAATAAGAATGCCTGAAACTTGTTTGAGTTGAATCCAAGTGTTCCTTGATCGATACTCCCAAGGTAAAGCCTACACTTTTATTTTATGCATAAATGAAATCAGTAAAGGGGATAGACAGACATGATTGCTTAGTGGATTGGCTAGATGAATTTGGTTACTAAGCTAGGATATGGTAAAATGTACTTCTGTAGTTAGTAATATGAGATGTGGCTTGCAACAAAGTAGAGGTTATGATCTTAAGTTAAGATTTGACTGAGTCCCTGCTGTTTTTAAACTTCTTTCAAAGACTAACTATTGTGTTTGCTTGAGGACAAGTAAAAGGTTAAGTCTGGGGGAGTTGATATACCATGGTTTTGACCCACTTTTAACCATGGTATTTATATGATTTTATAAGTTTTGGAGTCTATTAGGTATGTTTTCAGGTTCAGGAGCATTTTGGAGTAAAGTGATGATTTAGGTGCTCTTATGGACATAAAAGAGATTTTTCCCGAGATGACTGTGAGGGATAAAACTCACTTCCTAATTTAGATCAGGTTTAGATTGGAGAAAAGATAACGTGGGCTGAATCCCGTTAGAACTTAAAGAATGAATATAATTGTATTGAATGTTTTTGACGAAGAATGATTACAAAGATGATTACAAAGATGATTACAAAGATGATTCTAATGTTTACAAAGAATATATGAGAATGATTTGTGAACTAGAATGTGAGTAAAAATGGTTGAATGAATGAATCGAGAGAGAGTCCTTTTCTCTGATCTCCTCCTCGTCCTTAAATAGCTCTCAATCACGTTTGAACGATCCTAACCAACCTCCGAGATTTTCTCCGTGAGTTGGGGGATTCTCAACAGTCTCCTTTTGACCAGGTCCTGCGCAACCAGCCTGAGCTACTCCTGTTAACTCTCTGTAAATGTGGTCTGGAGCTCTCCTCCGTGACCTGTTTTGTTGACGTTCCTTCCTTAGCAAACAGCCTCCGGCTTCTTTTTAACTCTTTTCTCAAAAGATTAATTTCCAGTGGGCTTACAGTGGACCATAGTCAACTCTTATCGCTCGAGGCCATTAGTCTCAGCTAGCGGGCCATATTTGGGCCCAACAGTTGCCCCCCAACTTTCGAGATGAGACCTCTTTTCTCGGAAGCTAAAGCTAAACCGCCTGATCTCTATCTCTTTGTTGAGATAGCGATTATGTCTTCGTGTTCCCAAGACTTCTGCCCAATGGGCTTTCTTTTTATCTTTGTTAAGACTTGTGGCCTAAGGAGGCCTTTAAACCTTTGCTTGTTAAGATCTTCGAACTTAAGTAGCCTGGGGAGGCTTTTATACCCTTTCTTTGTTAGGATCTTCGATCTTCGTCGATGTTTTGATGAATTCCTTAATACGGACTCGATCGTCTAAGTAGAAGTTTTTACTTCCTTGAACGAAGGATTCTGGGTTCTGTTAGTAACAGGTCCCGTAGTCTTTAGACATGAGGTCTAGGAAACTTTCGGGTGAAGGTCGGGGAGCCTGTTGATAACAGGTCCCATAGCCTTTTAGCGAGAGGTCCCGAGAATGTGTTTCTGGGACCTGAATGTACTTGGGATATCTTTTAGATCTCGAACGCTGCTAAGGGTTTTGCGACCTTAGGTTTAGGTTTTTGGGAACCTGAATTTTTTTTTCTTTTTTTGAAGGATTTTAAGACCTTGAGTTTGGTTAAGGTTTTAAGACCTTTGATTGAGGTTCTTTGGGAACCTGGATTTGTTTTCGAAGGATTTTAAGACCTTGAGTTTTGATAAGGGGTTTAAGACCTTAGATTGAGGTTCTTTGGGAACCTGAATTTGTTTTCCAAGGATTTTAAGACTTAGATTGAGGTTCTTTGGGAACCTGAATTAGCTTGTTTAAAGGATTTTAAGACCTCAGATTGAGGTTCTTTGGGAACCTGAATTTGTTTTCGAAGGATTTTAAGACCTTGAGTTTTTAAGACCTTAGATTGAGGTTCTTTGGGAACCTGAATTAGCTTGGAGGATTTTAAGACCTTAGGTTCAGGTTCACGGAGACCTGAATTCGTTCGAAGGATTTTAAGACCTTAGGTTCAGGTTCACGGAGACCTGAATTCGTTCGAAGGATTTTAAGACCTTAGGTTTAGGTTCACGGAGACCTGAATTAGTTTGAAGGATTTTAAGACCTTAGGTCCAGGTTCGTAGGGACCTGGATTCGTTTGAAAGATTTTAAGACCTTAGGTCCAGGTTCGTAGGGACCTGGATTTGTTTGAAGGATTTTAAGACCTTAGGTCCATGTTCGTGGGGACCTGGATTTGTTTGACTTCGAAGTGTAAACCCGAGTCATGTACTGTGACTTTTTAAGTATGGGATTCATGTGATCTTTCCGGAACCAGATTGTGGATCTTGTTAACAGCTGACCTTGTGACCTTAGAGGTCACAGTGATTTCGATTGTGATTGGTCGTGAGATTATCAGTATTGAGTTCCTGGATCTTCAAGATTTGATTAAGATCTTTAGGGATCTAAATTCTTTCTAAAGAGCTTTTAAGGCCATTAAGGGTAGATTCACGTAAATCTGGATTCGTTCGGAAGTTTTCAAGACTTCCGAATTTACTAAGGATTTTAAGTCCTTAGGTTCAGGTTCGTAGGGACCTGAGTTCATTTGAGGGATTTTAAGACCTTAGGTCCAGGTTCGCAGGGACCTGGATTTGTTTGAAGGATTTTAAGACCTTAGGTCCAGGTTCGTAGGGACCTGGATTTGTTTGAAGGAAACTCAAAATGTTTACATGTAATCGCTTCATTGATAACTTTTATAGAATACACCGCCTTGTAGCAATCATACAGTTGCTGTCTGAGCTATGTGTTTTTAAACATATGCCCCCTTTGGATATGGTGAAAAGAATGCTGAAATGAGGTTGGGGCTGCAGGCATGACAGAGTTGCCTACCCATTCAAGGGATCAAGCCTAACGTAGTTCAGGGATTTAGGTACCTAATGATAGTATCTCTTGAGATTCATGGCGTTCCATGATCGGATTTCAGGTACCCAGGTTCGTACTTTCAGGAGCCTGTAAACGCCAGGTCATACCACGTGGATGATCCGATAGGGACTTTCCCAATTGGTTCCTAGTTTCCCAGCGCGCGGCTCTTTGGTATGATTGAAAACTTTTCTAAGTACTAGGTCACCTGCAACAAATTGTCGGGACCTGAATTTTGAGTTGTAATGTCGGGCCATTGCTTGTTGGTAGTTTTGAATGCAAAGCAAGGCTTGGTTTCGCCGTTCCTCGATTAAATCGAGGTTATCTAATAGGAGCTGATCATTGGCTTTGGGGTTAAATGTACAGAGTTCCCGCCGGAGGCTCCCGATGATGGTTTCGGCTGGGACGACAGCCTCCATCCCGTAGGTTAAAGAGAAAGGTGTTTCTTCCGTAGCCTTTCGTGGGGTGGTTCGGCATGTCCAAAGCACCTTAGGTAGTCTTTCAAGCCAAGAACTTTTACTGATTCCGAGACGTTTCTTGAGGTTTGCTAATATCGACTTGTTAGCAGCCTCCGCCTGACTGTTTCTCTGAGGATATCGATGTGTCGACATAGTGAGACGAATTTTCCACTTATCGAAAAATGCTTTGAAGTCATTAGATATGAATTGTGACTCGTTATTGGTTACGAGTCGTTCGGTTTCGACTTTAGTTACCTGCTGGAGAGCTTCAGCTTCTATCCATTTGGTGAAGTAGTATGTTAGGACTAAAAGGAAGCGTAGCTTTTGCTTTCCTCTTCCTGATTTTACTAGCGGTCCTATGATATCCATGGACCATCTCATGAACGGGTATGGGCCGGATATCGGGGATAGTTTTTCCGTAGGCTGATGTCTAACTGGTGCATGCCTCTGGCATTTTTCGCATAAAGATGAGTAGACCTCACAATCAGCGATAATGGTAGGTCAGAAATAGTCCTGTCTTTTGATTCGGATAGCTAAGGCTCTGCCATTGGCGTGGTTTCCACAGGTGCGCTCGTGCATTTCCTTCATGAGTTTGATAGCATCGAGGCCATGGACACATCTTAGGTAAGGTCCCGACACGCTTCGTTTATAAAGGGTGGATTCCATTATGCAGTATTTTGTGCTTAACGCTTTAAGTTTTCGAGCTTCCCATTTTTTTTTTGGGGGGGGGGGAACCTTACCCTCCGAGATATACTGCATAATTGGTATTCTCCAGTCTTCTCTTCGTACGTTTTTGTCATGAAGAGACAACGGAGGTTCCTGTTCGGGCTAAGGTTCCTGAGTGTTATTGTGGCCAGAGGTCGTGCCCCCGGAGATATTCCCTGGGTTAGGCTCAAGGGAGTATGAATTCCATGGAATATCTTCAAGTCTGTGTCATGCCCCCGGGGGTACCTCCAATGTCAGAGGGAGTGGCTGTTGTATAAACATGCGAGTCCGGGATCTGGGTCGTGCCCCCGGAGGTATGGTTTTTGAAATTGCGAATTTTGGTTGTTGGGAACCAGAGTGTTGTGAGAACTTGGGTTGCTATTGTCTCGGAATAGCTAACTTCCGTTTGCTATCGATTTCAGCTTTGGTAGCTATATCGATACTTGGGTTTTCCATTCCCTCTACAGGTATAATCCGCTTTACGAGGGGGTCTGATGGGGATGCTAAAGCAGCCAACGCATCTGCCGAGGAGTTCTCTCCTCGTGGGATCCTTGTCAGCTCAAACTTGTTGAACTGCTTAGTGAGGCTTTGGACGACTTCGAGGTATGCCCCCATTCTTTCGTCCCTTCTTTCATATTCTCCGTGGAATTGGCTAGCTACTAGCTGTGAGTCACTATAAGCGTTTAGCTCTTGAGTTCTGAGGCTTAGGGCAAGTTTTAACCCTGCGATTAGTGCTTCATATTCAGTCTCATTATTTGAAGCGTTGAATCCGAGCCTGAAAGATTGTTCGATGGTTTCCCCGGCTGAAGAGGTCAGCCTTAGTCCGATTCCGAAGCCTTGTTTTGATGAGGTTCCGTCGACATATAGGCTTCACTCCAGAGCTTCAGCTCTCGGGTCTAGGTGCTCGGACAATAGCTCGATGATAAAATTGGCGAGGACCTGAGCTTTTATAGCTGCTCGGGGTCTATACTCGATGTCATATTTGCCAAGTTCTATGGCCCACTTAGATAATCGTCCTGATTGGCTAGGGCTGTGCAGAATCGTGCGTATTGGTTGTGAAGTCATTACGATGATTGAGTGCGACTGGAAATAGGGTCGTAGCTTTCGGGCGGCTGTTACGACTGCCAGAGCTAATTTTTCCATGGTAGGGTATATAGTTTCGGCGTCTATAATACTTTTGCTTGTGTAGTAGACGGTTCTTTGCTCATTTTGCTCTTCTCGCACCAGCACGCCGCTAACTGCAGCGGTTGATACGGCGAGGTATAGGTACAGTGGTTCTCCTGTTACTGGTTTGAATAGGATCGGAGGTTCGGAGAGGTATGCTTTCAGTTGTTTGAAGGCTTCCTCGCATTTCTCATCCCACATGAACTTCTTATTATTTTTTAGAAGTTTGTAGAATGGGAGGCATTTATCCGTGGACTTGGATATGAATCGATTCTGAGCTGCTATCCGTCCAATCAATCTTTGCACCTCCCTTGTTGTCTTAGGAGTCGGCATCTCGAGGACAGTCACTATTTGTTTCAGGTTGGCTTCGATACCTCTTTCGGTTACGAGGTAACCGAGAAACTCGCCGGAGGGCACCCTGAAAGTGCATTTTGCGGGGTTGAGTTTCATATTGTATTTGTTGAGGATATCGAAGCATTCTTTTAGGTGGGAGATGTTATTTTCCCCAGCTGAAGATTTAACCAGCATGTCGTCGATGTATACCTCCATGGTTTTTTCGAGCGGTCCGGCGAACATTTTGTTCACGAGCCTTTGGTAGGTAGCTCCTGCATTTTTTACTCCGAATGGCATTACCTTGTAACAATAGGTCCCGCGTTCGGTTATGAATGCAGTTTTTTCTTGATCTTCAAGATTCATCATGATTTGATTATATCCCGAGAAGGCATATATAAAGGATAAGCGCTGATGGCCAGCTGTCGCTTCAACGAGGCGATCGATGTGAGGTAACGGGAAGCTATCTTTAGGACAAGCTTTGTTTAGGTCGGTGAAGTCTACACAGATTCTCCACTTCCCGTTTTTCTTTTTCTCTACTACGGGGTTAGCCAGCCAATCGGGGTAATGTACTTCGCGAATGGACCCTGCTTTCGTAAGTTGATCGACTTCGTCGTTGACGGCTTGAGCTTTTTCGAGGCCCAGCTTACGGCGCTTTTGTTTGATCGGTTTGAAAGTAGGGTATACATTGAGCTTATGAGTGGTAACGTTTGGGTCTATACCCTTCATGTCACTGGTGGTCCATGCTAATGTTTTGACGTTGCTTTTTAGGAAGTCGGTTAGATCCTTTTTAGTTTCGAGAGGTAGCTCTGATCCGATGTTCACTTGTTTCTCAAGGTCAGAATCGTCGATGCCAACTCGTTCGGTTAGGTTGCTAAGGGGGACCTCGAATATTCTGTTGCATCTCTCGACCTTCCTGGATCTGTAATTGCTATTGGGGTGATTCCTTGAGGATTCCGAATCCCCCCAAGTAGCAGATCCTGGAGATTTTCTGGCTACCTCGTACGGTGGTTATTCCTTCGGGAGTCGGAAATTTAACGCATTGGTGATAAGTGGAAGCTACTGTTTTCATCTTATGGATCCAGGGTCTTCCCAAGATTGCATGAAATGGAGAAGGTCTGTCGATGACTACGAAATTGGTCATTTTCATAGTTCCGCCAGCTATGACTGGAAGCTTGATGGTTCCCAGGGAGGTAACTATTTCTCCGGAGAAGCCTACGAGGTTAGCTTTCTGACCAATAATTTCGTAGTCATCTATTTCCATCCCTTTCAGGGCGTTATAGAAAATAAGGTCGACAGAGCTCCCGGTGGCTACCATCAGCTTAGGCACTTCGTAGCCTGCGATGTTCAGGGTGACGATTAAAGCGTCATCGTGATGCCTGTCGAGGTCTGATGTCTCGCTCTCCCAATAGGAAATCGTAGTATTGGATTCGGGGTTGGGAGGCTTAGACTGAGTATTGGACACAGCCTTCCGTACGTGACTTTTGATGGAATTAACTGAGTCTTGACATATATCGGAACCTCCGAAGATATAATCCACCCTCGAACTGGGGCTCGATTGAGGTGGTGGTTTGCTCAGAAGGGACTCGAGTTGTAGACTTTTTCCCTGGGGAAATTTCCCAAGAATCATGTCGACTCTTTTCTTGGGAGCTGGCGATGGCGAGTCTGTCTCCTTCTCAGGTGACCTTTCGCGCTTCAAAGAGGTATCTCTGGGACCACTTTTCTGGTAGGGTGGTGGTTTTTCTAGTTCCACGTCCTTTACCTCTCCAGCTACAAATTTAGCTGCCAACTGTTGTTGGAGGTCCCAACATTCCTCAGTTGAGTGTCCTTTTCGATCGTGATAAGAGCAGTGTTTATTCTCATCATAGCCCTTTGAGTAGGGGGTTTTGCTTGCCGCAGCAATAGGTTTTTCCTGTTGGACTTCCTCGACTGCATAGGAATGTTCTCCCTTGGTCTGATTATTTTGGAAGCTCCCCTTTTTTGAAGATCCTTTTGCTTCCGAGGTTTCACCTTTCGGGTGATTTTGAGATTTCTTATGGATTTCATCTAATGCAGCTGTTTCCTCTTCCAAGGTAATATATCTAGATGCTTTGTGAAGAGCATCATCGATAGTTGGGGAGGATTGAGCGTTAGCTCGGACCAGAACTCAGATTTGTACCAGAGGCCTCTTCTAAGGGCTTCTATGGCAACCTGGTCATTGGGATTCGAGTACTTCTCACTGCTCTGAATTTCTCGATATAGACTCGTAACGAATCTCCCATTCCTTGTCTTATTTTCCAGAGGTCGGGCTCGGAAGTTTGCTTTAGGATATGGGTCGAGTACTGCTTCATGAAGGCGTTGGTGAGCTGGTCGAAATTTTCTATTGAGTTGGCTCAAGGCTTGAAAACCATTCGAGAGCTGTTCCGACCAATTTTTCGGCGAAGGTTCTGCAGTAACCTTCCTCGCATTCTTCTCTCGTGAAGTGAGCTTTGACGATAGCTAATCGGAAGGCTCTCAAGTGAGCCTTAGGATCCGAGGTCCCATCATATTCGGGGATCCTAATTTTTCGGGTATCCCTTATGTAAGAGCTATCGATTCTGTCCGTGAATGGGGTTCCACGGGTTTCCTCAATCAAACTCTCAATTTCGGGAGCTGAGCTCGTCGCTTTGTGAACTTGAGCATTCAACTTTTGGAGAGCTGCATGAGTTTTCTCCATATATCTGCGAATAGCCTTAGGTCCCTCTAGAGGAAGGACAATTGGGTCATTATTAGGTACCTGACGAACAGGTTCCTGACGGAGTCGAGTTTGGTCATTCTTCCAGGCAGCCGCCTGGCTAAATTTCTCACTAGCTCTTGGGTTATTTTGATGAGTGTCACCAGTGGGGTGAGCTGCGGGGTCAGCTTCCGCCCTTTAATGAGCGCCCAGATTCTGGGTTACATTCCCAGTCCGATAAGCCGAAGCCGATGTTCTGCCCCCAGAAGGAAAGGATATTCCTTCTCCGGACCTGAAAACAGGTGGAGGAGGTGGCAAGCGTGTGCTCTGGTCAGTAACCCGATCGAGCATATAGCTGGTTGTCGCTACGTTACTTCCCATAGCGCTAGTTACAGGTGGCTTAAATGCGGGAGCTGTTCCACCATAGGGTGTCTGGAGAACAGGTCCATGCCTATCTGGAGCAGTGCTCTTCAAATCGTTGCTGCTGAGCAGTTAGCTGTTGCAACGTGCACTCATTCTCTTGAGCTCTGTCTACTAACTGCACCATCATTCGACGGATCTTAGATAGCTGAGCCTCCGATTGATTCAGAGCGGGTTGACGCAGAGGGTTCTCGGAGGCTGTTACCCCGGAGCTGTTTCCACTGGAGGACCTTGGATAAGTTATTCCAGTGGTGGTCTGGTTCGGTTGAGCACTAGCTGGAGGCTGTTGCTCAGATCGGTGATCGGCGTGTCGAGGCTCCGGGACCTCGAGACTGGAGTCTCTTCCGTTTGGTGAGCCGTCCATCTGGATCACAGGGTCGGGGATAGATGGTTTCGTTGCTTGGTTGGATGGATCCATTCTCAAGTTACAGAGTAAGGGATTCAATTATCTCATCCCCACAGTCGGCGCCAAAATGTGAGGGATAAAACTCACTTCCTAATTTAGATCAGGTTTAGATTGGAGAAAAGATAACGTGGGCTGAATCCCGTTATAACTTAAAGAGTGAATATAATTGTATTGAATGTTTTTGACGAAGAATGATTACAAAGATGATTACAAAGATGATTCTAATGTTTACAAAGAATTATGAGAATGATTTGTGAACTAGAATGTGAGTAAAAATGGTTGAATGAATGAATCGAGAGAGAGTCCTTTTCTCTGATCTCCTCCTCGTCCTTAAATAGCTCTCAGCAACGTTTGAACGATCCTAACCAACCTCCGAGATTTGCTCCGTGAGTTGGGGGATTCTCAACAGTCTCCTTTTGACCGGGTCTTGCGCAACCAGCCTGAGCTACTCCTGTTAGCTCTTTGTAAATGTGGTCCGGAGCTCTCCTCCGTGACCTGTTTTGTTGACGTTCCTTCCTTAGCAAACAGCCTCCGGCTTCTTTTTAACTCTTTTCTCAAAAGATTAATTGCCAGTGGGCTTACAGTGGCCCATAGTCAACTCTTATCGCTCGAGGCCATTAGTCTCAGCTAGCGGGCCATATTTGGGCCCAACAATGACTACAAATATAAGAAAATAAGGTTGATATCCAGAGATGCATATCAATCGATACACATCCTGTGTAATCGATCGATGACGATTCCATAGAGGATGACGAATTGAGATACTCTATTATTCGATGTACACCATGTACCATCGATCGATATGAAGCGTGACAAACAAGTTTTACTCGGCCTTGAAGCCCAAGTTCTCTCAATATTACAAGATTACCCCTGACAAGTTTTTAACCTAATGGAACACATATTTATAGTTATGCCTATGTGTTTTGGCAAAACATGCTTTGTGTGGTTTTACATGCTTTTTGTACCTTTTAAGTTTTGAATGCTTTTTGTGTTCTTAGCTCTTTGATTTATAAAATTATTCTTTCATCTTATTCTCATTTTCATAAAAGGTTATAGAATTCTAGATTTAGAAGAAACACACAAAGAGATTTTTTGTTCAAAAGAACCAAGAGTTCAATCTTCTAATCTAATGAATTTCTATTTTTACCTTGCGGCTATGAATCTCTTCCGCGGATTTTAGTAGTTCTGCGGGGGAGAATTGCTCTGGTTTTCGTAGTTAGGATTTCGACCCGTTTTGCGAGCGAACCAATAAGCTTTTCCTGCTCTTTCGATTTTTTGTTAAACTCGGAAAGCATCTTTTCGATAGTCTCGGCGTTAGTGTTTGTAGCGTTGGCCGTGGACGTATCTTGCGGTGGTGGTGTTTTATCAATGTTCTCGCTTTCGTTGCGAGTTTTTTGGTCACCAATCATCGTTTCTTCGTTGGACATGTTGTGGCTTCTGTGTGAGATAGATCCGACCCCCCCTCCTTTAAGCGCCAAACTGTGGGAACCGAAATGCACCTACTGTCAATGAATCGTAAATAAGGAAACTTTGAGTAAACCCTAAGTTTCCAGATGACCCGGTTATCTGTGGAACCGCACAACGATAATTAGGAAAACGATGAGCTTAAAATTAAAATAAGAATTGACGAGATGAAGAGCAAGAAATATCTTATTCTGAATCTGCCTAAGAACGGTTACAAGAGAGTGGCCTTAGCTGCGTGAGCCGTCGGCGAAATCCTTAACTCTAGAAGTCTAAGACCGAAAACCCTAGTTGAGACGCAGCTCGATAACAAAAACGGAAAAGTTCCTAAATGCTAAATTTGGTGGTGAAAGCTCTAAAAAACGTGTCACTGCTTCTGCCCTATGCCTCTTTCTTATATACTCTTCTCCTTGGCGGTTTAGTCTGTCCATTTCGCCCAGATTCGAGTTTATCGGGAATCTTCCATTTATCTCGATCCTTCCTTTTTTCCCGCGAAAAATATTCTATTTATCTTCAAACTTGCCATTTATCTTAAAACTTGACATTTATCTTCCCTCTGCGAGCAAACCGTCAAAACTTTATCGTATATTCGGGTTAGATTTCGTTAAGATAGCGAGATGGGTTTTTATCACGTTTTAGGACTTTCCGGGCCGTTTTGCCATAAATCCGTTTTGCGACTTTGTACGAAATCGTTTCCTGATCCGATGCCGTTTTTAGTAAATTCCCCGAGTTAATCGTTAAGTTTAGCTACGTTTGTTTCTCGGTTAATCGTTGCCGTTTTTACAATTCACTCGACGTTTTTATTAAAAGCGCGTTTTTTACGATTTTTACGAAAAATCTCGAATAAATCGTATAGCTTAGGCAATTTTCGGTGTTTCGTTTAACCTTTGCCATTTTATACAATTTCCTCGTGTTCTTTTCGAGAAAACAAAGTTTTACGGTTTTTATTGTAAAACTCGAACGATAGGACGGATCGAGACGAAACGGGAGACATTTCGACCGTGGTTTGGAACAAGACCGTGTCCAAGGACGTAAGCCTTGAATCAGGGATGCAGGATATCGAGGATCGGGCTTGTCGCTTCGACATATGGCGAGCCAAACCAGACTGGTTCAACTCGCCGTTTGGCGAGCCGAACTGGACCGGTTCAGCTCGCCGTTTGGCGAGCTGCCCGGGAACCTTCTAGCTTTCCGTTGGGCGAGCTAGTTGGGACGAGACTAGCTCGCCCAGCGGTGAACTAGTTGGGACGAGACTAGCTCGCCCAGCGGCGAGCTAGTCGTGACATGACTAGCTCGCGTTTTACGGAGGTTTCGGTTTTTCACGGTTTTTTGCTTAACTCGGACGATCGTGTAATCGACGTTTGTTTTATTTTTTTGAGATAAAGATCTTCGGAGTTTTCCGTGGATTTCCTTTGTTCGGAAATCTCTTTTGGATTTATAAAACGATTTCTCGAGTTTTATAAAATGATTTCTTTTATCTTTTTGCGGGGAGTTTTGGCTATTGATTCCATCGTACCGATTTTGACTCCAACATAGATGCTAAAGTGGATCCCCGATCATCCTATGACAACAATTTTCATGATTGTTTGGAAGAACCAAAGCTGATTTCCAACCTAACCTGACATCTATTGCTTGTCTTGGGGCTTATATACAAGGGATCGGAATCCTCATGCAAGTCTGGAAGGTAAAAGTCTCAAAAGTTTTGGTTTCTTTCTCTCCTTCCTTTGGCATCCCATAAAGAGAAAATAAAAGATTGAGATGATTTCCTGAGAGGCAGAGGGAGAGGTACATTACCCATGACCCCACTATTCTAAATCAAAGGAATGATCACACATTGTGGAAGCAAGGGAGAGGTAAATTACCTATGCCCCACTATTCGCCTACACTTTGTCAAAAAGCTATAAAAAGTTGAAAGGTCATTAAGATGAACATCAGTTGTTCATTGGGATTGATATAAAAGAAAAGAAAGTTTGGGATTCAGAGAAGGGGGATAAAGAGAGAAAAAGAACCAGGATGAGAATGCCTGAAACTTGTTTAAGTTGAATCCAAGTGTTCTTTGATCGATACTCCCAAGGTAAAGCCTACTCCTTTATTTTATGCATAAATGAAACCACTAGAGGGGATAGTCAGACAGGATTGCTTAAGTTGATTGGCTAGATGAATTAGGTTGATAAGCTAAGATATGGTATAATGTAGTTTTGTAGTTAGTAATATGAGATGTGGCTTGCAACAAAGTAGAGGTAATGATTTTAAAGATAAAGATTTTATTGAGTCCCTACTGTGTTTTAAAACTTCTTCCAAAAGAGACTAATGGTTTGCTTGAGGACAAGCAAAAGGTTAAGTCTGGGGGAGTTGATATACCATGATTTTGACCCGCTTTTAGCCATGGTATTGATATGTTCTTATAAGTTTTATATATGTTTTGGAGTTTATTAGGTATGTTTTCAGGTTCAGGAGCATTTTGGAGTAAAGTGATGATTTAGGTGCTTTTATGGACATAAAAGAGAGTTTTCCCGAGATGACTATAAAGATAAGACAATAAGGTCGATATACATATCAATCGATACAGATCCTGTGTAATCGATCGATGACGATTCCATAGAGGATGACGAATTGAGATACTCCATCGATCGATGTACACCATGTACGATCGATCGATATGAAGCGTGACGAACAAGTTTTACTCGGCCTTTAAGCCCAAGTTCTCTCAATATTACAAGATTTCCCTTGACAAGTTTTTAACCTAATGGAACTCATATTTATAGTTATGCCTATGTGTTTTGGCAAAACATTCTTTGTGTGCTTTTACATGCTTTTTGTACCTTTTAAGTTTTGAATGCTTTTTGTGTTCTTAGCTGTGGGAACCGAAATCCACCTACGGTCAATAAATCGTAAAAAAGGAAACTTAGGGAAAACCCTAAGTTTCCAGAGGAACCGGCTATCTTCAGAACCGCACAACGAAGATTAAGAAAACGATAAACTTAGAATTTAAAAGAGAATAAACAAAATTGAGAGCAAAGAGGTTCTTATTCCGAATCTGCGTAAGAACTGGTACAAAAAGAGTAGCCGAAAACTTAAGAACGAAAAACTTTAATTGAGACGCAGCTCGCAGACGGAAAACGTAAATATTCCTAAATGCTAATTTTGGTGGTGAGAGCTCTGAAAATCGTGTCCCAGCTTCTGCCCTATGCCTCCTCCTTATATACTCCTCCTTAGGCGGTTTTTAGTCTTTCCATTTTGCTCGAAACCGAATATTTCGGGAACTTTCCATATCTGTCAATCCTTCCTTTTCTTTTGCGGAAATCTTCTATTTATCTTCAAACTTGCCTTTTCTCTTTCGTCTGCGAGTAAACCGTCAAAACGTTATCTTATTTTCGGGTTTGATTTCATTAATGTCGCGAGATGGGTTTTTATCGTGTTTTAGGACCTTTCGGGCCGTTTTACGATAAAAACCGTTTTACGACTTTAACGAGACCGTTTCGTGATCCGATGCCGTTTTTTATACGATTCTCTCGACGTTTTTTATTAAAAACGCGTTTTTTATAATCTTAACGAAGAATCTCGGATAAATCGTATAGTTTAGGCGATGTTCGGTGTTTTGCTTAACAATTAACGTTTTATACGATTTCTTCGAGTTCTTTTCGGGAAAACGGAGTTTTACGGTTTTTATCGTAGAATTCAAACGATAATTCGGATCGAGACGAAACGAGAGACATTTTGGCCGTGGTTCAGAATGTGACCGAGTCGAAGGACGTAAGGTTCGAATCGGGGCCGCGGGAGATCCGGGAGATCTCTAGTTCGCTAGCAGGTGAACAAGCCGAGGAGGTCCTAGTTCGCGTGCTGGCGAACTAAGCCGGGCTGGCTTAGTTCGCCAGCAGGCGAACTAGCCGTGGAGTGCCTAGTTCGCCTGCTGGCGAACTAAGCCAAGCTGGCTTAGTTCGCCAGCAGGTGAACTAGTCCGGGACCGTCTAGTTCGCCTGCTGGCGAACTAAGCCAGCTTGGCTTAGTTCGCCAGCAGGCGAACTAGTTGGTGAGCCTCTAGTTCGCTCTTCGTGGCTTTTTCGGTTTTTCGCGGTTTTGTAAAACGATTTCTCGAGTTTTATAAAACGGTCTTCGAGTTTTATAAAATGATCTTCGAGTTTTATAAATGGCTTCTCGAGTTTTATAAAAATGATACTTGAGTTTTACAAAACGGCTTCTTGAGTTTTATAAAACGATCTTCGAGTTTTATAAAACGGCTTCTCGGGTTTTATAAAACGATCTTTGAGTTTTATAAAATGGCTTCTCGAGTTTTATAAAACGATCTTTGAGGTTTATAAAACGGCTTCTCGAGTTTTATAAAACGGCTTCTCGAGTTTTATAAAACGATCTTCGAGTTTTATAAAACGGCTTCTCGAGTTTTATAAAACGATCTGCGAGTTTTATAAAACGGCTTCTCGTGTTTTATAGAACGATCTTCAAGTTTTATAAAACGGCTTCTCGAGTTTTATAAAATGATCTTCGAGTTTTATAAAACGGCTTCTCGAGTTTTATAAAACGATCTGCGAGTTTTGTAAAACGGCTTCTAGAGTTTTATAAAACGATCTTCGAGTTTTATAAAACGGTCCTCGAGTTTTATAAAACGGCTTCTCGAGTTATATAAAACGATCTGCGAGTTTTATAAATGACTTCGATTTTTATAAAACGACTTCTCGGATTTTATAAAACTATTCCTTTTTGTATTTTTGCGAGGAATTTTGGCTATTGATTCCGTCGTACCGATTTTGACCCCAACAGTTAGCGTCCCAGCTCGTAAGAATCGTATGGTTCTTGCGAGTGGATTGAGCTTGTTTGGCAAGTTTGGTAGAATTAGGCGGAACTTTAATGGCCAAAAGTCCAAGGGTGAATAGTAAAATTCTTCCTTATAAGTAGATGGAGTAAAATTTTTAATTCTTTATCCCATTTTCTACAACTTATCCAAGAAACTTTTCTCTCTACTTTCTTTGGGGATCTCAAACATGTTTTCAGGAAGACAGACTCGTTCCTCAACTAGCTCCAATTCTCGGAATTTTGAGGGAACGAGCTCGCACCTTCCAGTTTCAGCTCCGAAAGAAGAATATTCGTCTCTGTTAATCGATCTGACGGACCGTGAGGCTTTTTGGGCGTTGGGATATGAGTCGAGGTCCGCTAGGCCTGGGACTTGGGTTCCAGCTTTGTCGGACGTCGATCAAACTTCCGGATATCCGAGCTCGGCTCTTTTTAATAGTATCGATTACATGCGCGAATTTTGCCAGAGGCTGTCGAGTTTCGTCTCCCACTTGCCGGGGAGGGCGACAAGGATGCGCCCGAGGGTTTTTTCACATGTTACAACATTTTCTTGCAACGAAGCCACTTATGGTTTCCGATCCCGGAAATCATTGTTCATTACCTTCACAGGCTGGGGCTATCGATCAGTCAGCTGACTCCCCCTGGTTTAACGCAACTCGTTGGTCTCCTGACGCTGAGTTATGAGCAGGGAATTACGCTTAACGTCGATCATCTCGAGAGTCTGTTGAAGCCCACAGGGCAATCGCAGAGGATCACTCTATGCCCTCGTGACGAAATTGTTACGGGCTGCTCAACGCTCTCTACTTCTTGGAAGAAAATTTTCTTCTACGTTCGTATCGACAGTGCGTCAGTCGAGGAGTGTTGCATTCCGCTTTTTACGACCACGTGGGGTCGGAAAGGTATGTGAATCGAGTTCATACGAATCTTCTTACTCTTATTTTTCTTGTTCTTCTTCTTTTTTTTTATTCGTTTCTGTTTTTCCGCAGTGACCAACCCTTTGCCTCCGTATCCCGTGAATCTCCAGAACATCACCACTTCTCTCAAACGTGGTGAAATTGGTTGGTGCAGTTTTTTTTCCGCAATGCGTCCGCCAAGCGGTTGCCCTCTTCCGATCTTAACTCTTTGAGGATTCTCCGATTTATGAAGAGGATCTGTTTATCGGGGAGTTTATTCCGTATGTTCCCTCGATGAGGAGTGGCAAGTTAATCTTCCGAAGGGATAAAAATCCGGTTGTCGAAGATGATGTCTCTGAACGCACGGCTTCTCCTGACAATATTCTCAAGGACTTCCTTGATAGTCAGACGGAAGAAGGCGTCTGGACGAAGGAGGGCGGATCATCGACCTCCCATTTTTCGGACATTGACCATGATCAAGTCCCGGAGTTTATTAGGGGGTCTGAGAAAGCCAAGGAGGTACGTGTGTTTATTGTTTTCTTTTTCGAGCAGTTTTTATGATATCGCTTAATTTTTTTCTTTGGTAGGTTTTCCTCGTCATGAGCCGGGCCCTAGACAGCTGTACTGCTGAAGCTCGCCTTGCCGAGTTTCGAGCGAACATGGCTGAAAAAGAAGTTGCTCGTCTTCGGGCAGAGGTCGAGGCCAACCGAACCGAAGAAGTGGTTGCGAGGGAGGTTGCTCGCGTGAGGGATGAGTGTGTGGCTAGATCTCGTCGTGCCAAGGAGCTCTCTGACCAAAGGATTCGTCGTGCTCGTCGGGCGGGCAAACAAGAGGTTGCCGAAGAGATGAAGGCTCGTCGTGAGCGGTTTGCAACCGGTTGTTCGGATGCCGAAGTTGTTCAACGGGCGCATGGTGATTATCGCGAATGTCGCGGGATCGTTCATGGGTTATCCCTAACTCAGAATGAAGGGTATTCGTTTGCTAAGGAATACTCTGTGCGGTGGGGACACTTGGATCAGGAAAGAGATATGCAGCCCGAACTTTTCGACCTTAAGGCGCGCATGTGGGATCAATGGGATCCCATCGTGGTGTCGCCGGATTCGGTCGAAGTTGGACCTGGGATATCGGACGTGGATGGTGAAGTCGATCAGTCTGCGTTTGATGACTTCAATGTGTGATGTTATTAGTTTTTCGATTTTGTTGTTGTTTTTCCGGGACTGGCCGTTGGTGGCTTTGAATCCCTACCGCTGGGCGGTATGCACTTGAATGCTTTTAATAAAAAAATATTTTCTAAGTATGAATGTTGGGGTCAAAATCGGTACGACGGAATTAATAGCCAAAACTCCCCGCAAAAATACAAAAGGAATAGTTTTATAAAACCCGAAGAGTCGTTTTATAAAACTCAAAGTCATTTATAAAACTCGCAGACCGTTTTATAAAACTCGAGAAGCCGTTTTATAAAACTCGAGACATCGTTTTATAAGACCCGAAGATCGACTTATAAAACTCGAGAATCGTTTTATAAAACTCGAGAATCGTTTTATAAAACTCGAGAAGCCGTTTTATTAAATTTGAGAAGCCGTTTTATAAAACCCGAAGATCGTTTTATAAAACTAGAGAATCGTTTTATAAAACTCGAGAAGCCGTTTTATAAAACTCGAGAAGCCGTTTTATAAAACTCGAAAAGTCATTTTATAAAACTCAAAGATCGTTTTATAAAACTCGAAGATCGTTTTATAAAACTCGAGGAATCGTTTTATAAAACTCGAGAAGCCGTTTTATAAAACCCGAAGATCGTTTAATAGAACTCGAGAATCGTTTTACGAAACCGCAAAAAACCGAAACAGCCGTAAAACAGGAACTAGTCACGACTAGTTCGCCAATGGGCGAACTAGGAGACACTCGACTAGTTCGCCCATTGGCGAACTAAGCTTGTCCAGCTTAGTTCGCCAATGGGCGAACTAGGAGATGCTCAACTATTTCGCCCATCGGCGAACTAAACTGGCCCGGCTTATTTCGCCGATGGACGAACTAGGATCACTCGACTAGTTCGCCCATCGGCGAACTAAGCCGGGCCGGCTTAGTTCGCCGATGGGCGAACTAGAAACTTCCTGGACGTCCCGAGCCTCGTTCTCCCACATTCCCAATTCGAAACTTACGTCTTTCGACACGGTCGCATTCTGAACCACGGCCGAAACATCTCTCGTTCCATCTCGATCCGACCTATCGTTCGAGTTTTACGATAAAAACTGTAAAACTTCGCTTTCTCGATAAAGAACTTGAAGAAATCGTATAAAACGGCGACAGTTAACGAAGCATCGAACATTGCCTAAAACATACGATTTATTCGAGATTTCTCGTCGAAATCACAAAAAATGCGTTTTTAATAAAAACGTCGAGTAAATCGTAAAAAACACGTTTTTAATTAAAAAATCGAGTACACCGTAAAACCTTACGATTAGCACAAAGAATTTATTAAAAACGACGTCAGATCAGGAAACGATCCCGTAAAAAGTCAGAAAACGGATTTATCGCAAAACGGCCTGGAAGGGCCTAAAATGCGATAAAAACCCATCTCGCGATCTTAACGAAATCTAACCCGCAGATTCGATAACGTTTTGACGGTTTACTCGCAGGAGGAAAATAAAAGTCAAGTTTGAAGATAAAAGGAAGGTTTGAAGAAAAATGGAAAATTCCCGATTTAGTCAAATCTGGGTGAAATGGAAAGACCGGATGGCCAAGGCGAGGAGTATATAAATTGGAGGACTAGGGCAGAAGCAAGGGAGACGATTTTGAGAGCTCTCACCACCAAAATTAGCATTTAGGAATATTTTTGTTTCCTGTTAGCGAGAGCTGCGTCTCAATTAGGGTTTTCGTTCTTAGATTCTAAGGATTTTGCCGACGGCTCACGCAGCTTTGGCCTCTCTTTTGTACCAGTTCTTACGCGGAATAAGAACCTTCTTGCTTTCAATTTCGTTATTTCCGTTTTAATTTAAAAGTTCATCGTTTTCTTAATATTCGTTGTGCGGTTCTGCAGATAGCCGGTTCCTCTGGAAACTTACCCGAAGTTTCCTTTCTTACGATTATTTGACAGTAGGTGGATTTCGGTTCCCACAGTTTGGCGCTAGAAGGAGGGGGGGTCGGATCTATCTTACGCCGAAGCCGCAACATGTCCAACGAAGAAACGATGACTGGTGACAACCAAACTCGCGACGAACGCGATAACGTTGAAACAACACCACCACAAGGAGCGTCTGCGGCCAACGCTACAAACGCTAACGCCGAGACCCTCGAGAAGATGCTCTCCGAGTTTAACAAAAAATCGGAAGAGCAGGAAAAGCTCATCGGTTCGCTCGCGAAACGGGTAGAAACCCTAACCGCGAAAACCCAAGCAATTCGCCCCCGCGGAACTACTAAGATCCACGGAAGGAGGCTCGACTTTGGCGCTCCTACGGATCGTCCCAGAACCGAGCAGGAAAACGTACCGGAAAAGGATTCCGGAAAAGATAATCCTGACGCGACGCTGAACGAATCGGAGAAACCTTCTACTCACGAACAGGAGACCGAGGGTGACGGCATCGAGAGGGTTAACCTGGAGACAAGCGACCAGGCCGATTCGACAGACGAAGACGCTGACGTCCATCCTAGGAGAAGAAAGACTCGAAGTCCTCTGCCGGAGGCTTCTCCCGAACGTTCATATACTGGAGACGAAGGGGAACTCGACTTCGCGCGATACGCAAAAACCGCCGAGGAGCGATCTCCGGTCACTCGCAGCAAACGCCGACAAGGTCGGAAAACTGCTGGCGGTCTGACCGAGATGCGTGATCTCCGCGAATATATCACCAAAACGGCCACAGCGGTAAAAGCGGTGAAATCTCAGATTCACCACGCTACCAGCGCCGCACCCGAGATCGATCGGCTACTGTACGAGTCTCGGAAAACGCCCTTCACGGCCCGCATCACCGAGATCAAACTGCCCAATCCCGGAAAGCTTAAGGTGCCAACTTACGACGGGACGTCTGATCCCAAAGCGCACCTACAAGCGTTGCAGATCACCATGGGACGAGCCAAACTAAAGGACCACGAAAAAGACGCAGGCTACTGCGGCCTCTTCGTCGAAAACCTAGAAGGAGCCACGCTCTAGTGGTTAGCCAAACTTAGGCGAAATTCGATCGGAAGTTTCTGCGACTGGCTTCGGAATTCCTGAAGCAGTACTCGATGTTCATTAACCCGGAAACCTCCGACGCCGACCTCTGGAGTTTGGTGCAGATGGAGGACGAATCTCTCCGCGACTTTATGAGCAGATTCAAACTCGTCATGGCTAGGGTCAGGGTAATCAGCGACAAAGCCGCCATCGACGCGTTAAGGAAACATCCGCAAAGGATAACGCGTCCGAGCAGAAGCAGAAAAAGAGGAACTCTCGTAACGACAAATTCGTCCATCACGAGGGACAGGATCTCCAAGGAGCGCATAACTACGCCATCAACTCCGGTTCGGAGCAAGGGAGAACTACGGGAAACACGTGGACGAGGAATTCGAATTACGACGAGAATTCTTTCTGCGACCTCCACAAAACCCGCGGGCATTCCACCGTGAACTGCAAAGTTCTCGGCGCCAGACTTGCCGCAATTCGGATTGCCTTCCGAAGAACGACAAGAACGTGTGAGCGGAAACTCCGCCTCAGGGAAACCAGTCAGGCGAAAAGACAAGAAAAAAGGGTAGCGACGCTAACCGCCGAAAAATCAACATGATTATCGACGAATCGCAATACTACAACGACACCGTCTCGTCCATAAAATCCTACCAACGCAAAGCCGAAACCGGCTCGAGTTGGAAGGTGCCGGCGGATGACCCTCCGAAAGGAATGATTTCATTCAACGACGATGAAACCGGCAGAATCTATCAACCTCACGCCGATCCGCTTGTCATCGACCTAGTAATCGGTGATTTAGAAGTCGCTCGGGTCTTGGTCGATACCGGGAGTACTGTCAACGTGATTTTCCGCAATACGCTAGCACGCATGGGGATTGATCTCTCGGAAGTCGAGCCGATTCCAAAACCGTTGACTAGTTTCTCCGGCGAAACGTCAATGACCTTGGGATCAATCTGACTACCTGTCGCCGCAAAAGAAGTGACGAAAATCGTTAACTTCGCGGTAGTCGATTTTCCGGCTATCTACAACGTGATTATGGGCACGCCTTGGATAAATTCCATGAAGGCGGTTCTGTCCACGTATCACTTAGGCATCAAATTCCCGACGCCTACGGGAGTCACAGTAATTTGGGGATGCCAAAGAAAATCGCGATCTTGTTTCCTGGCTGAACATAAGCTGTGGAAATTGGCGGTCACGATCATGAAACCAAAACGGGAAAAGGTCACGCCACCGCCCGCAGAAGACGACCCAAATCAAGCAACGGCCGAGAAACGAGAAGTTTCTACACCCATCGCTTCCATCCGACCGGAGGAGACAATTCCGGACAAAGACATCGATCCCGCGACTGAAGCGATCGAGAAGTCTGCGACAGCCGAGTAAGCACACTCGCGCAAACAATCAGAACTACGAGATGGCTTGATTTCCGAAAGGAATACGTAGGCAGCTCGCCTAAAGACGAGTTCAGCTATCCCCCCCTTCCAAAACGGGGGGGGGGGGGGGAGTGGGTGAGTATACAAGTATTCGTATACTGCCAAAATGTTTTACAAAATATCTCCGCTACTATCGAAAAACGCAAATCCGGAAAATCGCTTCCGCCGTAATAACTACTTAATCGTTTTTATAAAAATTTGCATATTAAAATATTTTCGGAAAGAACTGGCGAGATGTCGCCTAAACTCTCAAAGAAAAATATTTATCCAAAGTCTGCCGCGACTATAAAAACACGAACGCTCGGCGATTGGCCCCGTCGAGCACTCTAGCCGTCCTAAACAAACGCACCGACCTATCGGTCCGCATACATCCGACGAGGATAAAATAGCGCGCTATAAAAGAAATCCAAATTTTTGGTCAGCACTTTCGGGCAACTTAGAAATTGTTCCCGGTGAGATGCTCGGTTCCAACCAGACGAATCGTATAAGCCGAGAACCTATCGCGGATTCTAAATCGGTATGGAATCAGGTTAAAATCGCAACGGGCAAAACGAAAGCCGACTAGTCATCGCACAGCCCCAATCCGAAAGTAAACCTAGGTCTTGCCCTTAGCCCAGCACACTGGTCGCTAACGTCTCAAGGCATGAATCGAGATCCTAAAGGCATGTCTCTTCGCCCACATCCAAACACTCGCGAAAATCGAAGTCTCCCAAGTTAACGAATCGGACGATTTACACCAAAGAGTTAGATACGAGATGACAACTCGTATTCTTCCCTCTACATCTAACACAAAACACGAATTTCATACTTAGAAAATATTTTTATTAAGAAAGTCTCCAAATACACACCGCCCAGCGGTAGGGATTCAAAGCCACCAACGGCCAGTCCCGGAAAAACAACGACAAAATCGAAAACTAAAAATATCACACATTGAAGTCATCAAACGCAAGCTGATCGACTTCACCATCCACGTCCGAAATCCCAGGACCGATTTCAACCGAATCCGGCGACACCACGATGGGATTCCATTGATCCCACATGCGCGCCTTAAGGTCAAAAAATTCGGACTGCATATCCCTTTCCCGATTCAGGTTTTTCCGCCGCGCGGAGAATTCCTTAGTGAACGAATACCCTTGATTCTGAGTTAGGGATAACCCATGAACGATCCCGCGACATTCGCGATAATCACCATGCGCTCGTTGAACAACTTCCACATCCGAACAACCGGTTTCAAATCGCTCGCGACGAGCCTTCATCTCCTCGGCAACCTCTCGTTTTCCCGCACGACGAGCACGACGAATCCTTTGGTCGGAAAGCTCCTTTGCACGACGAGACCCAGCCGCACACTCATCCCTCACACGAGCAACCTCCCTCGCAACCACTTCTTCGGCTTGGTTAGCCTCGGCCTCTGCCCGAAGACGAGCAACTTCTTTTTCGGCAATGTTCGCCCGAAACTCGGCAAGGCGAGCTTCAGCAGTACGGCTGTCTAGGGATCGGCTCATGATAAGGAAACCCTACTAAAAAGAAAAGGATTAAGCGATATCATAAAAACTGCTCGAAAAAAGAAAACAATAAACACACGTACCTCCTTAGCTTTCTCAGACTCCCTAATAAACTCAGGGACTTTATCATGGTCGATGTCCGGAAAATGGGAGGTCGATGACCCGCCCGCCTTCGTCCAGACGCCTTCGTCCGTCTGACTATCAAGAAAATCCTTGAGAATATTGTCAGGAGAAGTCGCGCGTTCAGAATCATCATCTTCGACAACCGGATTTTTATCCTTTCGGAAGCCTGATCTGCCGCTCCTCGTCGAGGGAACATGCGGAATAAACTCTCCAATAAACGGATCCTCTTCAAAAACCGGAGAATTCGCAAAGAGTCGAGATCGGAAGAGGGCAACCCCTTGGCGGACGCGTTGCGGAGAAAAACTTCACCAACCAACTTCACCACGTTTGAGAGAAGTGGTGATGCTCCGGAGATCCGCGGGATACAGAGGCAAAGGGTTGGTCACTGCAGAAAAACAAAAATGAATTATAATAATAATAATAATAATAATAAGAAGAGGATTCGAATAAACTCGATTCACATACCTCGCTGACCCCACGTGGTCGTAAAAAATGGAATGCTACCCTCCTCGACCGATGCACTGTCGATACGAACGTAAAAGAATTTTTTCGTGCAAGAAGTAGAAAGCGTTGGGCAGCCCGTAACAATTTCATCATGAGGGCATAGAGTGATCCTCCACGATGCACCCGTGGGCTTTAACAGACCCTCGAGATGATCGACGTTAAGGGTGATTCCCTGCTCGAAACTCAGCGTTAAAAGACCAACTAGTTGCTTTAAACTAGGGGAGTCAGCTGACTGATCGATAGTCCCAGCCTGTGAAGGTAATGCACAATGATTTCCGGAATCGGAAACCATAAGTGGCATTGTTGCAAGAAAATGTTGTAACATGTGAAAAAACCGTCGGGCGCATCCCTATCGCTCTCCCCGGCAAGTGGGGAACGAAACTCAACGGCCTCAGGAACTCGGCAAAATTCACGCATGTAATCGATACTGTTGAAAAGTGTCGAGCTCTGATTTCCGGAAACTTGATCGACAAGGCTGGAACCCAAATCCCAGGCCTAGCAGATCCCGACTCGTCACCCAACGCCCAAAAAGCCTCGAGGTCCGTCCGATCGATTAACAGGGACGAATGCTCTTCTTTCGGAACCGAAGCTGGAGGCTGCGAACTCGTTCCCTCAGAATTGTGGAAATTGGAACTGGTTGAGGAACGAGTCTTTCTTCCTGAAAACATGTTTGAAGAACTTCAAAAAAAGTGCAGAGAAAAATTTCTTGAATAAGTTGTAGAAGGTGGAGTAAAGAATTCAAAATTTTACTCCATATACTTATAGGAAAGGATTTTACTATTCACCTTTGGACTTTTGGCTATTAAAGTTCCGCCTAATTCTACCAAAATCGCCAAACAAGCTCAATCCACTCGTAAGAACCTTACGATTCTTACGAGCTGGGGGGCTAACTGTTGGGGTCAAAATCGGTACGACGGAATTAATAGCCAAAACTCCCCGCAAAAATACAAAAGGAATAGTTTTATAAAACCCGAAGAGTCGTTTTATAAAACTCAAATTCATTTATAAAACTCGCAGACCGTTTTATAAAACTCGAGAAGCCGTTTTATAAAACTCGAAAAATCGTTTTATAAGACTCGAAGATCGTCTTATAAAACTCGAGAATCGTTTTATAAAACTCGAGAATCATTTTATAAAACTCGAGAAGCCGTTTTATAAAATTCGAGAAGCCGTTTTATAAAACCCGAAGATCGTTTTATAAAACTCGAGAATCGTTTTATAAAACTCGAGAAGCCGTGATATAGAACTCGAGAAGCCTTTTTATAAAACTCGAAAAGTCATTTTATAAAACTCGAAGATCGTTTTATAAAACTCGAAGATCGTTTTATAAAACTCGAGGAATCGTTTTATAAAACTCGAAGATCGTTTTATAAAACTCGAGGAATCGTTTTATAAAACCCGAGAAGCCGTTTTCTAAAACCCGAAGATCGTTCTATAAAACTCGAGAATCGTTTTACGAAACCGCAAAAAACCGAAACAGCCGTAAAACGCGAACTACTCACGACTAGTTCGCCTGTGGGCGAACTAGGAGACACTCGACTAGTTCGCCCATTGGCGAACTAAGCCGGCCCAGCTTAGTTCGCCAATGGGCGAACTAGGTGATGCTCAACTAGTTCGCCCATCGGCGAACTAGGATCACTCAACTAGTTCGCCCATCTACGAACTAGAAACTTCCTGGACGTCCCGAGCCTCGTTCTCCCGCATTCCCGATTTGAAACTTACGTCTTTCGACACGGTCGCATTATGAACCACGGCCGAAACATCTCCCATTCCATCTCGATCTGACCTATCGTTCGAGTTTTACGATAAAAACCGTAAAACTTCGCTTTCTCGATAAAGAATTTGAAGAAATTGTATAAAACGGCGACGGTTAACGAAGCATCGAACATTGTCTAAAACATACGATTTATTCGAGATTTCTCGTCGAAATCACAAAAAAACGCGTTTTTAATAAAAACGTCGAGTCAATCGTAAAAAACGCGTTTTTAATTAAAAAGTTGAGTAAATCGTAAAACCTTACGATTAGCTCGAGGAATTTATTAAAAAGACGTCAGATCAGGAAACGATCCTGTAAAAAGTCGGAAAACGGATTTATCGCAAAACGGCCCGGAAGGGCCTAAAACGCGATAAAAACCCATCTCGTGATCTTAACGGAATCTAACCTGCAGATTCGATAACGTTTTGACGGTTTACTCGCAGGAGGAAAATAAAAGTCAATTTTGAAGATAAAAGGAAGGTTTGAAGAAAAATAGAAGATTTCCGCGGAAGAAAAGGAAGGATCGAGAAAAATGGAAAAGTCCCGATTTAGTCAAATCTGGGCGAAATGGAAAGACCGGATGGCCAGGGCGAGGAGTATATAAATAGGAGGTCTAGGGCAGAAGCAAGGGAGACAATTTTGAGAACTCTCACCATTAAAATTAGCATTTAGGAATATTTTCGTTTTCTGTTAGCGAGCTGCGTCTTAATTAGGGTTTTCGTTCTTAAATTCTAAGGATTTTGCCGACGGCTCACGCAGCTTTGGCCTCTCTTCTGTACCAGTTCTTACGCAGATTCGGAATAAGAACCTTCTTGCTTTCAATTTCGTTATTTCCATTTTAATTTAAAAGTTCATCGTTTTCTTAATATTCGTTGTGCGGTTCTGCAGATAGCCGGTTCCTCTGGAAACTTAGGGTTTTCCCGAAGTTTCCTTTTTTACGATTATATAATCGTCCGATTCGTTAACTTGGGAGATTTCGATTTTCGCGAGTGTTTAGATGTGGGCGAAGAGACATGCGTTTAGGATCTCGATTCATGCCTTGAGACGTTAGCGACCAGTGTGCTGGGTTTAGGGCAAGACCTAGGTTTACTTTCGGATTGGGGCTGTGCGATGACTAGTCGGCTTTCGTTTTGCCCGTTGCGATTTTAAGCTGACTCCATACCGATTTAGAATCCGCGATAGGTTCTCGGCTTATACGATTCGTATGGTTGGAATCGAGCATCTCACCGGGAACAATTTCTAAGTTGCCCGGAAGTGCTGACCAAAAATTTAGATTTCTTTTATAGCGCGCTATTTTATCCTAGTCGGATGTATGCGGACCGATAGGTCGATGCGTTTGTTTAGGACGGCTAGCGTGTTCGACGGGCCAATCGCCGAGGGTTCGTGTTTTTATAGTCGTGGACGGACTTGGGGAAATATTTTTCTTTGAGAGTTCAGGCGACATCTCGCCAGTTCTTTCCAAAAATATTTTGATATGCAAGTTTTAGAAAAAACGATTAAATAGTTGTTACTGCGGAAGCGATTTTCAGGATTTGCGTTTTTGATAGTAGCGGAGGTATTTTAATTCTGTCTCTATTAAAAATTTCGAAAAATTTTCGATTACAAAGCTGAAAGAAATTTTGTAAAAAAAATTTGGGAGTATACGAATACACGTATACTCACCCACTCCCCCCCCCATTTTGGAAAGGGGGATAGCTGAACTCGTCTTTAGGCGAGCTGCCTACGTATTCCTTTCGGAAATCAAGCCATCTCGTAGTTCTGATTGTTTTCGCGAGTGTGCTTACTCGGCTGTCGCAGACTTCTCGATCGCTTCAGTTGCAGGATCGATGTCTTTGTCCGGAATTGTCTCCTCTGGCCGGGTGGAAGCAATGGGTGCGGAAACTTCTGGTTTCTCGGCCGTTGCTTGCCTTGGGTCGTCTTCTGCGGGCAGTGGCGTGACCTTTGCCCGTTTTTGTTTCACGATTGCTACTGCAAATTGCCTCAGCTTATGTTCGGCCAGGAAGCAGGATCACGACTGTCTTTGGCATCCCCAAATTGCTGCGACTCCCGTAGGTGTTGGGAATTTGATGCCTAAGTGATATGTTGACAGAACCGCCTTCATGGAATTTATCCAAGGCGTTCCCATAATCACGTTGTAGATGGCCGGGAAATCGACTACCGCGAAGTTAACGATTTTTGTCACTTCTTTTGCGGCGACCGGTAATCGGATCGATCGCAGGGTCATCGATGTCTCGCCGGAGAAACTAGTCAACGGTTTTGGAACCGGCTCGACTTCTGAGAGGTCGATTCCCATGCGTGCTAGCGTGTTGCGGAAGATTACGTTGACAGTACTTCCAGTATCGACCAAGATCCGAGCGACTTCTAAATCGCTTATCACTAAGTCGATGACAAGAGGATCGGCATGAGGTTGGTCGATTCCGCCGGTTTCAGCGTCGTCGAATGAGATTACTCCTTTCGGAGAGTCATCCGTCGGTACCTTCCAACTCGATCCGGTTTCGGCTTTGCGTTGGTAGGATTTGATAGACGAGACGGTGTCGTTGTAGTATTGCGATTCGCCGATAATCATGTTGATTTTTCGGCGGTTAGCGTCGTTACCCTTCTCGTCTTGTCTTCGTCCGCGTTTTTCGCCTGACTGGTTTCCCTGAGGCGGATTTTCTGCTCGCGCGTTCCTTTCATTCTTCAGAAGGAGATCCGAATCGCGAATAAGATCCTTGACACTGGATATCTCGGAAAGTTCTCCCGCGACCAATTTTGCGGCAAGTCTGGCGCCGAGAACTTTGCAGTTCACGGTGGAATGCCCGCGGGTTTGGTGGAGGTCGCAGAAGGAATTCTCGTCGTAATTCGAATTTCTCATCCATGTGTTACCCGTAGTTTGCCCTTTCTCCGAACATGAGTTGATGGCGTAGTTATCCGCCCCTTGGAGATCCTGTCCCTCGTGATGGACGAATTTGTCGTTACGAGAGTTCCTCTTTTTCTGCTTCTGCTCGGACGCGTTATCCTTCACGGATGTTTTCGTCGGCTTGTGCTTAGAGGACATGATTTTACTGTCTTCTTCGATGGTTATGAAGTCAGTGGCTTTATGGAGCGCATCCTGGATCGTCCGCGGTTTCTCGAGAGTTATACACTTGCGGAATTTCGATTTATACCAGAGCTATTTTCTTAACGCGTCGATGGCGGCTTTGTCGCTAATCCCGCTAACCCTAGCCATGACGAGTTTGAACCTACTCATGAAATTGCGGAGAGATTCGTCCTCCTTCTGCACCAAGCTCTAGAGGTCGGCGTCGGAGGTTTCCGAAGCCAGTCGATGGAAAGTTCCGATCGAATTTCGCCTAAGTTTGGCGAACCATTCGAGCGCTGCTCCTTCTAGGTTTTCGACGAAGAGGCGGCAGTAGCCTGCGTCTTTTTCGTGTTCCTTGAGCTTGGCTCGTCCCATGGTGATCTGGAATGCTTGTAGGTGCGCTTTGGGATCGGACGTCCCGTCGTAAGTCGGCACCTTAAGTTTTCCAGGATCGGGCAGTTTGATCTTGGTAATGCGTGCCGTGAAGGGCGTTTTCGGAGACTTGTACAGTAGTCGATCAATCTCAGGTGCGGCGCTGGTAGCGTGGTAAATCTGAGATTTCACCGCTTTTACCGCTGCGGCCGTTTTGGTGATATACTCGCGGAGATCGCGAATCTCGGTCAGACCGTCAGCAGTTTGCCAACCTTGTCGGCGTTTGCTGCGAGTGACTGGAGATCGCTCCTCGACGGTTTTTGCGTATTGCGCGAAGTCGAGTTCCCCCTCGTCTCCAGTAAAAGAACGTTCGGGAGAAGACTCCGGCAGAGGACTTCGAGTCTTTCTTCTCCTAGGATGGACGTCAGCGTCCTCGTCCGATGAATCGGCCTGGTCGCTTGTCTCCAGGTTAACCCTTTCGATGCCGTCTCCCTCGGTCTCCTGTTCGTGAGTAGGAGGTTTCTCCGATTCGTTCAGCGTCGCGTCAGGATTGTCTTTTCCGGAATCTTTTTCCGGTAAGTTACCCTGCTCGGTTCTGGGAAGTTCCGTAGGAGCGCCAAAGTCGAGCCTCCCTCCGCGGATCTTAGTATTTCCGCGGGGGCGAATTGCTCGGGTTTTCGCGGTTAGGGTTTCTATCCGTTTCGCGAGCGAACCAATGAGCTTTTCCTGCTCTTCCGATTTTTTTGTTAAACTCGGAAAGCATCTTCTCGAGGGTCTCGGCGTTAGCGTTTGTAGCGTTGGCCGCAGACGCACCTTGTGGTGGTGTTGTTTCAATGTTATCGCGTTTGTTGCGAGTTTGGTTGTCACCAGTCATCGTTTCTTCGTTGGACATGTTACGGCTTCGGTGTAAGATAGATCCGACCCCCCTCCTTCTAGCGCTAAACTCTGGGAACCGAAATCCACCTACTGTCAATAAATCGTAAAAAAGGAAACTTCGGGAAAACCCTAAGTTTCCAGAGGAACCGGCTATCTGCAGAACCGCACAACGAAGATTAAGAAAACGATAAACTTAGAATATAAAAGAGAATAAACGAAATTGAGAGCAAAGAGGTTCTTATTCCGAATCTGCGTAAGAACTGGTACAAAAAGAGTAGCCGAAAACTTAAAAACGAAAAACACTAATTGAGACGCAGCTCGCTAACGGAAAACGGAAATATTCCTAAATGCTAATTTTGGTGGGGAGAGCTCTTAAAATCGTGTCCCAGCTTCTGCCATATACCTCCTCTTTATATACTCCTCCTTAGGCGGTTTTAGTCTTTCCATTTTGCTCGAAACCGAATATTTCGGGAACTTTCCATATCTGTCGATCCTTCCTTTTCTTTTTCGGAAATCTTCTATTTATCTTCAAACTTGCCTTTTATCTTCCGTCTGCGAGTAAACCGTCAAAACGTTATCGTATCTTCGGGTTTGATTTCGCTAATGTCGCGAGATGGGTTTTTATCGTGTTTTAGGACCTTTTGGGCCGTTTAACGATAAAAACCGTTTTAACACTTTAACGAGACCGTTTCCTGATCCGATGTCGTTTTTTACGATTCTCTCGACGTTTTTTATTAAAAACGCATTTTTTATAATCTTAACGAAGAATCTCGGATAAATCGTATAGTTTAGGCGATGTTCGGTGTTTTGCTTAACCGTTACCGTTTTATACGATTTCTTCGAGTTCTTTTCGGGAAAATGGAGTTCTACGGTTTTTATCGTAGAATTCAAACGATAAGTCGGATCGGGACGAAACGAGAGACATTTTGGCCGTGGTTCAGAATGTGACCGTGTCGAAGGATGTAAGGTTCAAATCGGGGCCGTGGGAGATCCGGGAGATCTCTAGTTCGGCCAGCAGGCGAACTAGTCCGGGACCGTCTAGTTCGCCTGCTGGCGAACTAAGACAGCTTGGCTTAGTTCGCCAGCAGGCGAACTAGTTGGTGAGCCTCTAGTTCGCCTGCTGGCGAACTAAGCCAGCCATGCTTAGTTCGCCAGCAGGCGAACTAGTTGCGACTAGTTCGCGCTTCGTGGCTTTTTTGGTTTTTCACGGTTTTGTAAAACGATTTCTCGAGTTTTATAAAACGGTCTTCGAGTTTTATAAAACGATGTTCGAGTTTTATAAAACGGCTTCTCGAGTTTTATAAAAACGATCTTTGAGTTTTACAAAACGGCTTCTCGTGTTTTATAAAACGATCTTCGAGTTTTGTAAAATGGCTTCTCGGGTTTTATAAAACGATATTTGAGTTTTATAAAACGGCTTCTCGAGTTTTATAAAACGATCTTTGATTTTTATAAAACGGCTTCCCGAGTTTTATAAAACGGCTTCCCAAGTATTATAAAACGATCTTTGAGTTTTATAAAACGGCTTCTCGAGTTTTATAAAACGATCTTCGAGTTTTATAAAACGGCTTCTCGAGTTTTATAAAACGATCTGTGAGTTTTATAAAACGGCTTCTCGAGTTTTATAGAACGATCTTCGAGTTTTATAAAATGGCTTCTCGAGTTTTATAAAACGATCTTCGAGTTTTATAAAACGGTTTCTCGAGTTTTATAAAACGATCTGCGAGTTTTATAAAACGGCTTCTCGAGTTTTATAAAACGATCTTCGAGTTTTATAAAACGGCTTCTCGAGTTTTATAAAACGATCTTCGAGTTTTATAAAACGGCTTCTCGAGTTTTATAAAACGATCTTCGAGTTTTATAAAACGGTCCTCTAGTTTTATAAAACGGCTTCTCGAGTTTTTTAAAACGATCTGCGAGTTTTATAAATGACTTCGAGTTTTATAAAACGACTTCTAGGGTTTTATAAAACTATTCCTTTTGTATTTTTGCGGGGAATTTTGGCTATTGATTCCGTCGTACCGATTTTGACCCCAACATTAGCTCTTTGATTTATAAAAGTATTCTTTCATCTTACTCTCATTTTCATAAAAGGTTTTAGAATTCTAGATTTAGAAGAAACACACAAAGAGATTTGTTGTTCAAAAGAACCAAGAGTTCAATCTTCTAATTTAATGAATTTCTATTATTAACTGGCTGCTATGAATCACTTAGCCATGTCTGAGTAGATTCACTTGTTAGATTTAGGGTTCAAATAGTTATGAGTGATTAGCCCCAACTATGTAATGTTGAGTTGTGATATTCATTATCCTGATGAACCCTAATGCTTACTCTAGAGTAGGTAACTAGAGTATGATCATGGAATGATTTAACTTGTTAAATCATCTTCCTGAAATCATCTGGTGTAAGCTGAGATCCTCTAGGAGCGAACGAGAGCCGGTCTATGATCTTGGTGAACATATATTCAATTCGATCTGAAGCTATATTGATCGATACTCCTATAGAGTAATCGATCGACAGCTACCCATATCGACCGATATCGCTATCAACCCATCGGTCGATATTCCTGGCAGTCAGATCAATGGACGAGTCTAAGTAGCGACTGCTAATAGGCTTATCTAAGAATTGAAGTTCTTTAATATCTTGCAAGCAACTTATAAAGACATCTATAGCATTATAATCCAGATTATTTGAATAGCAACCTTGAATCTAACTACATTCTTTTATTGTGTAACACCTAAACCAATTCTCTTGAGCAACTCACCAGTGCTCACAACTGCTATTTACTTTTAAACCTTAATCAACCTAGCATAACCACTTAGGATTATATCTTTTGTGTTCCTTAGTTCCTTGTGGATTCGATCCCTAAGTACTACAACTGAACCTCTTATTTGAGAGTATAATTCACTCCTTAGGGTAATTTGAGTGATATCAGATACTACCAAGGAGGAGATGAGTGAACCAACTAAAGCCAATCAAAGTAAGAAGAAGATGAAATCTCCTCACTCTCCACCTATGCCACACACTCTCACTCTTCACCCAATAAAGCTAAAGGACCCACTACAGCTAAAGGATGGAGACATTGAGTATAAGATCAGTGCAAGGGAAGGTTCATGCCATTCTCCAGCGTCAGGGCCATTATCTCTCCTCAACTCCAAGTTGATCCACTCAAGCTCCAAGAGTTCCTTACAAATGTCATAACCATCACCCTTGAAGGTGGGAAGGATCCTCCTTCTCAATATGTAAACAAAGGTAGTCAAGCTTAGAGACTCAAAACAAGCTCACTTGGGAGGAAATCCCATGATTATCTTTGTATATATTGCTGTTCTTTTGTGTTGAATAAGGTCAGGACCAAGTTTGGGGGTCTCCTCAATATTCCCAAAGGTCATGCCCAAACACCAATAACAACAACACTTCTCATTCCCACCTGAGGTATCACTCCAAGCATTCTTTGTATATACCATTGCTTTTATCATATTTTTGGTATCTCCTTATCTTTTACTCACATAGAGACTGTGTGATTTAAGTTTGGGGGAGGTACCAAGTATTTGATCATGTTTTCTTTGTTGATTTTGAGTCTCATGGATTTCATTATACATACACATATGCATAGAAAAATTCAAAAGAAATTGAAAATTTTCCAAAACGAAAGAAAACACAAGCATTTAAGTTGCATCATTTGCATCTTTAAGATTGATTCTAGAAGCATTTAGATTGCATTCATGCATTGGGAGCTTACCTAATAAGGAAACACATGCTTAGAACTCAAAATTACACCCTAGCTGATCATAGCAAGTAGTCTAAGCATCTCTTGAAAAGCTTGCATGCTTTGAGCCTTGAAAACTCTTCTTGAAACTTGTTGCTTGTGTGAGATTTACATTCTATTTAAACCAACTCCAAATGAACTTAAAACTGAATGAACTTAATCTTCCTTGTTTATGGGAATTTTCATACTTGATCATGGATTATACACATTTTGGTTTTACTTATCCTTCATACCACTCTTTATAAAACCCAAATGGCACTCCTTACCTTTAAACCCTTACCATTCTTTGAAGCCTAAATCATTTTGCTTGCGTGAGGTCTCTTTTGATAGCTTGTCATGTGCAAAAACTTGAGAGTATTAGGGGTGACGTTGGTTGTTCTTATCTCAGGATAGCTATAGGACCTCTTGAGAGCTAGCAATTAGGATGGGAAGTTTGGTATTGTGATGCAAAAGAGTTTATCTTGGGTCTTGCGGTGTTAGATGAGTGAAAAGAATGAACTAAAAGAAAGAAAAAGAAAAGAAAACAACTACAGATCAAAAGAAAAAGAAACAAAAGCTCTAGAAACTTCAAATAAGAAACCCCTTAGGCTAAGTTAAGAAAGAAAGAAAAGAGTCTACAAAAGACTTTGGGCAAGACATAAGCAAAATAAGATTAGAGCTTAAGTAAAAAGTGAAAGAAAAAGTCCCTAGTTGGTTCAAAAGAAAAGAAAAGAGAATGAGTTCATTGGGTGAGTGAAATAAGAGAGTGATTTTAGGGATGAATGGGTTTGAGATTTACACCAAGGAAAAGGGTAGAGTTTAAAGATGCTAGGAAAAGGGTAGATTGATAAGAACAAGAAATGTATGCATAAGTTTCTCCTTTTCTTAGATAGATTTTGCATAATGACCAAGCTCCTATTGTTGAGTGTAAGCCACAAAAAGAAATGTATTGAAACTCCTCTTCTATTCTCATTTAGCCATTTCACTTACCAATCCCAATGATTGAGATCAAGTTTCCATTTGAAAGAACTCACCTTATTAGCTTATGCTTAATTGAATGTGAGGCTTGGTTGAAGAGATTTGTTGATTGGTGATCCACAACTTATCTAAAAGAAAGAGTCGTGATAGGCCTTGCAAAGATAGAGTGTAATAATTTAGATTGCTTATGCTATAGGTTATGTTTATCTAGGATGTGGTGTTGAAAATAAGAAGTGTATCCTTTGGTTTTGAGTTCCCATTTTCGTTCTCTCTTCCTTTGATCTTAATTAATTACTTGAGGACAATTAAAGGAGTAGTTTGGGGGAGTTGATATGAGGCATATTTGCATAGTTTTAGCATTTCATTTTGTACATAAATCATCATATATATTTAGGTTTAGACATATTTAGGTCCATATTGCATTCATATGTTCTTATTAGGTATTGGAGTGTACCATGGAGTGATTGGAGGTGTTTGGGAGTATTGTGATCCAGAAGAGGGTGAAAGATGAACAAGGATGGAGACCTTAAAGATATCTTTTGAAGCTCATCGTTTTGGAAGACATGGGAAATTGAGTTATCTTTCTAATGGAAGTGTTTTCAAGTCATTTGGAGCTGTATTGAAGAAGTTATGATCTATCTACCGGAGGCATATCAACCCTGTAGCGACCAGAGCTGTAGCGACCAGATCATTTCGCTAGGAAGAAAGGCGAGAGTCTGTAGCGACCACTGTAGCGACCAGAGCATGTCTCTACGAGAAAGTCCCCTGAAAATTCTATGTGATGTAGTGACCAGAGCATATCGCTACAGACGAAAATACCCAAGTTTTATGCTCGTTTTTAGGCTTCCATAAATACATTGAAGACCTAAGTTTTCGAACTTATCTTTTTTTCCTTTAAGAACACATTGAAACCTTGAAGAAAGATTGAATCTTTAGTTTCTTTTCTTCTTATTTCTTTATGATTTTTTGGTTAAACTTGCTTCTCAACATGATTTCTCTTAAATCAACCATGGGTTTATGGTTAATCATGAAGATTAGTGAATAGACTCTTTTTGGATTCATTGGCTAGGTGATTAAGGGTGATTAGAGAAGATCTAGGATGTTTAATGTTAGATTTACTTGTTTCCTTGCTTGTTGAGGGTTCTCAATGCCATTTTAGTCTTGATCATACTAAACTGGATCTCTAGGCATTTCCTGCCCACAAGGTGTATGATGAAATTCCCGAACTAACTCTTCAATGCTTTTAACTTATTATATCTAAGAGATTAGTTGCTAAAGAAGTTAAGATTTCTATTATAATTGTTCTCCATGTTTGCTTTAGTAACATTCAACCTAGAAGATTAGATGCTTGAGTTTCTTTAGTAAAAGAACATTCATCTAGAGATAGAGCTTGTTTAGGATGGTGTCTAGGCATAAGGAAAGTGTATGATTGCTAGCATGCCATCTTTAGATTGGATCTTCATCACCCAAGATCAAATTTCTAGTCCCATGAGTCTTCTTTCTTCATTTTGAGAAAGAAAGATCATCCCTTTATTGCATTTTAGTAGTATTCTAGTTCAATATCATCTCACTAATTGGTTGCACTTAGATTGAGCATGGTCTTTCATTCCCTTTGCTCTAGGATCACTTAGAACTGGTTTGACATCTCTTATACTACATCATTTGGTTAAGGAGTCTTGAAAACCCCTAATATCAGTAAGTAAACAAGAGTTACTAAACCTTTGTTTCAAAGAGATAGGAGAACCTATGGGTAAAGGTTTTGAATTTGGGTGATCAAGTTACCATCTAAGGTGAGGTTTCAAGAAATCATTCATATCCTATAGGTCTAGACACAATCCTAAGCTAATCCATTTTCAAGTTAAAGATCATTTGTTATCAATCTCTAAACATCAAGTGTCCTTGGTCTAAATCAATCAAGCAATCATTGATAACAAGTCTAATAACCATCTAAACCTTCCTAACATCAAGTGTTCTTGATTAAGCAAGCAAAAAACATTATTACTTTGGTTCAGGCATTTCTGTGGGAACCGAAATTCACACTTGTCGATTTCCGTTAAATAAGGAAACTAGGAAAACCTAATTTTCCAGAGGAACCGGATCTCTGCGAAAGCCAACGACAAGTAACCAAATAAATGCGGAAAAATATGAAAAACATAGTAAAATGAATTTATAAAGAAAGTCGATCTTATTTCCGATTCGCGTAAGAGCGTTGCGATCATTACAAGGAATTATAAAGGCTTTGACCGCAGGGGCCATCAGCGAGTTACAAACATAAAACCCTAGATCTAGTCGAGTCGCAGCTCGATAAAGAAAAACGGAAAAAGATAGGAAAAAAGGTTTGAATGATTTCGGACTGAACCTTATAAAAGGCTGCCTACGTACCCCTTTTGGGGATCAAGTCGAACGTAGTTCAGTTGATAGAGCTGGACAAGAGATCGAACTTCCTGGGCGAGTTCGTCTAGTAATTGAGCGCCAGTCATAGAAATCGAACTTGTCGAGAAAAAGCCTAAGTTTCTAAGTGCGGAAAATTCTAAATCTAGAAAAGTTGTGAAAGTCTCAGATGAGAGCTCTGGATTTCGTCCCTCAGCTTCTGCCCTATGCCTCCTCCTTATATACTCCTCCTTAGGCGGTTTTAGTCTTTCCATTTTGCTCGAAACCGAATATTTCGGGAACTTTCCATATCTG
>CAKOAT010156822.1:0-17609 GCA_932364175.1 Eruca vesicaria subsp. sativa | reverse complement strand
ATGTTTTAGGACCTTTCGGGCCGTTTTAGGATAAAAACCGTTTTACGACTTTAACGAGCCCGTTTCCTGATCCGATGCCGTTTTTTTACGATTCTCTCGACGTTTTTTATTAAAAACACGCTTTTATAATCTTAACGAAGAATCTCGGATAGATCGTATAGTTTAGGCGACGTTCGGTGTTTTGATTAACCGTTACCGTTTTATACGATTTCTTCGAGTTCTTTTCGGGAAAACGGAGTTTTACGGTTTTTATCGTAAAACTCGAACGATAGGACGGATCGAGATGAAACGAGAGACATTTCGACCGTGATTCAGACTATGATCGTGTCGAAGGACGTATGCCTTGAATCAAGGATGTGGGAGATCGAGGCTCGGGATGGTCGGCTTGACGTACGGCGAGCTAGTTCAGCTTGGCTAGGTCGCCATATGGCGAACTAGGCGAAAAGAACCAGTGGGGCAAAGTCAGCACCTCTTAGTTCGCCCAATGGCGATCTATCCGGGACGGGACTAGTTTGCCAATGGGCGAACTAGTCGAGATGGACTAGTTCGCCCATCGGCGAACTAGTAGAGTGCCTCCTAGTTCGCCCATCGGCGAACTAAGCCGGGCCAGCTTAGTTCGCCGATCGGTGAACTAGTCAAGTATCTCCTAGTTCGCCCATCGGCGAACTAAGCCGGGCCGGCTTAGTTCGCTGATGGGCGAACTAGTCGAGTATCTGCTAGTTCGCCCATCGGCGAACTAAGCCGGGCCGGCTTAGTTCGCCGATGGGCGAACTAGTCGTGACTAGTTCGCGTTTTACGGTTCTTTCGGTTTTTTGCGGTTTCGTAAAACGATTCTTCGAGTTTTATAAAACGATTCTCGAGTTTTATAAAACGATTTTCGAGTTTTATAAAACGATTCTCGAGTTTTATAAAATGATTCTTCGAGTTTTATAAAACGATTCTCGAGTTTTATAAAACGATTCTTCGAGTTTTATAAAACGGCTTCTCGAGTTTTATAAAACGATCTTCGAGTTTTATAAAACGACTTCTCGAGTTTAATAAAACGATCTTCGAGTTTTATAAAACGGCTTCTCGAGTTTTATAAAACGATCTTCGAGTTTTATATAACAGCTTCTCGAGTTTTATAAAACGGCTTCTCGAGTTCTATAAAAGGATCCTCGAGTTTCATAAAACGATCCTCGGGTTTTATAAAACGATCTTCGAGTTTTATAAAACGGCTTCTCGAGTTTTATAAAATGATCCTCGACTTTTATAAAACGATTCTCGAGTTTTATAAAACGACCCTCGAGTTTTATAAAACGATCTTCGAGTTTTATAAAACGGCTTCTCGAGTTTAATAAAACGATCTTCGAGTTTTATAAAACGGCTTCTCGAGTTTTATAAAATGACCCTCGAGTTTTATAAAACGATCTTCGAGTTTTATAAAACGGCTTCTCGAGTTTAATAAAACGATTCTCGAGTTTTATAAAACGATTCTTTGAGTTTTATAAAACGATTCTCGAATTTTATAAAACGATCCTCGAGTTTTATAAAACGATTCTCGAGTTTTATAAAATGATCCTCGGGTTTTATAAAACGATTCTCGAGTTTTAAAAAACGGTCCTCAAGTTTTATAAAACGATCCTCGAGTTTTATAAAACGATTCTTTGGGTTTTACAAAACGATTCCATTTATATTTCTGTGGGAAGTTTCGGCCGTTGATTCCGTCGTACCGATTTTGACCCCAACAATTTCATCATACAGTTTGTGGACAAGAAATATCTAATGATTTAGAATAGAAGGGTTTATCTCAAATCTAGCATAAAAATCAAGTAATAAGCATATAATAAGAAGGATCTAACATTAATCACCATAGATCATCACTTAATCACCCTAATCCATAAGCACAAAGAGGGTCTACTCAATAATCTTCATGTTTAATCCTAAACCCATGATGGATAGAAGACTAATCATTAAGAGAAGAGAAAGACTCATTACTCAAGAAACAAAGATTAGATTAATAAGGAATTCAACTTTCCAAATGTGTTATTAGAGAAAAGAAGATAAGTCCCAACTTTGAGATACAAGGGTATTTATATGGGGATTGGAAACCCTTAAAACATAAAATAAATGACCAAAATAGCCCTGAAAAAACTTAAATTTCGACCAAAAGAAGTTCACACCCGGGAAGAAGCTACTCGCCCAACCCGGGTGGTCCAGGCCGGGTGCCTCATCGCCACCTCCTCGTCCCGGCCGAGCGGGTCCTCTACCCCGGTTGGTTCCTCCAGCCTCTCCTCTCGTCCTGGGCGAGCGTGTCTTCTACCCCGGGTGTTCCACCCCGGGTGGTTCCTCCAGCCTCTCCTCTCGTCCTGGCCGAGCGGGTCTTCTACCCCGGGTGTGTTTATATGCCTTCAGTGATTCGATCATAACTCCTCCAATATAATTTCAAATGACTTGAAACAACTTCCATTGGAAATCTAACTCAATTTTATGTGTCTCCACAAAAGCTTAGCAACAGAAGTCTTCTCTAGGCCTTCCGTCCATGTGCATTTTTCACCCCCTTTGGATCACAATGGTCCCAATCACTCCATAGCATTCTCCAACACCTAATAAGGACAATGCATGCAAAATTGACACTAAAGATGCGTAATTCCTGATCTATGTGATAAAAATGCACCAGATATGAAGGCTAAAACTATGCAAATATGCCTCATATCAACTCTCCCAAACTACTCATTTACTTGTCCTCAAGTAATTAATTAAGATAAAAAGGGAGAGAGAATGAAAATGGGAAATCAAAACCAAAGGATACACTTCTTATACTCAACACCACATCCTAGACAAACATAACCTATAGAATAAGCAATCTCAAGTAGTACACTCTATCTTCTCAAGGCCTAATAAGACTCTTTCTTTTAGACAAGTTGTGGATCACCAATCAACAATTCTCTTCAACCAACCATCACATTCAATTAAGCATAAGCTAATAAGATGAGTTCTTGAAAATGGAAACTTGATCTTAATCATTTGGTTTGGTAAGTGAAATGACTAAATGAGAATAGAAGTGGGGTTTCAATACATTTCTTTTTAGTGGCTTACACTCAAGAATAAGAGCTTGATCATTATGCAAAATCTATCTAAGAAAAGGAACAACTTATGCATACATTGCTTGTTCTTATCAATCTACCATTTTCCTAGACATCTTTAAACTCTACCATTTTCCTTGGTGTAAATCTCAAACCCATTCATCTCCAAAATCATTAAGATCACTCTCTTATTTCCCTCACCCAATGAACTCTTTCTCTTTTCTTTTCCTTTGAACCAACTAGAGACTTTTTCTTTCACTTTTTACTTAAGCTCTACTTTTATTTTTCTTATGTCTTCCCCAAAATTTTTTTAGACTATTTTCTTTCTTTTCTTTAATCTAGGGGTTTCTTATTTGAAGTTTCTAGAGCTTTTCTCTTTTTTTTTCTTTTGATCACTAGTGGTTTTTTTTTTTTTGGTTCATCATGTTCACTCATCTAACACCCTAAGACCCAAGATAAACTCTTTTGCACCACATTACCAAACTTCCCATTCTAATTGCTAGCTCTCAAGAGGTCCTATAGCTAGCCTGAGATAAGAACAACCAATGTTATCCCTAATACTCTCAAATTTTTGCATAGGACAAGCTATCAAAAGAGACCTCACACAAGTAATATGATTTTGGCTTCAAAGAATGGTAAGGGTTTTAATAGTACGGAGTCCTATTTGGGTTTTATAAAGAGTGGTATGAAGGATAAGTAAAACCCAAATGTGTATGACCCATGATCAAGTATGCAAGTTCCCATAAGCAAGAAAGATTAAGTTCATTCAGCTTTAAGTTCATTTGGACTTGGTTTAAAGGAGAATGTCAATCTCACACAAGCAAAAAGTTTCAAGAAGAGTTTTCAAGGTTCGAAGCATGCAAGTTTTCAAGAGATGCTTAGGCTACTTGCTATGATCAGCTAGGGTGTAATTTTGAGTTCTAAGCATGTGTTTCCTTATTAGGTAAGCTCCCAATGCATGAATACAATCTAAATGCTTCTAGACTCAAGCCTAAATTTTTTAGATTTTTCTATGCATATATGTATGTACAATGCAATGCATGGGACTGAAAATCAACAAAGCAAACATGATCAAATACTTGGTACTTCCCCTAAACTTAAATCACACAGTATCTGTTTGAGTAAGAGAGAAGAAGATACAGAAAATATGATAAAAGCAATGGTATATACAAAGAATGGTTGGAGTGATACCTCAGGTAGGAATGAGCAGTGTTGTGGCCATTGGTGTTTGGCCATAACCTTTGGGCATATTGAGGAGACCCCCAAACTTGCTTCTAACCTTATTAAACACACTGAGAGCATATATATATACAAGGATAATTATGAGAATTCCTCCCAAGTGAGCTTGTTTAAAGTCTCTTAGCTTGACTACCCTTGTTTACCTATTGAGAAGGAGATCCTTCCCACCTTCAAGGGTGATGGTGAGGACGTGTGTAAGGAGCTCTTGGAGCTTAAGTTGATCAGCTTGGATTTGAGGAGAGATAATGGCTCTGGCGCTTGAGAATGGCTTGGATCTTCCCTTGCACTTGACCTTATACTCAATGGCTCCATCCTTTAACTTTAAGTGGGGGATTGTGAGAGTGTGTGGCATCTAGGCAAGCGTTGGAGATGGAGGAGCTTTCATCTTCTTCTTTGCTCGAGTAGCCTCAGTAGCTTCACTCATCTCCTCCTTGGTAGCATCTCCCAAGTGCTCTACACAACTCTTCTTTGAGGAACCTTCACCAATAACTTTTTCCTCCTTAACAACCAATGCATCTTTCAAAGTTGTTTCACAATAACCTCCATTCAGCATTGGTGACTTGATTGGATAGGATACTTCCTTGTTAATATTGTGGAGGACCACCTTCTTGTTTGGGAAGTCAATGCAAGCCCCCACAGTAGCAAGGAAGGGCGTGCCTAAGAGCAAGGGCATTCTCTCCTTGCTTGCAATATCAAGAACAGTGAGTTCTATGGGAATAGTGCAAGACCCAATATTCAGAGGGAAGTCCTTGATGAGACCAATAGGTTTTGTTTAATAAGAGTCTCCAATCATGAGGGAGGAATTTTTTGGCTCCATGCCTTTGATCCCTAAGCTCTTCACTATCTCCAAGGATATCACTTTCACACAAGCTCCCCTATCCATAAGAGCATCATCTACTTTGAAATCACCAAGAGAGCAAGGCAATATGAGTTTCCCTTGATCTTCAAGCTTGGGAAGAGACTTTGGTGGAGGTTTAGGGTCCAACAAAGAGGAAGAGATGTCAAGAAGCTTTGCCACATCTTCTTTGTGAGCCAAGATGTCTTGTATGAGGATCATTGTTGGGGTCAAAATCGGTATGACGGAATCAACGGCCGAAACTCCCCGCAGAAATATAAAAGGAATCGTTTTTTAAAACCCGAAGAATCGTTTTATAAAATTCGAGGATCGTTTTATAAAACTCGAGGACCGTTTTATAAAACTCGAGAATCGTTTTATAAAACCCGAGGATCATTTTATAAAACTCGAGAATCGTTTTATAAAACTCGAGGATCGTTTTACAAAAATTCGAGAATCGTTTTATAAAACTCAAAGAATCGTTTTATAAAACTCGAGAATCGTTTTATAAAACTCGAAGAATCGTTTTATAAAACTCAAGAATCGTTTTATAAAACTCGAGGATCATTTTATAAAACTCGAGAAACCGTTTTATAAAACTCAAAGATCGTTTTATAAAACTCGAGGATCATTTTATCAAACTCGAGAAGCCATTTTATAAAACTCGAAGATCGTTTTATGAAACTCGAAGATCTTTTTATAAAACTTGAGAAGCCGTTTTATAAAACTCGAAGATCGTTTTATAAAACTCGAGGATCGTTTTATAAAACTCAAGAATCGTTTTATAAAACTCGAGGATCATTTTATAAAACTAGAGAATCGTTTTATAAAACTCGAAGAATCGTTTTATAAAACTCGAAGAATCGTTTTATAAAACTCGAGAATCATTTTATAAAACTCGAAGAATTTTTTTATAAAACTCGAGAATCGTTTTATAAATCTCGAAGAATTGTTTTATAAAACCCGAAGAATCGTTTTATAAAACTCGAGAATCGTTTTATAAAACTCGAAGAATCGTTTTATAAAACTCGAAGAATCGTTTTACGAAACCGTAAAAAACCGAAACAACCGTAAAACGCGAACTAGTCACGACTAGTTCGCCCATGGGCGAACTAAGCCGAGCCGGCTTAGTTCGCCGATGGGCGAACTAGGAGGCACTCGACTAGTTCGCCGATGGGCGAACTAGTCCCGTCCCGGCTAGATCGCCATTCGGCGAACTAAGAGGTGCTGACTTTGCCCCACTGGTTCATTTGGCCTAGTTCGCCATATGGCGACCTAGCCAAGCTGAACTAGCTCGCCGTACGTTTAGCCGACCATCCCGAGCCTCGATCTCCCACATCCTTGATTCAAGGCATACGTCCTTCGACACGATCGATTCTGAATCACGGTCGAATTATCTCCCGTTTCGTCTTGATCCGTCCTATCGTTCGAGTTTTACGATAAAAACCGTAAAACTCCGTTTTCCCAAAAAGAACTCGAAGAAATCGTATAAAATGGTAACGGTTAATCAAAACACCGAACGTCGCCTAAACTATACGATTTATCCGAGATTCTTCGTTAAGTTTATAAAAAACGCGTTTTTAATAAAAAAAAACGTCGAGAGAATCGTTAAAAAACGGCATCGGATCAGGAAACGGTTTCGTTAAAGTCGTAAAACGGTTTTTATCGTAAAACGGCCCGAAAGGTCCTAAAACACGATAAAAACCCATCTCGCGACGTTAACGAAATCAAACCCGAAGATACGATAACGCTTTGACGGTCTACTCGCAGACGGAAGATAAAAGGCAAGTTTGAAGATAAATAGAAGATTTCCGCAGAAGAAAAGGAAGGATCGACAGNCTTTGACGGTCTACTCGCAGACGGAAGATAAAAGGCAAGTTTGAAGATAAATAGAAGATTTCCGCAGAAGAAAAGGAAGGATCGACAGATATGGAAAGTTCCCGAAATATTTGGTTTCGAGCAAAATGGAAAGACTAAAACCGCCTAAGGAGGAGTATATAAGGAGGAGGCATAGGGCAGAAGCTGAGGGACGAGTTTTCAGAGCTTTCACCACCAAACATAGCATTTAGGAATATTTCCGTTTTCGTTATCGAGCTGCGTCTCAACTAGGGTTTTAGTCTTAAATTGTTAGAACTAGGAATTTCGCCGACGGCTCACGCAGTTAAGGCAACTCTCGTTGTAACCGTTCTTACGCGAATTCGGAATAAGAATCCTTCTTGCTCTTAATCTCGTTTTTCTTTTTATATCATTCAATTTATTCATATTAATCGCGTTCTTGGTTACTTGTCGTTGGGTTTCGCAGAGATCCGGTTCCTCTGGAAAATTAGGGTTTTCCTAAGTTTCCTTATTTAACGGAAATCGACAGGTGTGAATTTTGGTTCCCACAGTTTGGCGCTAGAAGGAGGGGGGGTCGGATTACTCTTACTCTTAGCCGCAAAACGCTTGACCAGAACGATGTCTGGATGTAAGAAAGACAAATTCGCAACTCGCAAAAAGACGCTGGTAAAACAACTCCAGCAGCGACTACTCGTACAGCCAACGCCCACGCAAACGCTGTAGTACTCAACAAAATCGAAAACCTAATCGCGACTCTTCGCCACAGGAAGAGCAACGAAACAAGCTCACGATTTCAATCTAAGATCATTAAGGGCAACGATAAAATCTATCAAACCCCGTGGTGTTTTTCTTATCTCTGAGTTGGACAAATCTCACGGGTTAAGCAAAAGACGTTTTCCGAGAACCTATTCGGAAAAATAAAACTTGCTCTCCCAGAAACCGCGGAACAAACCGTAACTTACTCGCGAAATAAATCCCAGGATACTCGCAGAAAACCCTAGGCTGTTCGCGGAAAAATCCTTAGGTGACTCGCGGAAAAACCGTAGGTTATTCGCGGCAAAACCCTAGGTTGTTCGCGGAAAAACCCTAGGTTACTCGCGGAGAAAGCCTTAGGTAACTCGCGGAAAAACCGTAGGTTATTCGCGGCAAAACCCTAGGTTGTTCGCAGAAAAACCCTAGGTTACTCACGGAGAAATCCCTAGGTTACTCGCGGAGAAAGCCCTAGGTTACTCGCGGAAAAACCCTAGGTTATTCGCGACAAAACCCTAGGCTGCTCGCGGAAGAACCTTAGGCTACTCGCAGAATCGGGCAATACTATCCAGCCGAAAAGACGGTGAGTTGGCCAAGCAACCTAGCTTGCCATCTTGGCGAGCTGACCGGCTTTCCACCTCGTCCNCGAAAAGACGGTGAGTTGGCCAAGCAACCTAGCTTGCCATCTTGGCGAGCTGACCGGCTTTCCACCTCGTCCCAGAGGCACTGACTTTTTCCCGAGGGTCCGCACAATCCAACTCATAGCTATGGTGAGCCGGACCGTACTCTAAACAATAATCGCACTGCTTTTCGTTTCGTCTCAATCAAAGTTTTCGTTGAGATTTAACACGAAAACAAGATAGCTTGATGAATCGGGACTGTGCTCGCCGACTCACCATTAGGAAAGTTGGACAAGCTCGACGGATAGAAACATCTCCATCTCGAATCTTGATCGAGACGCTTTTCGTTTCGTCTCAATCGGACTTTCCGTTGAGATTCTACGACGAAAACAAGTCAACTCGACGAATCGAGATCACCCGCGCCAAGCGTCTTAGCTTGCCGAACGTAGAGTTAGCTAGCTCGCCATACAGCGAGCTGACCCGAACGCCTGGCTCGACCAAGAGACGCTGACTTCGCCCCAAGGGTTCTTACAATCCAGATCGCCACACGACGAGCTGAAAGGGTTCACCCGACTTGCCTTACGTCGAGCTGAACCAATCCTCGAGTTCTCTCGAAGTCTTGATCGCGCTGATGCTCGTTTCGTCTGAACCGGAATTTCCATCGGGATTTTATGATAAAACCGCAAAGACTTGTTTCTTCGTATAAGTTCGAACCAATCGTCTAAAATGGCAACGGTTGACTTAACACCAAAGTTGCCTAAACTATACGAGAAATCTGAACTCTTTAAACCTAATCCGATATTACGAAACTCTGCCACGCTAAGTCAAAAACATCCAATCATAAACACGTGATTGATTTTTTCGATATACAAAACGCACCTACTCGGTCAAATAAAACCAGCAGTACGAAGAAACAAGAACACGAGCTCCAATGGTTAAGTCTTCTCCCCGCTTCGATACTCTCGCTGGTAATTCGTCGAAGACCGGTAGGTCAAAAGATGAAGAACGAAGAATAGATGACCCCAAATCATCGATGAAGCTAAGGTATGTCCGATTCGAAAAGTTTATTAGACTTCTAATTTCTCATAGGTAAGAAACGAAAACATCTTGTAAACTGCCAAGAAACCTAGAGAACTTAGAATTTAGAAGATAGTCATGCTAAGTAGTAAGCAATTTTTGTCTATCTCGATTTGTTGTTCTCTAACCATTCAGGCATAACTCGCAAACCGATCCAATCTCTCGTACAACCGAGAAACGATCGCCACGCATTCAAACGTACTCATTTCTTAAAAGAAAGAAGGAGCTAGAGACGCTGACGTCGTCTTAAAACCGACTCGCTCCTAGAAGTTCTCGTAAATCAGATATACTCCAAGTCATCTCCTATCAACCATGGTCTTTAATCGACATGGATTGTCGATCATCCAAATCCTTTAAACGAAACTCGTCTTTCTTCTTTCACCGAACATTTTTCCACGCATCAAGAAAACGCTTTCTAAAGTAAGCGGAAAAATATTCGGACGATGCAACGCCTCGTCGAAATCATCCCAAAAGCAAACGACAATCTAAAAACCGTCTGAGTGCTAAAGACTGATCCAAACTGTCTGGGAAATAATCTCGAGGAATATACAGCATCTCTCGTCGCAATCATGCGGTTAGAAAATCTCTGTGAAACTTCAGAGCGAAACTCGATTATTTGCCGAAGTCATAAAGATCTTCTCAAACTTGATAAAACAAGTATAAGAGTCGAAATCTTTAGGCATGAAAGCATTGATCTCATTTTCCGTCAAACCAAGTGAGTCACGGAATAATGTCAAGAACATTTGCGGCGAAAGAAAGATCGAGAACACAAAGCAGCAATAGAGAACACGTCCTCCCTTCTCGCTGACTGATCCTATTGCTGATCATGTGATTCATTCCGCCCGAGAAACCCGCTAAAAAATTTTGCGACTAGATCTCGGTGAAATATCTTTTGGTAAAACTCCACGAGTGACTCCGAAAAAACTATCACCGAAGAATCAAAAACTAAGCGGAAAGGTTTCTCGAAAAATCTGCGGAAACATTGTTAAACCAATGCGTCGCGTCGATTTACTAAATTCATCGCCCGTTGCTTACGCGAGAAATCCTTCATATAGTCAGGATCATGTCATAATGAAGTAACTCTCGAAAGTAAACGTAACAGGTTTTGCGAAAAGTACTTTCCTTATAGCAAAAACCAAGCTATACGATCCGGCACTGGGCGGCCAATCTAAACTTCGCCTCCTCGTGACATGATCTGAAAGATCTCACTCTTTAGCCCATCGGTTCACGAGCATCCGCTCTCATTCCTCTTGTTTACAACCGAGAATGAGATCGCCCCGCAAACGACTCCGCACGGGCTTTGCATCGAGGTTCTTAGGATCTGTCTCCCTCGAGTAAAAAAGAAACAACTTCCATACAAAGGAAAGTTTATACGAAACTTTCATCGTATAAATCAAACCTACAACGGAAAAACGTTTTCTATAAACACGGGCATACTTGGCATATCTACCTCGACAAACTTTACTTGGCTATTGTCCGATCACGCTTCACTTCAATGCCAAGTTTACAAACCGACTCGACCTTTTCGATAGCACGAAAGTGTCGTGGTCTAATCCTCTACCAAATACGACCTTGGCTGTGCGGCTGAACACAACCTTCGCACTAAGCCAATACATTCAACGGATAATGCAAACTTGTCAAAAATCGGCAAAGTTCTGTATTCTCGCGATTCACTCTATTCCCGAAGCAAGTTTCCTACAAAATCCGATGTATAAGAAAACACTCGTACCAGAGCTCCTAAAGCCGTACGAATCTCGGAAGGTCAACACTTCACAAAGCACGGTAATGAAAAACGCTTTGTTTCGGGGAAACAACTTACGCGACCTCTCGGTCCTAATTGCTCTAGCACAAATCGTAAAACTACCTAACATCGAAACAGGAATGTAAGTTTTAATTGTGAATATCCGCAAACGAACCAAAGTGTTCCTGCAAAGCAGATTTAAGACAAAACCCTCGCAACACCGCGCAACATCTTCGAGCCCGCAAACGTTCCGAACACGAAACGCGGCATATAAAATAAAAACCAACTTTCGGCACTGCGAGACGTCGCAGACGCCCGGAGACTAGTTTTTCGACACAAATACCTTCCTCGATAAAGTCATTTTCTTGGAAGACCTAACAGTCCGTCCGCGACTATAAAATTACGCAAAACTTCTTAACGTACGTATCCTTCGCGNAACCAACTTTCGGCACTGCGAGACGTCGCAGACGCCCGGAGACTAGTTTTTCGACACAAATACCTTCCTCGATAAAGTCATTTTCTTGGAAGACCTAACAGTCCGTCCGCGACTATAAAATTACGCAAAACTTCTTAACGTACGTATCCTTCGCGAAGGCCAAAACAACGTAAACATCTATCACATAAAAAGTTTGTTGATGATCACAACAAACTCGCAACAGTCCTAAACAAACTTAAGTTATCTCGCAGAGATAGCTCTCGAACACCCGACACAAGGGTAATAGCGCTATAAAAGAAATACAAACTTTTGGTCAGCACTTCCGGGCAACTTAGAAATTGTTCCCGGTGAGATGCTCGGTTCCAACCAGACGAATCGTATAAGCCGAGAACCTATCGCGGATTCTAAATTGGTATGGAATCAGGTTAAAATCGCAACAGGCAAAACGAAAGCCGACTAGTCATCGCATAGCCTCAATCCGAAAGTAAACCTAGGTCTTGCCTTAAACCCAGCACACTGGTCGCTAACGTCTCAAGGCATGAATCGAGATCCTAAAGGCATGTTTCTTCGTCTATATCTAAACACTCACTCGATTTACTAAACATCCTAAAACGAGTAAACTGTTGGGGTCAAAATCGGTACGACGGAATTAATAGCCAAAACTCCCCGCGAAAATACAAAAAGAACAGTTTTATAAAGCTCGAGAATCGTTTTATAAAACTGGAGAAATCGTTTTATAAAACTCGAGAATCGTTTTATAAAACTCGAGAATTCGTTTTATAAAACTCGAGAATTCGTTTTATAAAACTCGAGAAATCGTTTATAAAACTCGAGAAATCGTTTTATAAAACTCGAGAATTCGTTTTATAAAACTCGAGAAATCGTTTTATAAAACTCGAGAATCGTTTTATAAAACTCGAGAATCGTTTTTAAAACCTCGAGAAATCGTTTTATAAAACTCGAGAATTCGTTCTATAAAACTCGAGAAATCGTTTTATAAAACTCGAGAATTCGTCCTATAAAACTCGAGAAATCGTTTTATAAAACTCGAGAGATCGTCTTATAAGACTCGAGAAATCGTTTTATAAAACTCGAGAAATCGTTTTATAAAACTCGAGAGATCGTTTTATAAAACTCGAGAAATCATTTTATAAGACTCGAGAAATCGCTTTATAAAACTCGAAGATCGTTTTATAAAACTCGAAGGTCATTTTATGAAATCCGAAGATCGTTTTATAAAACTCGAGAATCGTTTTACAAAACCGCAAAAAACCGAAAAAGCCGTAAAACGTGAACTAGTCGCAACTAGTTCGCCCATCGGCGAACTAAGCTGGACCCGGCTTAGTTCGCCGACGGGCGAACTAAGAAGCACTCTCTAGTTCGCCCATCGGCGAACTAAGCCGGGCCCGGCTTAGTTCGCCGATGGGCGAACTAAGAGTCACTCTCTAGTTCGCCGATGGCCGAACTAGGGAGTAATCAACTAGTTCGCCCATCGGCGAACTAAGCCGGCCCGGCTTAGTTCGCCGATGGGAGAACTAGGACATGCTCGACTAGTTCGCCCATCGGCGAACTAAGCCGGGCCCGGCTTAGTTCGCCGATGGGCGAACTAAAGACTTCCCGGACACTCCGCGTCTCAATTTCCCACATTCCCGATTCAAAACTTACGTCTTTCGACAAAGTCGCATTCTAAACCACGGCCGAAATATCTGCCGTTCCATCTCGATCCGACTTACCGTTCGAGTTTTACTATAAAAACCGTAAAACTTCGTTTTCTCGGAAAGAACTCGAGGAAATCGTATAAAACGGCAACGGTTAAACGAAACACCGAACATTGCCTAAACTATACGATTTATTCGAGATTTCTCGTTAAAATCATAAAAACGCGCTTTTTAATAAAAAAACATCGAGTAAGTCGTAAAAAACGTGTTTCTAATAAAAAGTCGAGTAAATCGTAAAACCTTGCGATTAACTCGAGTAAATTATTAAAAACGACGTCAGATCAGAAAACGATCCCGTAAAAGTCGGAAAACGGATTTATCGCAAAACGGCCCGAAAGGACCTAAAACGCGATAAAAACCCATCTTGCGATTTCAACAGGATCAAACCCGCAGATTTGATAACGTTTTGACGGTTTACTCGCAGAAGGAAAATAAAAGTCAAGTTTAAAGATAAAAGGAAGGTTTGAAGAGAAATAGAAGATTTCCGCGTAAGAAAAGGAAGGATCGAGAAGAATGGAAAATTCCCGATTTAGTCAAATCTGGGCGAAATGGAAAGATCGGATAGCCAAGACGAGAAGTATATAAAGAGGAGGTCTAGGGCAGAAGCACACACACGAAATTCAGAGCTCTCACCACCAAAACTAGCATTTAGGAATCTTTCCGTTTTTCTGTTAGCGAGCTGCGTCTCAATTAGGGTTTTCTAGTTCTTACATTTTCGGCTACTCTCTTTGTACCAGTTCAACGCAGATTCGGAATAAGAACCTTCCTTGCTTTCAATCTCGCTTATTTTCGTTTTAATTCTAAGTGTTTTCGTCATCTTAATCTTTGTTGTGCGGTTCTCGCAGATAGCCGGTTCCTCTGGAAACTTAGGGTTTTCCCGAAGTTTCCTTATTTACGATTTATTTGACAGTAGGGTGAAATCGACTCCCACAGTTTGGCGCTAGAAGGAGGGGGGGGGGGTCGGATCTATCTTACACCGTAACCGCAACATGTCCAACGAAGAAACGATGACTGGTGACAACCAAACTCGCGACGAACGCGACAACGTTGAAACACCACTACCAAAAGACGCGCCTGCGGCCAACGCTACGAACGCTAACGCNTTGACAGTAGGGTGAAATCGACTCCCACAGTTTGGCGCTAGAAGGAGGGGGGGGGGGTCGGATCTATCTTACACCGTAACCGCAACATGTCCAACGAAGAAACGATGACTGGTGACAACCAAACTCGCGACGAACGCGACAACGTTGAAACACCACTACCAAAAGACGCGCCTGCGGCCAACGCTACGAACGCTAACGCTGAGACCGTCGAAAAGATGCTTTCCGAGTTTAACAAAAAATCGGAAGAGCAGGAAAAGCTCATTGGTTCGCTCGCAAAACGGCTCGAAACACTAACCGCGAGAACCAAAGCGATTCGCCCCCGCGGAACTACCAAGATCCGCGGAAGGAGACTCGATTTCGGCGCTCCTACGGATCGTCCCAGAATCGATCAGGGAAACGTACCGGAAAAAGATTCCAGAAAAGAAAACCCTGACACGACGCTGAACGAATCGGAAAAATCTCCTATTCGCGAACAGGACACCGAAGGCGACGGCATCGAAAGGGTCAACCTGGAAACGAGCGACCAGGTCGACTCGACAGACGAAGACGCCGACGTCCATCCTAGGAGAAGGAAAACTCGCAGTCCTCAACCGGAGTCGTCTCCCGAACGTTCCTTTACTGGAGACGAAGGAAAACTCACTTCGCGCGATACGCAAAAACCGCCGAGGAACGATCTCCAGTCACTCGCAGCAAACGCCGACAGGGTCGGAAAACTGCTGGCAATCAGACCGAGATTCGCGATCTCCGCGAATACATTACCAAAACGGCCGCAGCGGTAAAAGCGGTGAAATCTCAGATTCACCACGCGACCAGCGCCGCAGCCGAGATCGATCAGCTGCTGTACGAGTCTCGGAAAACGCCCTTCACGGCTCGCATCACCGAGATCAAGCTGCCCGATCCCGGAAAGCTTAAGGTGCCAACTTATGACGGGACGACCGATCCCAAAGCGCACCTGCAAGCATTCCAGATCACCATGGGACGAGCCAAGCTCAAGGACCACGAAAAAGACGCAGGCTACTGCCGCCTCTTCGTCGAAAATCTGGAAGGAGCCGCACTCGAGTGGTTCGCCAAACTTAGGCGAAACTCGATCGGAAGTTTCCGTCGATTGGCTTCGGAGGTCCTGAAACAGTACTCGATGTTCATTAACCCGGAAACCTCCGACGCCGATCTCTGGAGCTTGGTGCACGAGGAGGACGAATCTCTCCGCGACTTCATGAGTAGGTTCAAACTCGTCATGGATAGGGTTAGCGGCATTAGCGACAAAGCCGCCATCAACGCGTTGAGGAAATCTCTCTTGTATAAATCGAAGTTGCGCAAGTGGATAACTCTCGAGAAACCACGGACCATCCAGGACGCGCTCCATAAGGCCACCGACTTCATAACCATCGAGGAGGAAACTAAAATCCTGTCCGAGAAGCATAAGGCGACGAAAACATCCGCAAAGGATAACGCGTCCGAGCAGAAGCAGAAAAAGAAAAGCTCTCGTAACGACAAATTCGTCCATCACGAGGGACAGGATCTCCGAGGGGCGCATAACTACGCCATTAACTCCGGTTCGGAGCAAGGGCGGACTACGGGTAACACGTGGACGAGAAATTTGAATTACGACGAGAATTCTTTCTGCGACCTCCACCAAACCCATGGTCATTCCAACGTGAACTGCAAAGTTCTCGGCGCCAGACTGGCCGCAAAGTTAGTCATGGGAGAACTTTCCGAGATATCTAGCGTCAAGGATCTTATCCGCGATTCGTACCGCGTCCCGAAGAATGACCAAAACACGCAAACTCCACCTCAGGGAAATCAGTCGGGCGAAAAACGCGGACGAAAAATAGACGAGAAGGGTAACGATGCTAACCGCCGAAAAATCAACATGATTATCGGCGAATCGCCATACTTTAGCGACACCGTCTCGTCAATAAAATCCTACCAACGTAAAGCCGAAACCGGCTCAAGTTGGAAGGTGCCGATGGACAATTCTCCGACAGGGGTAATCTCTTTCAACGATGCTGAAACCGGCGGAATCGACCAACCGCATGCCGATCCCCTAGTCATTGATTTGGTGATAAGCGATCCAGAGGTCGCTCGAATCCTGGTTGATACCGGAAGCACGGTCAACGTTATCTTCCGCAACACACTAGCACGAATGGGAATCGACCTCTCGGAAGTCGAGCCGATTCCAAAACCGCTGACTAGTTTCTCCGGCGAAACATCGATGACCTTGGGTTCAATCCGACTACCGGTTGTCGCGAAAGAAGTGACGAAAATCTTTAACTTCGCGGTAGTCGATTTCCCGGCTATCTACAACCTGATTATGGGCACACCTTGGATAAATTCCATGAAGGCGGTTCTGTCCACGTATCACTTAGGCATCCAATTCCCGACGCCTACGGGAGTCGCTGTAATTTGGGGATGCCAAAGACAATCGCGATCTTGCTTCCTGGCCGAACATAAGCTGAGGCAATTAGCGGTCGCGATAGTGAAGCCAAAACGGGCAAAGGTCACGCCACCGCCCGCAGACAACAACCCGAAGCAAGCAACGGCCGAGAAACCAGAAGTTTCCGCACCCATCGCTTCCGCCGAACCGGAGGAGACAATCCCGGACAAAGACATCGATCCCGCGACTGAAGCGATCGAGAAATCTATGACAGCCGAGTAAACACACTCGCGCAAACAATCAGAACTACGAGATGGCTTGATTTCCGAAAGGAATACGTAGGCAGCTCGCCTAAAGACGAGTTCAGTTATCCCCCCTTCCAAAACGAGGGGGGGAGTGGGTGAGTATACGAGTATTCGTATACTCCCAAAATTTTTTTACAAAATTTCTTTTAACTTTGTAATAGAAAATTTTTCGAAATTTTTAATAAAGACAAAGTTAGAATATCTCCGCTACCATCGAAAAACGCAAATCCGGAAAATCGCTTCCGCAGTAACAATTACTCAATCACTTTTACAAAAATTCGCATATCAAGATATTTTCGGAAAGAACGGGTGAGACGTCGCCTAAATTCTCGAAGAAAAATATTTCCCCAAAGTCCGTCCGCGACTATAAAAACACGAACGCTCGGCGATTGGCCCCGTCGAGCACGCTAGCCGTCCTAAACAAACGCACCGACCTATCGGTCCGCATACATCCGACGAGGATAAAATAGCGCGCTATAAAAGAAATCCAAATTTTTGGTCAGCACTTCC
>CAKOAT010156711.1:14907-62292 GCA_932364175.1 Eruca vesicaria subsp. sativa | reverse complement strand
CGACCGCCAATTGCCTCAGCTTATGTTCGGCCAGGAAACAAGATCGCGATTGTCTTTGGCATCCCCAAATTACTGCGACTCCCGTAGGCGTCGGGAATTTGATGCCTAAGTGATACGTGGACAGAACCGCCTTCATGGAATTTATCCAAGGCGTGCCCATAATCACGTTGTAGATAGCCGGGAAATCGACTACCGCGAAGTTAATGATTTTCGTCACTTCTTTCGCGGCGACCGGTAGTCGGATTGATCCCAGGGTCATTGACGTTTCGCTGGAGAAACTAGTCAGCGGTTTTGGAATCGGTTCGACTTCCGAGAGGTCGATTCCCATGCGTGCTAGCGTGTTGCGGAAGATGACGTTGACCGTGCTTCCGGTATCAACCAGGATTCGAGCAACCTCTAGATCGCTTATCACCAAATCGATGACAAGGGGATCGGCATGCGGTTGGTCAATTCCACCGGTTTCAGCATCGTCGAAAGAGATTACCCCTATCGGAGAATCGTCCGTCGGCACCTTCCAACTCGAGCCGGTTTCGGCTTTACGTTGGTAGGATTTTATTGACGAGACGATATCGTTAAAGTATGGCGATTCGCCGATGATCATGTTGATTTTTCGGCGGTTAGCATCGTTACCCTTCTCGTCTACTCTTCGTCCGCGCTTTTCGCCCGATTGATTTCCCTGAGGCGGAGTTTGCACATTTTTGTCATTCTTCGGGACGCGGTCCAAATCGCGGATGAGATCCTTGACACTGGATATCTCAGAGAGCTCTCCCGCGACCAATTTTACCGCAAGTCTGGCGCCGATCACTTTGCAGTTCACGGTGGAATGACCACGGGTTTGGTGGAGGTCGCAGAAAGAATTCTCATCGTAATTTGAATTTCTCGTCCACGTGTTACCCGTAGTTCGCCCTTGTTCAGCTTCGGGGTTAATGGCGTAGTTATGCGCCCCTTGGAGGTCCTGTCCCTCGTGAATGACGAATTGGTCGTTACGAGAGTTTCTCCTTTTCTGCTTCTGCTCGGACGCGTTATCCTTTGCGGATTTTTTCGTCGGCTTATGCCTCTCGGACAGGATTTTGGTCTCCTCTTCGATGGTTATGAAGTCAGTGGCCTTATGGAGCGCATCCTGGATCGTCCGCGGTTTCTTGAGAGTTATCCATTTGCGGAACTTCGATTTATACCAGAGCGATTTCCTTAACGCGTCGATGGCGGCTTTGTCGCTAATCCCGCTAACCCTAGCCATGACGAGTTTGAATCTACCCATGAAATCGCGGAGAGATTCATCCTCCTTGTGCACCAAGCTCCAGAGATCGGCGTCGGAGGTTTCCGGGTTAATGAACATCGAGTACTGCTTCAGGAATTCCGAAGCCAGTCGACGGAAACTTCCGATCGAATTTCGCCTAAGTTTGGCGAACCATTCGAGCGCAGCTCCTTCTAGGTTTTCGACGAAGAGGCGGCAGTAGCCTGCGTCTTTTTCGTGGTNTGCTTCAGGAATTCCGAAGCCAGTCGACGGAAACTTCCGATCGAATTTCGCCTAAGTTTGGCGAACCATTCGAGCGCAGCTCCTTCTAGGTTTTCGACGAAGAGGCGGCAGTAGCCTGCGTCTTTTTCGTGGTCCTTGAGCTTGGCTCGTCCCATGGTGATCTGGAACGCTTGCAGGTGCGCTTTGGGATCGGACGTCCTGTCGTAAGTTGGCACCTTAAGCTTTCCGGGATCGGGCAGTTTGATCTCGGTGATGCGGGCCGTGAAGGGCGTTTTCCGAGACTCGTACAGTAGCTGAACGATCTCGGGCGCGGCACTTGTAGCGTGGTGAATCTGAGATTTCACCGCTTTTACCGCTGCGGCCATTTTGGTGATGTATTCGCGGAGATCGCGAATCTCGGTCTGATCGCCAGCAGTTTTCCGACCTTGTCGGCGTTTGCTGCGAGTGACCGGAGATCGCTCCTCGGTGGTTTTTGCGTATCGCGCGAAGTCGAGCTCCCCTTCGTCTCCAGTAAAGGAACGTTCGGGAGAAGACTCCGGTTGAGGACTGCGAGTTTTTTTTCTCCTAGGATGGACGTCGGCGTCTTCGTCTGTCGAGTCGGCCTGGTCGCTTGTTTCCAAGTTGACCCTTTCGATGCCGTCGTCTTCGGTCTCCTGTTCGCAAATACGAGAGTTTTCCGATTCGTTCAGTGTCGTGTCAGGGTTTTATTTTCCGGAATCCTTTTCCGGTACGTTTCCCTGATCGATTCTGGGACGATCTGTAGGAGCGCCGAAATCGAGTCTCCTTCCGCGGATCTTGGTGGTTCCGCGGGGGCGAATCGCTCTGGTTCTCGCAGTTAAGGTTTCGAGCCGTTTTGCGAGCGAACCAATGAGCTTTTCCTGCTCTTCCGATTTTTTATTAAACTCGGAAAGCATCTTTTCGACGGTCTCTGCGTTAGCGTTCGTAGCGTTTGCTGTAGACGCGTCTTTTGGTGGTGGTGTTTCAACGTTGTCGCGTTCGTTGCGAGTTTGGTTGTCACCAGTCATTGTTTCTTCGTTGGACATGTTGCGGCTACGGTGTAAGATAGATCCGACCCCCCCTACTTCTAGCGCCAAACTGTGGGTGTCCAAATCCACCTACTGTCAAATAATCGTAAATAAGGAAACTTCGGGAAAACCCTAAGTTTCCAGAGGAACCGGCTATCTGCAGAACCGCACAACGAAGATTAAGATAACGAGAAAACTTAGAATTATTAAAAGATAAACGAAAATCGAGAGCAAAGAGGTTCTTATTCCGAATCTGCGTTGAATTGGTACAAAGAGAGTAGCCGAAAACTTAAGAACAGAAAACCCTAATTGAGACACAGCTCGCTAACAGGAAAACAGAAAGATTCCTAAATGCTAGTTTTGGTGGTGAGAGCTCTGAATTTCGTGTGTCTTGCTTCTGCCCTAGACCTCCTATTTATATACTCCTCGCCTTGGCCATTCCGTCTTTCCATTTCGCCCAGATTCGACTATATCGGGAATTTTCTATTTTTCTCGATCCTTCCTATTCTTCCGCGGAAATCTTCTATTTTTCTTCAAACCTTCCTTTTATCTTTAAAATTGACTTTATTTTCCTTCTGCGAGTAAACCTTCAAAACGTTATCAAATCTGCGGGTTAGATTCCATTGAAATCGCGAGATGGGTTTTATCGCGTTTTAGGTCCTTCCGGGCCGTTTTGCGATGAATCTGTTTTCCGACTTTTTACGGGATCGTTTCTTGATCTGACGTCGTTTTTAATAAATTACTCGAGTTAATCGCAAGGTTTTACGATTTACTCGACATTTTATTAAAAGCACGTTTTTTACGACTTACTCGGCGTTTTTTATTAAAAACGCGTTTTTATGATTTTAACGAGAAATCTCGAATAAATCGTATAGTTTAGGCAATGTTCGGTGTTTCGTTTAACCGTTGCCGTTTTATACGATTTCCTAGAGTTCTTTCCGAGAAAGCGAAGTTTTACGGTTTTTATCGTAAAACTCGAACGGTAAGTCGGATCGAGATGGAACGAGAGATGTTTCAGCCGTAGTTTAGAACGTGACCTTGTCGAAAGACATAAGTTTTGAATTGGGAATGCGGGAAATCGAGACGCGGAATATCCGGGAAGTCTCTAGTTCGCCCATCGGCGAACTAAGCCGGAGCGCTTAGTTCGCCGATGGGCGAACTAGTCGAGTACTTCCCGGCTTAGTTCGCCGATGGGCGAACTAGATGAGTACCTCTTAGTTCGCCCATCGGCGAACTAAGCCGGGCCGGCTTAGTTCGCCCATGGGCGAACTAGTTGCGACTAGTTCGCGTTTTACGGCTATTTTGGTTTTTTGCGGTTTCGTAAAACGATTCTCGAGTTTTATAAAACGATCTTCGGATTTCATAAAACGACCTTCGAGTTTTGTAAAACGATCTTCGAGTTTTATAAAACGATTCTCGAGTTTTATAAAATGATCCTTAGGTTTTATAAAACTATTTCTCGAGTTTTATAAAACGATCTTCGAGTTTTATAAAACGGTCTTCGAGTTTTATAAAACGATTCTCGAGTTTTATAAAACGATCCTTAGGTTTTATAAAACGATTTCTCGAGTTTTATAAAACGATCTTCGAGTTTTATAAAACGATCTTCGAGTTTTATAAAACAATTCTCGAGTTTTATAAAATGATCCTTAGGTTTTATAAAACGATTTCTCGAGTTTTATAAAACGATCTTCGAGTTTTATAAAACGGTCTTCGAGTTTTATAAAACGATTCTCGAGTTTTATAAAACGATCCTTAGGTTTTATAAAACGATTTCTCGAGTTTTATAAAACGATCTTCGAGTTTTATAAAACGATCTTCGAGTTTTATAAAACGATTCTCGAGTTTTATAAAATGATCCTTAGGTTTTATAAAACGATTTCTCGAGTTTTATAAAGCGATCTTCGAGTTTTATAAAACGATCTTCGAGTTTTATAAAACGATCTTCAAGTTTTATAAAACGATTCTCGAGTTTTATAAAACGATCCTTAAGTTTTATAAAACGATTTCTCGAGTCTTATAAAACGATCTTCGAGTTTTACAAACTGATCTTTGAGTTTTATAAAACTTCTCCTCAGATTTTATAAAACTGTTCCTTTTGTATTTTCGTGGGGATTTTTTGTTATTAATTTCGTCGTACCGATTTTGACCCCAACACTATGTTCACAGGATGTTATGAAATACATGATTTTGACCCCAACCCCAATTTTATTTTTGTTTTAGGCCACTCCCAACTGCGGTGCCGTAAATCACAACTTGGGTTGCAATTCAAACCGTCAAAATATAAAATTCAATATTTGGATAAAAGGCAAATGATCATAGATGATGATGCAGAAAAACATATGGTTGAGCTCAAAGGAAGAAAGCATTCTTGAGTTAGAATAAAGCTATTAAAATCTATAATCCAAGACTAAGAAAATTCACACAAGGTGTTTACCAAGAAAAAAAAAATCGCACAAGGTAATAATTATTGAATAAGCTAAACTGATGGATGAGTGACATGGACAGGCAATGGAGGCATTGCTTTAAGTAGCAGTTCAAGAATTCAAAAGCCATGATAGAAGTTCTGAAAAAATTCTCAAAGTCATGATGACAAAAGCCAAAAAGCTGGAGGTCAATGATATCACTCTTTTCCCTTCTTTTCGAATGAAGATGTAGCACCAGCGATATATTACGGCACTACCAGTGAATGAACCTTGAGAAACATATCAACGGGAGGACGAGTCACTGCAATCATTCGTAAAAAGATTCAAGACGGAAATCTCAAGCATGGAAGTAAGCAACATGTTCAAAATAACACTTCTAAAGTTCACTCTGAAGCCCGATTCCCCTTTTGTCTGGATATGATCCTCGATTGTAGATACTTTTCACCAAGCTGAAAAGCACACCAAAATGTATTGAACTAAAACTGACGATCTGAAGATCAGTTTTCTGCCAATCACCTTGCGGACGGATCAGAAGGGAGTCAAGGTTATCATGGGGCCAAGTTCGCGGAGTGACGACGTGTTCAAAACGGTACCGACTGTGGATACCTGATATTGATCGAAGGACAACAAAATTACAATTCAGCAATCAAGAGTTAGAAGGAATATATTCACCATATAACAATGCTCTTGTCCTCGAAATGATGTTAGTTGACTTCAAGATATCCGAAGCTCTAATATATAAAACTTCGAGTGAATCGTAGAAAACGGCAACGGTTAAACAAAACATCGAACATTGCCAAAATTTACGATTAACTCGAGAAACTTATTAAAAAATGGTATCGCATCAGGAAACGATCTCGTATAAAGTTGTAAACCGGTTTTATCGCAAAACGGCTCAAAAAGACCTAAAACGCGATAAAAGCCTATCTTGCGACTTTGACGAAGTCTAACCCGAAGATACGACGACGTTTTGATGATTTACTCATAGAAAGAAGATAAATGTCAAACTAAAAGATAAATGTCAAGTTTGAGATAAATAGAAGATTTCTGCGGGAAAAAAAGGAAAGATCGAAATAAATGGAAGATTCTCGATAAACTCAAATCTGGGCGAAATGGCAGGACCAAACCGCCAAGGAAGAGAGTATATAAGCAAGAGGCATAGGACAGAAGCAGAGGATGAGTTTTCAGAGCATTCACCACCAAACTTAGCATTTAGGTAACTTTCCGTTTTTGTTATCGAGCTGCGTCTCAACTAGGGTTTAGTCTTAGATCGCCAGGGTTAGGAATCTCGCTGATGGCTCACGCAGCTAAGGCTTCTCCTGTTGTAATGGTTCTTACGCAAATTCGGAATAAGATCCTTGTTGCTCTCGATCTCGTTTTCTTTTACATCTTTTTCATACTTGTCGTGTTCTTGATTGTTCTTGTGCGGTTCCGCAGATACCGGGTCCTCTGGGAACTTAGGGTTTACTCAAAGTTCCTTTATTTACGATTTCTTGACAGTAGGAAAATTTCTGTTCCCACAATTTTTTCATATATGTTAAGAATAACTCGTATGACTTAGGAGCTATGTTACGAGTGTTTTCTTACACGACGGATTTTGTAGGCAACTCACTTCGAAAATATATTGAATTGTGAGAATACATAACTTAGTCGATTTTCGACTTGTTTGCATTATTCGTTGAATGTTTTGGCTTGGAATGAAGGTTGTATTTAGCCGCATAGCCAAGGACGTAGTTGGTAAAGGATTAGACCATGACACCTTCGTGTTATCAATAAGATCGAGTCGGTTTGGATCGCCCTTAAAGGGGATGCTGTAACCTAGCTCGGCATCAAAGTGAAGCGTGATCGGACAAGGGCCAAGTATCGTTTGTCGAGATTGATATGCCAAGTATGTTTGTGGTCGTAGAAAACTTTTTTCCATTTTAGGTTTGATTTATACGATAAAAGTTTCGTATAATCTTTCTTTTGTTCGTATGGAAGTTGTTTCTTTTTTACCCGAGGGAGACAGAGCCTAAGAAGCTCGATGCAGAGCCCGTGTGGATTCGATTGCGAGGTGGTTTCATTCTCGGATGTAATCGAGAGAAATGCGAGCGGATGCCCGTGAGCCGCAGGGCTAAAGAGTGATATCTTTCAGATCGTGATGTGAGGAAACAAGGTTTTAGATTGGTTGTCCAATGTCGGATCTTATGGCTTTGCTATATGGAAGTACTTTTCGCAAAACCTGTTACGTTTACTTTCGAAAGTTACTGCGTATGTCAAGGTCTTCGACTATACGAAGGATTTTTGCATAAGTAACGGGCCACAAGTTTAGTAAATTGACGCGATGTATGGAGATGTCAAAATAACGATGCTTCGGTGAAGTTTTGAGAAACCTTTCCTCTTTGGTTTTGATTCTTCGGTGATAGTTTCTTGGAGTCACTCATGGAGTTTTACCAAAGTTTATTTCACTGATATCTAGTAGCAAAAATTTTTAGTGGGTTTCTTGAGCGGAATAGGATCACTTGACCAGCAATAGGATGAGTCGGCGAGCAGGAAGGACGTGTTCCTTATTGCTCCTTCTTGTGTTCTCGATTTTTCTTTTGTCGCAAATGTTCTTGATATTATTCCGTGACTCGTTTGGTTCGACGGAAAATGAGAGCAATGCTTTGATGCCTAAAGATTTCTTGTATAATTTTTTTATTCTTATACGAAACTTGTTTTATCAAGTTGGAAAAGATCTTTATGACTTCGGCAAATCATCGAGTTTCACTCTAAAGATTGGAAGAGGTTTTCTGAACGCATGATTGTGATGAGAGATGTTGTATAGTCCTCGAGATTATTTCCCAGACGGTTTGAATCAGTCTTTAGTGTTTAGACGGATCTTAGATTTTCGTTTTCATTTAAGATGATTTTGACGAGGCATCGCATTGTCTGAATATTTTTCCGCCTATTTTGCGAGAGTTTGCTTTATAGAAAGTGTATTCTGGATGCGAGGAAAAATGGTTTTTGAAATATGGGAGTATACGAGTCTAGTATACGCACCTGCTCCCTCCCTTTTTTCTAGACGAAAGAAAACAAATGAATTTTGTACGAAGGATTGGGATGATCAACAATCTGGGTCGATTAAAGACCATGATGGATTGATGATGACTCGGAGTATGTATGTATTACGAAAATTTCTAGGAACAAGTCGGTTTTAAGACAACGTCAGTGCCTCTAGTTTATTATTTCTTTAGGAAATGAGATGAGTATGCTCAAATGCGTGGTGATCGTTTCTCATCTGTACGGGGGATTGGATCGGTTTGCGAGTTATGCCTGAACAGTTATAGAACAATAGATCGAAATAGACAAAAATTTCCAACGACTTAGAATGCTAGACTATCCCCTAAATTCTAAGTTCCCTAGGTTTTACGGCAGTTTACAAGACGTCTTCATTCTTTTCCTACGAGAAATTAGAAGTCTAATAAAATTTTCAAATCAGACATACCTTAGTTTCATCGATGATTTGGGACTGCCTCCTCTTCGTTCTTCGTCTTTTGACTTATTTTCATGTGAATCGGTCTTCGACGAAATACCAAAAAGAATATCGAAGTGAGGAAGGGATTTCAACATCGGAGTTTATGTTCGTGTTTCTTTGTACTGCTGGTTTTACTTAACTGACTAGGTGTGCTTCGTATATTGTTGAAAAACCCATCACACGTTTATGGTTAGATGATTTCGACTAAACGTGGCAGAATTTCGTAAAACCAGATTGCGCTTAGAGAGTTCAAATCTCTCGTGTAGATTAGGCAAATTTGGTGTTGTGTCAACCGTTGCTGCTTTAGACAATCATTTCGAACTTATACGAGAAAGTAAGCTTTTGCATTTTTTATCGTAAAGTTCCAATGGTTACTCCGATTAGGAAAAACGAAAAGCGTTTCGATCGAGGTTCGCAGTATGACTGAGTTGAGGGGCATATGCCTTGTGTCAAGGCTTGCCGTCTTGGCGATCTGGACGGTATGGTCAGCTCGCCCAAACGGCAAACTGGCTGATATCGGTCAGCTCTCCCAGACGTCGAGCTGGTTGAACTCGGTCAGCTCACCCAGACAGCGAGCTAGCTGATCTTGGTCAGCTCGCCCAGACGTCGAGCTGGTTGAACTCGGTCAGCTCGCCCAGATGCCGAGCTGGTTGAGCTTGGTCTGCTCGCCCAGATGTTGATCTGGTTGAGCTTGGTCAGCTCGCACAGACGTCGAGCTGGTTGAGCTCGGTCAGCTTGCCTAGACGTCTAGATGACTTTTTCTTCGTAAAATCTCAATGGAAACTCCGATTGAGACGAAACAAAAAGCAGTGCGGCGGCGAGTTTGATGGTGCGGACCCTCGGGGCAAAGTCAGTGCCTCAAGGACGAGGAAAAAGGCCGACCAGGTTGTCGAGGTGGTGAGCTGGGTTGCGTGGCCAAATCACCGTCTTGGCGAGATGGATAGTATCGTCCAACTCGCCGCATTGGCAAGCTGGACGGTACGGCCAAATCCGCGAGTAGCCTAGGGTTATTTCAAGAATAACCTAGAGCTTTTTTTCGTGAGTAACCTAGGGTTTTTTCGCGAGTAACCTTGGTTTTTTTTTTTTAGTAATCTAGGGTTTTTCCGCGGGTAACCTAGGGTGTTTTCCTCGAGTAACCTAGGGTTTTTTTCCGCGAGTAACCTAGGGTTTTTCTGCGAGTAACCAAGGGCTTATTCCGCGAGTTGTCTAAGGTTTTAACGTAGTTTCTGGGAGAGCAAGTTTTATTTTTCCGAAAAGTTCTCGGGAAACGTCTTTTGGCAACCCATACGTAACGAGATTTTTCCAACTCGTAAATAAGAGAAACATTACGGGTTTTGACAGATTTTTTTGTAGTCCTTTGTGTTCAGAGAGAGAAATCATGAGCTTGTTTTTTTCCTCCTCCCGTGGCGAAAAGTCGCGATTGGGTTATCGATTTTGTTAAGAACTACAGCATTTGTTTGAGCGTTGGCTATAGTAGTCGCTGCTGGAGTGGTTTTACCAGTGTTTTTGCGAGCTGTGGCTTTGTCTTTAATATATCCAGACATCGTTTTGATCAAGCGTTTTGCGGCTATGAGTTAGAGTAATATGTACCCCCCCCCCTCCTTCTAGGGCCAAACTGTAGGAACCAAAATTTGAGCTGTGGATTTCCGTAATATAAGGAAACTTAGGAAACCCCTAATTTTCCAGAGGACCCGGATCTATGCGAGAGCAAACGACAAGTAACCAAATAAATGCGAAAAATATGAAAATCATGATAAACCGAATTTATAAAGAAAGTTGATCTTATTTCAAATTCGCGTAAGAGGGTTGCGATCATTACAAAATATTATAAAGGCTTTGGCCGCAGGGGACGTCAGCTAGTTTCCTAGTTCTAGCAACATAAAACCCTAAACCTAGTTGAGTCGCAGCTCGATAAAAGATGACCAAGATAAGAAAAAAGTTTTGATTGATTTTGGACTGAACCTTATGAAAGGCTGCCTACGTACCCCTTTCGAGGATCAAGCCGAACGTAGTTCAATTGATAGAGCTGGACAAGAGATCAAACTGCCTGGGCGAGTTCGTCTAGTAATTGAGTGTCGGTCATAGAAACCGAACTTGTCGAGAATAAAGCCTACGTTTCTAAGTGCAGAAAGTTCTAAGTCTAGAAAAGTTGTAAAAGTTCTTAGATGGAAGATCTGAAAATTCTCATTTTTTCTTCTCCTCGACATTCTGCTTATATACTCCTTCTCTAGGCAGTTGGTCTTTCCTTTTCAGCCTCGATTCGTGCTTATCGGAAATCTTTATTTATCTCGATCTTTCAATTTTTCTTTGGAAAACTTCTATTTTATCATCAAACTTGACATTTTCCCACTTCTACGAATAATGAGTAAGCCTTCATCATTTCTTTGGTCTGGATCTCGTCTACAGTCGTGACCGGGCTTTATCGCGTTTTAGGATTTTCTAAGCCGTTTTTTGATTTAACTATTTTACGAATTTAGATGAGATCATTTCCTGATACGATGCCGTTTTTATAAAACATCTCAAGTTAATCGTATAGTTTGGTAATGTTCGGTGTTTCGTTTAACCGTTGCCGTTTTATACGATTTACTCGAGGTTTTACGAGAAAACAAGTCTTTAGTGGTTTTTATAAAATATCTCGAGTTAATCATATAGTTTGGCAATGTTTGGTGTTTTTTAACTGTTGCCGTTTTATACGATTTACTGGAGGTTTTACGAGAAAACAACTCTTTCACGGTTTTTATCGTAAAAATCCAACGGTAAGATGGAGCGAGACGAAACGAGAGATGTTCCGATCACAGTCAGAGTGTGTGACCAGCTCGCGTGTTGGCGAGCTGGACTGGTTGGTTCAGCTTGCCAACAGGCGAGCTGGTCAGGCATGGCCAGGTCGCATGTTGGCGAGCTGGACTGGTTGGTTCACTCGCCAACAGGCGATCTGGTCGGTTGTTCGGTTTCGATAATTTCTCGATTTCTCGACCCGAGATCCTCTCAGAGAATATAAGGAGAAATAATCGTAGACGTTGATCTCTAGGTTACCGTTTTCGACCTGAATAACAACTTTACTGTTTCGGGGAGTTTGGACGTTACGGTCGTGTTTTGTTTATTTGGCCAATTGTACATTTGCGGACTGTTTTATTCGATTTTTCGATGATTTTCAAGATGGCAATTGTTAAGTTTACGGAATTCCTTTGTTCGGAAAGTCCTTAGATTTCTTCTCGAAGCGTATCTTTAAAACATATTCTTAACTTTGCGGACAGTTTTGGTCGTTGATTATGTCGTAACCGATTTTGACTCCAACAAGGTTTTCTTAACTATTTCATACTTTGATACGAGTTTTCCGTAATCTTATATCTTCGTAGAAAGTCTATAGTTTCTTGTATGCTTTTTCTCGGACTTTTAGCCATTGAATATGTTGTGACCGATTTTGACCCCAACTGTCTTCTTGGGTTGAATTGTCAAGTTTTATTGTTAACAATGATCATTGGTGGATGACAAATTTTGGGTTGACAAAGACAAATCAGAGGTGGACTCACGTAGAAGGAAGAGGTGTCACCTGACACAAGTCAAATATAAATGCTAGATAGTTTAGCCTTTGACCATAACGAGAATGTAGCTTAGTTGGCTTAGAGTTTCTTCTCATGACCCCCCATTCCCTGGTTCGAACCCGTCAAATGTCAGTTTTTTACTGATCTTTATAAAAAATAATTTATATTCGACTTAGACCCAAACTTTGACACCCCTGAAAATAAAGTTGGGGAGTTATTTTTGGGTTCACCCCTTAAGAATATGATGATGTTATTTTATATTTGATATCTTTTTAAAAAGGAAATAAAACCTTATTAAGTTATAATGTATTATGTTTTTAAAATAAAAATAGAAAAAATAAATAAAAATAATAATATTTACAAAAAACGAAAACTGTTCTTTAAAAAATTATATTTTAACACTGAAATACTAAACTCTAATCCTAAACCATAAACCCTTGGGTAAATCATAAACACTTTGGAAAAATCTTAAACATTAAATCAAAAAAATTAATACTAACCAATTATACTGTTTTTATTTATTTTTCTCTTTTTATTTTAAAAACATATTATAATGTAACAACATTTTCTTTTGTTTTTAAAGATATATTAAAAGATTTTTTTTTTTTGCAATTATTACTGTTTTTATTTTATTTTTATCTTTTTATTTTAATAAGATAATATAATGTTAATTATTATTTTTAAAGAATTTTTTCGTTTTTTGTAAATTTTATTGTTTTTATTTATTTTTTTCTATTTTTATTTTAAAAACATAATGTAACTTACCTGAATTTTGTTGCCTTTTTTAAAAGATATCAAATATGAAATAACACAATTCTATTCATTGGTAAATCTAGAGGTTTCATCGTAGGGGGTGAACCCAAGAATAAGTCTTAAGTTTATATTAATATGTCTGTTTTAAGTGTATTCTAAATTTAAGTTCAAGTCAGCTCAACAGAGATATTTTTGGGTTCACCCCCAAGGATGAACTTCTAGGTTCACCAACCAATAGGATTTTGTATTTCATATTCAGTTTCTTTTAAAAAAGGAAACAAAATATTCTCAAGATATATTATTTTTTTTAGAATTAAAAGATAAAAATAAATAAAAAATAATAGAAGTTGCAAACAAAACTTTTAAAAAAAATATTTTTAATAACGTAAAAAACACTAAACCGTAAATCCTAAACTCTTGGATAAATCCCAAAGCGATGGATCAATCATAAATCCTAATGGATTAATCATAAATCCTAATGGATTAATCATAAATCCTAATGGATTAATCATAAATCCTAGGGTTTAGGATTTATCCAAGAGTTTAGAGTTTATCCAAGGGTTTAGGGTTTAAGATTTAGGATTTAGGGTTTAGTATTTTACCACGGAATGAAATTTTTTTTTAATGTCAAAAATAGGATTTATCCAAGGGTTTAGGGTTTTCCAAAAAGTTTTAAGGTTTAGGATCTAGAGTTTAGGGTTTAGTGTTTTAATAATAGTATTAAAAATATTTTTAAGGAAGTTTTTTTGCAACTACTGTTTTTTATCTTTTAATTTTAAAAACATAATATAACTTGACAATATTATGTTTCCTTTTTTTAAAAGATATTGAATAGAAATAACGCAATTCTATTGGTTGGTGAACCTAGAGGTTCATCCTAGGAGGTGAACCCAAGAATTACTCAACTCAACCACCTCCTGCTCCAGTTGCGCTTGAAACATGTAAGGATGAAGAAATTACAAGCCTAGCGGTTATAATAAACAGAGACCAAATAACATCGACTCAAAAGCGAGCGAAGAAAGCGGATTTTCAAACAAGTCTCTTCCTTAAAAACTCGGAGCTGGAACTGTTGTGGGTAAGGAATCCATTAACGGTTCAGGGATTGAAGGACATTAAGAAAATATTGAACCTGATATCATCTTCTTAATGGAAACAAAAAATTCCCCAGAAATTGTAACGTCAAAGCTCGACCAACTAAACTTTGAAACTACATTTCTTGTTTCACCTCACTAACCTAGAGGAGGGAAACTCTCTCTATTATGAAACTCCAATGTGTAGTTACATGTATTAGCATCTTGCGATCAAATTGTTGATACTGAAATTATTTATATGGTGCACTAGAACTCCAACTCCGTAGACAAGTTCTGCAACGGCTCACGGAGTTATGCCTGTTGAGAACTTAACCTTGGTTTCTCACCGGAGATTTCAACAAAATATTAGATAATAGTGTGAGAGAAGGAGGCTCTATACGGACTGAAGGATCGTTTGTGGATTTCAAAACCTTTATGTCCTAGTGCGATCTTTTCGATTTACAATACTCAGGTAATTTTCTGTCATGTAAAGGCCTAAGAAATTCACATACAGATCACTGTCGTATGGATTGAGCCTTTTCCAGCAGTATATGGGCATAATTATTCCCCTCACATAGATGCTCATACCTCTATTTCGAAGGGTCCGATCATCCTACTTTGAACCACATATGAAAAAGAAGAGAGAACAGTTCTGCTATGATAGGCGCTTGTGTATAAACAAAAAGTTTAAAAACTTATCGCGTAAACTTGCTTGAGACATCGCTCTTCAGTGGAAGATAAATCTCACCATGTTGTCAGGACATCTTGAAATGGAATAGAAGATTCCACGAAAACAGTCAAGAAAAAATAAAGAGAGAAAATCAGACTGGTGAACGTCCAGCAGCTCTGTTGACGATGAACTGATCGAAAATAAACCAGGTGCTCCAGAAAGCATACAAAGAAGAAGAGAACTAGCGGAAACACTAGGACGTTATGGCTAGCGCCAGGGGATAAAATGTTTTATCATGCCACAACAACAGTTCGAAGGAGACAAAATAAGTTCTATGTGACTGAAAACACACTGGGTGAAGATTTGTACGACGGCCAGAGATCCTCGTAAAGGTTTTATACACTTTTGGGAGTTCCCTGATTGTGTGTGTGAAGAGAAACCCAAATGGGGAGATGAGTTCTTGTTTAGGCGATTTATGTGAGAGAGAGATAAGAGAGATTTGTGTGAGAGACTTAGAGATTTAGGGAGTTTAGAGACTTGAGGCAATGTCAGAGATTAGAGACACTACGAGATTATGAAGAAGAAAAGAGAAAACCCCTCATTAGCTTAGAGTTGCAAATCACCAACAATAAGCCTTTATATTGGCACTGCACTTTACATCACCATAAAAACATAAACCTAGATCTAATGGTCTTTATTTCTTGAAGATGGACGACTAGGATATAGTCTTGGCTTGTTCTTGTGCAATCTGTAAAGGAGAGGCAACTAGATGGATGATGGATGGCCGAGATTGATCCATTTGAATGGGATGGCTAAGATGAAGTCATGGGTCGTCCAAAAGGTGCTTTGTCACTTTGCCTTTTTGACCAGATCCGTCCAGCCTGTCACATGCTGTCTCATGCTTCTCTTATCCACTACCAACGGTCACAAGAAGTCCCAAGGAAGAGATCTCTTGCACCCTATTTTTTGCACTTCATAATTTCAGGACGACCCGAGAAGACCTTCGTCCGTACGATTGATGGTACGGACCTCCTGTCTGTACCACTCACCCTATTTTTGCACAACTCCTCCAAACATCTTTAAAGGTCGAGTCTGAAGTCTTTGGGTTGACCTTGGTCTGTATGGATTCCGTACATGTTCGCCCTATTCTTGCACATTCGACCATGTTCTCCCCACTGGTTCCGTATGCTCTTCTTGGACTTACTCTTAACTTCTTACAAGCTTCAGGACTCTCCTTGACCTCTGTATATACTCATAAAGCCTTTCCAGAGCTTTCCCGGAGATCTCACCCTATTCTTGCACAAGACCAAACTCAACCCAACTCCTTTGGTTTCTCCATTTTTTTCTTCAAGTTAACACTCCCCCTCAAACTTGACTCTAGAGATCCTAAGTCAAGCTTGGAACCTTGAAGAAACTCCCTCATTAAAAATCTTATGAGAGAAAACCCTCCTTAGGAATAAAACCCTCATAAGGAAAAGAGTAGAGCCTTCAAAGCCTGGGCATTGGCCTATGGGTCTTTAGTGTTCTCATCATTGTGATGGACACTAAAGACCATGGATCATGGCCTCTCTTGTGATGCATGGTAGATCACACTTCTATTGCACATCACTTCATATCATGTACTCATCTTGAACCGATCTTGGTCTCTCCCCCTTTCACCTAACCTCTTGTTGAAGTGCTCAGACACACCAAACCTCTTCTCCATTAAGTACACATACTATTTGAGTCTTGATTGCTTTTTCTTCATGAGATCACACTTCTCTACATGAATAACCACCAAGTACTCACTCCACTCTCGGATCATAGAAGATTCTCAACACTCCCCCTCAAGCTTGACCATGTGGAACAAGTCAATCTTGGAAGGATAGCTTCTTGATCCGCAACACTAAACATATCAAACCATTGCAGCTTCTCTTCTTTGACCTCACCATCTCGATGGAATTCTGGTGAAAGCTTCAGATACCTCTTCAACCACCTCACACTAGAAGCCGCATTGATAGAGTAGCCTTCATCTCCACTCAGCCAAGAGTACTCTGAACATTTTCTTGTCTAGACTGGCCACAGCCTAAACCCGGATGGCTTCATCTTCATTTTCTTCAATGGTAAGGAGGAAACAGGTCTTAAACATTGGCACTTCAGATTGGCTCATTTGAATTCCCACTTCAAGCTTAAATTGAGTCTAGGTTCAAGCTTGAAATAAGCCTTAATGAACTTTCAAGACCAGGAGCACACCACGTAACAGCTGTGCTTAAATGATTACCATGGATTTTACCCATTATTAGCCATGGTATATAAAAGTTTTAAGATATATTTATTATATTTTACCCATTATTAGACATGGTATATAAATGTTTTAAGATATAAATTGACTCTAGGCTCAGGTACGTTCTGGAGAAATATGGTGATTTTGGTATCTTTTGAAGCCTTTTGAGTGCAGAGCTGCACAAAAGTTTCAGATGCTTAGCTATGGATAGAGCTCTTCCCACCATTAGATTTCGCCCATCTTTTGAAACACGATAGAGATTTGATTTATCTTTCTAATGCCACAAGTTTGGGGTCAATCAACATCTTGTAGCAGAAGTTATGCCTGTTGTACTGAAGAGTGTTCAGCATGTCTCGCAAGAGGAAGCTGTCGAGAAGATAAAGAAGAATCGATCGATTCAACACCACTTGTGTCGATCGATGGAGATCCCAGAACGCGGGCCGAGTATATTTCAAGACCGACTTTAGCGCAAGAGTTACCACAAATTACCAGAATACCCTTGGATGACCAGAATACCCTTGGACGATCAAAAATCCTATTTATTTGTTTTGTAAGCCATTGTTGACGGCTACGCTTTTTTTGAGTCTTGTTCTTAGTTCTAGGAGAGAAGGGAGTAACTCCTTCAGAGTCCTCATAGAACTCCTTTGATTCCTTTGATTCTTTGGTTTTTATAATTTATCTATTCTATTGCTTTTATATTTTACATCTATTCATCCATGATTTCTGTGAAAAAATTCATGCTTGAGTTAATTCACCTGTTAGGTTTAGGGTTTAAATAGGTTAGAGGGATTAGCCCCTGCTATAGGATTGCTACTTGTGATACTCATTGATAGGATGTTTTAATTGCTCATGGTTCTAGAGTAGCTAACTAGAAACATTGAATCTTGGATTATTTAGGTTGGATTATTACACTGAACACATCTTTATCAAGCTAGGTTTTATTAGAAATATAATTGACATGATTTGATTTAGAGATATTTAATGGGTTAATAACTCTTGTGCATTGCTTGACCGGAGTCATCGATCGATCTTCCTATCAGAAATTGGTCGATGATGAGTTAGTGTATCGGTCGATTGTCCTATAGATAATCGATCGATTCTATCAATTGCGGCCATCTGGTCATTAGACTTATTTAATTGAATGCTAGTTTAAGTAAATAGTTCAACAAGAATAGTTAATGCTCTATAGTATCTCGCAAGCAACTGAATAGCATCCCTTAGGATTATAATCCAATGCCTGAATAGAAACCCTAGATCTAGCAAACATCCTTCCATCAAAACACTCTTTGTCAAGCTGAACAATTATATTGTTCATCTTGTTTATTAATCTACTGCTTTAATATTTATTTATTATTTTATTAATTATAAATTGCTATTTGCCTAGCTTAATATAACTATTAGATCTAGTGTGTGCCCTAGCTCCTTGTGGATTTGATCCCTAACTACTATAGCTGAATCTGTTATTTGAGAGAGTAATTCACTCCTTAGGTTAATTTGAAAGATATCAAGTTTGGCACCGTTGCCGGGGAGCTTTGATCGCCATTAGATTTATTTTAGGTTATTTTAGTTATTACAAAAACTAATAATTTTTTTTCTTCTATTTCAGGTACATATCTCAGTACCAGAAAGCATTGAAGAGAGGATTTCTGAGTCCTTCAAGGAAGGAGCATGCTGGTTCATGCAAAATCTGCAAGCCTACGCGGGAAGGATCGATCGACACCCTCCAAGAAACATTGATTGACAGAGTACAACACACTTCGATCGACAACGCCCCGCCGGAAGCAGGTAAGTTTTCGCTTACCACTCTTGTTAATGAGAAAGTAGTCCAAACTGAATCAATAGGTCAATTAGGAAATTCAATTAGCCCAACTAGAGATAAACAGGGGACTGAAATCCCTGTTACAATCCATTCCACCTTGAATAAAGGTGAAGAAATAAAATTTCCCTTGCAAGACTACTTAATCCATGTTCTCCCAAAATCGATTGACATAGTAAATCTCGTGTCGACTGATACTGTTCCCCTGAAATCGATCGACACAATTCTATCTGTGTCGACCAATATTAATCTTCCGAAATCAATCGATACAATTCTATCCGTATCGACCGATACTATTTACCCTGATTATGTTTACACTCCCTTGATTGACACGAGATATATGGGAGAGGATGATGAACAATGTGGATCTGGAGGGCCGAGTAGAGTAGAAGAAACCGGTATCGATGATACGACCTCAACATCGATCGCTACCACAACATCGAAATCGATCGATACCATGATCCCATCGTCGATTGACACTGATAATCTGATGTCGATCGTACTGTTCATGCGAACACTATTCATCAAGTCTCGACAGATGCCACATGCGTAGAGGAGAAGGTTGAAGTGCTTATACTTAAGGTCGATGAGAATGGGATGTTAAGAGATAGAGAAGGTCGACCTCCCAAGAGCTCAGGATAGTTGATTAATGCACAGGGTGCTGTGATCCCTTAAGTGATTGCTGTTGCAGAGATGAATACTTTTGAGCTGAACCGTCAGTGGTATGACTGGGGAAGTGAGGACCCTTTCCAAGGTCTCCCTCATGAAGATCCTAGAGACCATATCAAAGAAATTTAGGAGTGAGCTTCCGCAAGCGAGCAGAACGAAGTATCTGTAGACAACATTATCTGCAAGATTTTCCCTTATTCTTTATCTGGAGATGCATTTTGCTGGTTCAGTCAGTTGCAGCCAAGATCCTTAACATGTTGGGAGGACATTAAAACCGCCTTCCTCAACAAATTTTTTGATGAAGTCGCAGCATCTCGAGTAAAAGAGATGAACAATAAGTCGGACAAGATCTATGCCATGTGGGAATAAATAGAGAAGATGATCTTCCAAGCCACTTTTTCGAATACGTTCTAGAAACGTATAATAAATATCATAGATCTGGAGAGCTGAGCCGAGTAGACGATACTGGTATTGGAGACTCGATCCCATTATCGATCGACAACACTAACTCAGAATCGATCGATGGTGTTACCTCAGAAACGATCGATAGCAGTATCTCAGCATTGATCGACAGAAACCCATGTTCTAGATTGACACCTATTCCTGAAAATGTTCGAGTTTTCCTCAGGACACGGACTCGACACAAGAGAGCGCAGATGAATCAAGCTGTGATTCTACCTCAGATGTAAACAGAGAAATCACCATGGAAAATTCCTTGGAGATAGAAGAATTATTAGGAAGAATAAAAGCTTGAATATCCAGATTATGGTAGGGAAGTCACTCTGGTAGACTTCTTAGAGCTGGAAGAATGGCTTAATGATATGGATCAGAATTCAGAGTAAAAGCTTGATGATGAACAGAACACTATGAGAAAACATCTGGAGACTTCATCAAAAGCTATTATTGATCGACACCAACCTAACAATATCGATAGATACCAACCCGAATTCAATGAGCGATACCCTCCCAACAACACAGATCAACACTCACCTGATGATATCGATCGACACATAGGGATAGACGAAATACAAGGATACACAGTAGAATTGGAGCAGACTGAGAACAGAGAGTACGAGTCTGAGGCCTCAAACATTTCTGTCTCTAAACATCAGAGACGACCTATATTTGCAGTAGAAGCTGCCGGATTTCACAAAAGAGTGAAAAGATTACATGAACCTAGGAAGAATGTGGTTCCTTGCGCAGTATTAGAAGTTGATTTTCCTATCCCACCAGATAGAAGTGTGCAACCAAGTTTCTACATTAGGATATTGGATGATCATCAGCACGTAGATGATTCTCACAGATGGTTGAGATGCAGAGGTGAAGTCGAAAAAGGTTCAATAGAAGCAGCATCGCTTGACATAGAACATATACTATTGATCGACACCGGTCAGATACCATCGATCGACACAACCAGTTCATTGTCGGTCGACATCCTTCAGGTATCTCAGTATGCACAGACAGAAACATACAAGTCTGGGGGAAAGAAAAGGAGAAATTGGAAGAAGAGGAAAAGGGTCAAGGGAGATCCTCAGTTATCATTCACTCCTCACTTCTCAGATGGTGTCAGAAAATCCAAAGTGCGCAGCAAATGCTTCGCACAGCCATTTGCAAAGCTTAAAGCACTCCTTATTGCTAAGATGATAGACAAAGGAGAAGAGTCTATGGAGGAAGCTTTCACACAAGAATGATAAAGCTTCAGAGACTAGAAACTGAGACTTGTTTTGGAGCGAGCTCTCATCCTCATCCGGACTGAATCAGATATCTCCAGAAGTCAAGCTAATGACTAAAATAAGCGCTGAGTGGGAGGCAACCCACAGTTAGGTTTGTTTTAATTTCATTTACTACTAATTTTTCGTTTTTATTTATTTCAGGTTAAAAAAAACGTGAACAGTGAAATCACTGTAGTGTCAATCGACACTGTTGCATTCCCGTCGATCGACACTGTAGCAGTCCCATCGATCGAGACTGTAGCAATCCCGTCGAGCGACAATGTAGCTACGTCACTATAGCAACGTTACTGTAGCAGTTACTGTTCACCAAAAAAAAAAAGAAGAAAAAAAAACAAACAAAATTATTTACCTTTTTATTATTTTCTATTTTGTGTTTTACTTACTTTTTATTTACTTTTTATGTCTTTTTTATATTTGATCCGAGGACTAAGAATTCTGCAACAAGCATTAATCGACGGCTGACGAGCATATCGATCAACAGAGCTTCACGAGTATCGTTCGATCGCCACTTAACTGTGTCGATCGACGCTCACCATCAACAAGCAGGTATACCGTTTTTCCTTGTTAAATTTGGTACTTATGATTTATTTCTACACCTATCTTAGACTGTATAACACTTGCGCTGGTGTTCTTTAAGTCTGGGGGAGGTTCTACTAATATTATGTTTCATTTTGAGTTTTATGTCTAAGAACTAAGGAGATAGATTACCATCTTATCGACCGACGAGAACATGTCGATATCGATCGACACAACACCACCTGAAACAATCGATGCATCCATTTACACATAGATCGATTATGTGTCCGATCAGGTTTATCTTTCTAACTTGTTACATTAAGAACTTTTGATTTATTTTTCCTACATAACTGCGACTGTTTTACACTGGGGACAGTGTAATTTAAGTTTGGGGGGATGTTTACTGATATTTGTTTATTGTGAGTCTTATTAAAATTGTTTTCAAAAACTATTTTTTTAAGCTAAAGAAGGGGATTATAATCGTTTTAAATTTTTTCTTATTATCTAACCACACTATAGCACAATTGTTAGATTTGTTGATAGCAGACTATATTATAGATACTAAAGTGGATCATCCCGCCATTAGATCACACTTGCTAAGAAAGTTTGAAGGAACCGAAGGTGACCTCCAACCCTAATCTGAGTATTTTGCTTACTTTGGGGCTTGGTATACATTGGATCGGATTCCTCCTTCAGGTCTGAAAGGTATAAGTCTGTAAACTTTTGGTTTCCTTCTCTCCTCTCTTTCGCACCTATAAAAAGAAAAGATTGAGATGATTTCCTGAGATGCAGAGGGGTAGGTACATTACCAATGACCCCACTATTCTAATTCAAAGGAATGATCACACATTGTGGAAGCGAGGGGTAGGTACATTACCGATTACCCCATTAGTCGCCTACACTTTGTCAAAATAAAAATCAATAAGGTGAACAAGATGAAGGCATTAGTACTTGTCTTAGTTAACTGGCATTGAATTAGAAAAGATTCAGAGAAGAGGGATATATGGAGAAAAGAAACCAGAATATGACTACATGTTTACTCAGATACCTGCTGGAGTAAGAGTTTAACTATCCTTTGATCGATACTCCCAAGGTAAAGCCAGCACATTTATTTTATGTTAAGAAATGTTGTTAATTAAGGAGAATGTCAAACTAGTATTTGCTAAGTTGTTGGTAGATTGGATTTGGTTGCTAAGCTAGGATATGGTATATAAATTATCTCTAAGGTTAGCACTTATTTGATGTGGTTACAACATAGTAGAGGTGATAGTAGTAAGTTAAAGATTTTGTGAGTCCCTGCTATTTTCAAACCTCTTCCAGAGAGATTGCATGTTTGTTTTGCTTAAGGACAAGCAAAATGGTAAGTCTGGGAGAGTTGATATACCATGTATTTTGCCCATTATTAGCCATGGTATATAAGTGTTTTGGAGTATTTTTAGGGTAATTACAGGTTCAGGTACGTTCTGGAGAAATATGGTGATTTTGGTATCTTTTGGAGCCTTTTGAGTGCAGAGCTGCACAGACGTATCAGATGCTTAGCTATGTATTAAGACCTTCCCACCATTAGATTTCGCCCATCTTTTGACACAAGATATAGCTGTGAGTAAGCTTTCCATTTCCACCGGTTTGAGGTCAATCAACATCCTGTAGCAGAAGTTACACCCGTTTTATTGAAGAGTGTTCAGCCTGTCTCGCAAGAAGAAGGTGTCGAGAAGATAAAGAAGAATCGATCGATTCAGCGCCATTTGTGTTGATCGATGGAGATCCCAGAACGCAGGCCGAGTATATTTCAAGACCGGCTTTGGCCCAGGAGTTACCACAAATTACAAAATACCCTTGGACGACCAGAATACCCTTGGACGACCAGAAACCATATTTATCTGTTTTGTAAGCCATTGTTGACGGCTACGCTTCTTTTGATTCTTGTTCTTAGTTCTAGGAGAGAAGGGAGGAACTACTTCAGATTCCTCCTGGAACTCCTTTGATTCCTTTGTTTCTTTGGTTTTCATAGTTTATCTATTCTATTGCTTTTATATTTTACATATATTCATCCATGATTTATGTGACTAAGTTCATGCTTGAGTAGATCCACCTGTTATGTTTAGGGTATAAATAAGTTAGAGGGATTAGCCCCAACAATAGGATTGCTAGTTGTGATACTCATTGATAGGATGTTTTAATTGCTCATGGTTCTAGAGTAGCTAACTAGAAACATTGAATCCTGGATTATTTAGGTTGGATTAGAGATATTTAAGTAACTCTAAATATCCTGAACACATATTTATCAAGCTAGGATTTATTAGAAATATAATTGACATGATTTGATTTAGAGATCTTTAGTGGGTTTATAACTCGTGTGCATTGCTTGACCGGAGTCATCGATCGATCTTCCTAACAAAAATTGGTTTATGATGAGTTAGTGTATTGGTCGATTGTCCCATAGATAATCGATCGACACTGTCAATTGCGGCCATCTGTTCATTAGACTTATTTATTTGACCGCTAGTTTAAGTAAATAGTTTAAGAAGAATAGTTAATGCTCTATAGTATCTCGCAAACAACTGAATAGCATCCTATAGGATTATAATCCAATGCCTGAATAGAAACGCTAGATCTAGCAACAATCCTTCCATAAAAACACTCTTTGCCAAGCTGAACAATTTTATTGTTCATCTTTTTTATTAATTTATCTACTGCTTTAATATTTATTTATTGTTTTATTAATTATAAACTGTTGTTTGCCTAGCTTAATATAACTATTAGATCTAGTGTGAGCCCTATCTCCTAGTGGATTCGATCCCTGAGTACTACAGCTGAACCTCTTATTTGAGAGAGTAATTCACTCCTTAGAGTAATTTGAGTGATATCATTAAATCACTGATCCACCCTCTTGCCTTCAGCTTCAAGTACCCATGGATCACCAGCCTTCCTCATGACTTTGGTGGTGACCTTCTTCTTCTTGTGTGCCTTGAGCCAGGAGCTCAACAACCTTCTTGAACTGCGCTTCTTATAACCGGCTACTACACCAAGAACCTTCCCATTGCTCCACACAATAAACCAAGTCTTCCTCTTGTCTTGGATAGGTACTGAACAAAGCACACTCCCTGTGTCGACCCCAACCTCTCCTTATTCCATGGACCTTTCTATTGAACCCTCCCTGTCAAAGACCCCACCTTTCTTCATGATTTGAATCGCCCCACCAGGAACAAGATAAAGCTATCACCTTTCATCTTGTACCATGGACAAAAATCACTTGGACTGGTTTGACAAAAATCACTTGGACTAATCCTCTTCAACCTTGGCCTCCATGGATCTTCTATCATCAAGGACGAACATGAGAGAGTGTAGATTGACCAAGGATGAACTTGCCTTCTTCTTAAAAGGATGAACATTCGGCTTGAACATGAAGCTTCTTCTTGGTTTGGAAATGATATGGGAGAAGCTTAGCTTGCGGAAGCTAAAGCCCATGTTCTGATGAACCTGGTTCTAATACCATAAAGGTTTTATAAACCGTTGGGAGTTCCCTGATAGTGTGTGTGAAGAGAAACCCCAAATGGGGAGATGAGTTCTTGTTTAGGTGATTTATGTGAGAGAGATATAAGAGAGATTTACATGAGAGACTTAGAGATTTAGGAAGTTTAGAGACTTGGGGCAATGTCAGAGAATAGAGAGACTACAGGATTACGAAGAACAAAGGGGAACCCCACCCCCCCCCCCCAATTCAGCTTAGAGTTGCAAATCGCCAACAATAAGCCTTTATATAGGTAATGCACTTTACATCACCATAAAAACATAAACCTAGATCTACTGGTCTTTATTTCTTGAAGACGGACGACCATGCTATAGTCTTGGCTTGGTCTTGTGCAATCTGTTAAGGAGAGGCAACGTGATGGATGATGGATGGCCGAGATTGATCCATTTGAATTGGACTGCTAAGATGAAGTCATGGGTGGTCCAAAAGGTGTTTTGTCACTTTGCCTTTTTGATCAGATCCGTCCAGCCTGTCANATGAAGTCATGGGTGGTCCAAAAGGTGTTTTGTCACTTTGCCTTTTTGATCAGATCCGTCCAGCCTGTCACATGCTGTCCCATGCCTCTCTTATCCATTCCCAACGGTCACAAGAAGTTGTGGGAACCGAAATCCACCTACTGTCAATAAATCGTAAAAAAGGAAACTTCGGGAAAACCCTAAGTTTCTAGAGGAACCGGCTATCTGCAGAACTGCACAACGAAGATTAAGAAAACGATAAACTTAGAATTTAAAAGTGAATAAACGAAATTAAGAGCAAAGAGGTTCTTATTCCGAATCTGCGTAGAACTGGTACAAAAAGAGTAGCCGAAAAGCTTAAGAACGAAAAACCCTAATTGAGACGCAGCTCGCTAACAGAAAAAGGAAATATTCCTAAATGCTAATTTTGGTGGTGAGAGTTCTGAAAATTGTGTGTGAGCTTCTGCCCTATGCCTCCTCCTTATATACTCCTCCTTAGGCGGTTTTAGTCTTTCCATTTCGCTCGAAACCAAATATATTGGGAACTTTCCATTTCTGTCGATCCTTCCTTTTCTTCCGCGGAAATCTTCTATTTATCTTCAAACTTGCCTTTTGTCTTCTATCTGCGAGTAAACCGTCAAAACGTTATCGTATCTTCGGGTTTGATTTCGTTAATGTTGCGAGATAGGTTTTTAACGTGTTTTAGGACCTTTCGGGCCGTTTTATGATAAAAACCGTTTTACGACTTTATACGAGACCGTTTCCTGATCTGATGCCGTTTTTTACGATTTTCTCGACGTTTTTTATTAAAAACACGTTTTTTATGATCTTAACGAAAAATCTCGGATAAATCGTATAGTTTAGGCGATGTTCGGTGTTTTGCTTAACCGTTACCGTTTTATATGATTTCTTCGAGTTCTTTTCGGGAAACTGGAGTTTTACGGTTTTTATCGTAGAATTCAAACGATAAGTCGGATCGAGACGAAACGAGAGACATTTCGCCCGTGGTTCAGAATGTGAGCAATTCGAAGGACGTAAGGTTCGAATCGGGGCCGCCGGAGATCCGGGAGATCTCTAGTTCGCCTGCTGGCGAACTAGTTGCGACTAGTTCGCGCTTCGTGGCTGTTTCGGTTTTTTCGCAGTTTTGTAAAACGATTTCTCGAGTTTTATAAAACGATCTTCGAGTTTTTAAAACGATCTTCGAGTTTTAGAAAACGATCTTCGAGTTTTATAAAACGGCTTCTCGAGTTTTATAAAACGATATTCGAGTTTTATAACACGGCTTCTCGAGTTTTATAAAACGGCTTCTCAAGTTTTATAAAACGATCTTTGAGTTTTATAAAACGATCTTCGAGTTTGATAAAACGGCTTCTCGAGTTTTATAAAACGGCTTCTGGAGTTTTATAAAACGATCTTCGAGTTTTATAAAACGATTTTCGAGTTTTATAAAACGGCTTCTCAAGTTTTATAAAACGATCTTTGAATTTTATAAAACGATCTTCGAGTTTTATAAAACGGCTTCTCGAGTTTTATAAAACGGCTTCTCGAGTTTTATAAAACGATCTTCGAGTTTTATAAAACGATCTTCGAGTTTTATAAAACGGCTTCTCGAGTTTTATAAAACGATCTTTGAGTTTTATAAAACGATCTTCGAGTTTTATAAAACGGCTTCTCGAGTTTTATAAAACGGCTTCTCGAGTTTTATAAAACGATCTTCGAGTTTTATAAAACGATCTTTGAGTTTTATAAAACGGCTTCTCGAGTTTTATAAAACGGCTTCTCGAGTTTTATAAAACGATCTTCGAGTTTTATAAAACGATCTTCGAGTTTTATAAAACGGCTTCTCGAGTTTTATAAAACGATCTGCGAGTTTTATAAATGACTTATAGTTTTATAAAACGACTTCTTGGGTTTTATAAAACTATTCCTTTTGTATTTTTGCAGGGAATTTTGGCTATTGATTCCGTCGTACCGATTTTGACCCCAACAGTTAGCCCCCCAGCTCGTAAGAATCGTGAGGTTCTTGCGAGTGGATTGAGCTTGTTTGGCGAGTTTGGTAGAATTAGGCGGAACTTTAATGGCCAAAAGTCCAACGGTGAATAGTAAAATTCTTCCCTATAAGTATATGGAGTGAGTTTCTCAAGTTATTCACTCATTTTCCATAACTTGCCTAAGTCTTAAGAAGTTTTCTCCCTCTTCAACCTTGGCCTCCATGTATCTTCTATCATCAAGGATGAACATGAGAGAGTGTAGATCGACCAAGGATGAACTTGCCTTCTTCTTAAAAGGATGAACATTCGGCTTGAACATGAAGCTTCTTCTTGGTTTGGAAATGATATGGGAGAAGCTTAGCTTGCGGAAGCTACAGCCCATGTTCTGATGAACCTGGTTCTAATACCATAAAGGTTTTATAAACCTTTGGGAGTTCCCTGATTGTGTGTTAAGAGAAACCCCAAATGGGGAGATGAGTTCTTGTTTAGGTGATTTATGTGAGAGAGATATAAGAGAGATTTACATGAGAGACTTAGAGATTTAGGAAGTTTAGAGACTTGGGGAAATGTCAGAGAATAGAGAGACTACAGGATTACGAAGAACAAAGGGGAACCCCCCCCCCCCCAATTCAGCTTAGAGTTGCAAATCGCCAACAATAAGCCTTTATATAGGTAATGCACTTTACATCACCATAAAAACATAAACCTAGATCTAATGGTCTTTATTTCTTGAAGACGGACGACCATGCTATAGTCTTGGCTTGGTCTTGTGCAATCTGTTAAGGAGAGGCAACGTGATGGATGATGGATGGCCGAGATTGATCCATTTGAATTGGACTGCTAAGATGAAGTCATGGGTGGTCCAAAAGGTGTTTTGTCACTTTGCCTTTTTGATCAGATCCGTCCAGCCTGTCANATGAAGTCATGGGTGGTCCAAAAGGTGTTTTGTCACTTTGCCTTTTTGATCAGATCCGTCCAGCCTGTCACATGCTGTCCCATGCCTCTCTTATCCATTCCCAACGGTCACAAGAAGTTGTGGGAACCGAAATCCACCTACTGTCAATAAATCGTAAAAAAGGAAACTTCGGGAAAACCCTAAGTTTCTAGAGGAACCGACTATCTGCAGAACCGCACAACGAAGATTAAGAAAACGATAAACTTAGAATTTAAAAGTGAATAAACGAAATTAAGAGCAAAGAGGTTCTTATTCCGAATCTGCGTAGAACTGGTACAAAAAGAGTAGCCGAAAAGCTTAAGAACGAAAAACCCTAATTGAGACGCAGCTCGCTAACAGAAAAAAGAAATATTCCTAAATGCTAATTTTGGTGGTGAGAGTTCTGAAAATTGTGTGTGAGCTTCTGCCCTATGCCTCCTCCTTATATACTCCTCCTTAGGCGGTTTTATTCTTTCCATTTCGCTCGAAACCAAATATATTGGGAACTTTCCATTTCTGTCGATCCTTCCTTTTCTTCCGCGGAAATCTTCTATTTATCTTCAAACTTGCCTTTTGTCTTCTATCTGCGAGTAAACCGTCAAAATGTTATCGTATCTTCGGGTTTGATTTCGTTAATGTTGCGAGATAGGTTTTTATCGTGTTTTAGGACCTTTCGGGCCGTTTTATGATAAAAACCGTTTTACGACTTTATACGAGACCGTTTCCTGATCTGATGCCGTTTTTTACGATTTTCTCGACGTATTTTATTATAAACACATTTTTTTATGATCTTAACGAAAAATCTCGGATAAATCGTATAGTTTAGGCGATGTTCGGTGTTTTGCTTAACTCTTACCGTTTTATATGATTTCTTCGAGTTCTTTTCGGGAAACTGGAGTTTTACGGTTTTTATCGTAGAATTCAAATGATAAGTCGGATCGAGACGAAACGAGAGACATTTCGGTCGTGGTTCAGAATGTGACCAATTCGAAGGACGTAAGGTTCGAATCGGGGCCGCCGGAGATCCGGGAGATCTCTAGTTCGCCTGCTGGCGAACTAAGCCAGCTTGGCATAGTTCGCCAGCAGGCGAACTAGTTGAAAGCTTCTGGTTCGCCTGCTGGCGAACTAGTTGCGACTAGTTCGCGCTTCGTGGCTGTTTCGGTTTTTTCGCGGTTTTGTAAAACGATTTCTTGAGTTTTATAAAACGATCTTCGAGTTTTTAAAACGATCTTTGAGTTTTATAAAACGGTCTTCGAGTTTTATAAAACGGCTTCTCGAGTTTTATAAAACAATATTCGAGTTTTATAAAACGGCTACTCGAGTTTTATAAAACGGCTTCTCAAGTTTTATAAAACGATCTTTGAGTTTTATAAAACGATCTTCGAGTTTTATAAAACGGCTTCTCTAGTTTTATAAAATGGCTTCTGGAGTTTTATAAAATGATCTTCGAGTTTTATAAAACGATCTTCGAGTTTTATAAAACGGCTTCTCGAGTTTTATAATACGATCTTTGAATTTTATAAAACGATCTTCGAGTTTTATAAAACGTCTTCTCGAGTTTTATAAAACGGCTTCTCGAGTTTTATAAAACGATCTTGGAGTTTTATAAAACGATCTTTGAGTTTTATAAAACGGCTTCTCGAGTTTTATAAAACAATCTTTGAGTTTTATAAAACGATCTTCGAGTTTTATAAAACGGCTTCTCGAGTTTTATAAAACGGCTTCTCGAGTTTTATAAAACGATCTTCGAGTTTTATAAAACGATCTTTGAGTTTTATAAAACGGATTCTCGAGTTTTATAAAACGGCTTCTCGAGTTTTATAAAACGATCTTCGAGTTTTATAAAACGATCTTCGAGTTTTATAAAACGGCTTCTCGAGTTTTATAAAACGATCTGCGAGTTTTATAAATGACTTATAGTTTTATAAAACGACTTCTTGGGTTTTATAAAACGACTTCTTGGGTTTTATAAAACTATTCCTTTTGTATTTTTGCAGGGAATTTTGGCTATTGATTCCGTCGTACCGATTTTGACCCCAACAGTTAGCCCCCCAGCTCGTAAGAATGAGGTTCTTGCGAGTGGATTGAGCTTGTTTTGCGAGTTTTGTAGAATTAGGCGGAACTAATGGCCAAAAGTCCAACGGTGAATAGTAAAATTCTTCCCTATAAGTATATGGAGTGAGTTTCTCAAGTTATTCACTCATTTTCCATAACTTGCCTAAGTCTTAAGAAGTTTTCTCTCTCTATTCCTTCCTTTGGATCCTTTCTCTTTTGACCATCCGATATGTCTTCCGAATCGAGAGTTTCAGATCATGCTCATGCATCTATCTTCGATCCGAGCGACCTTGATACCTCGGGCGATTGTCCTCTTCCCGGCCCGATCTTTCAACGTTCTTTTTCGACCGAGGAGAAGTTTTCGGAATATTGTTTAGCCTTGAAGGCCGCGAAGGTGCCGACTTCGAGTTTTTGGGCTCCGAAGAAGGATAAACCTCGGAGGAGGGCAGCTGGTCCTAGTGCGAGCACTGCCAGTCCCTCAGAGATATGAGGAATCTCCGTGAAATTCCTGAGTCAGTCCAGTTTTGCCTTCCCGTCCCAGGCCAGGATGTCGAGAATCCGCCCCCGGGTTATTTTTCATGCTACGAAGCCTTTCTGTTGAATTGTCAGCTATGGTTCCTTATTCCTCGAGCCATTGTTGAGTTCTTGGATATGTTTGGTGTACCGTTCGGCCAACTACGTCCTGGCGGGTTACAGCACCTTGTCAGGATTTTGGTGTTAGGGTATGAGCGCGGGATGTCCCTTAATGCGGATTATCTTTCGGCTCTGTTGACATTCAAGGGAAGAAATAACGGCTTTTATTTAGCTCCTCAGCGGGACATGACGGTCGTCGGTGGGCGTGCCTCGAATGAGCATGGTTGGATCGAGCGATTCTTCTATGTCAAAATTGACAGCGCGTCCGTGGAAGAGGGCTGTATTCCTTTGTTCAGGACCGCGTGGGCGACCACTGGTATTCTATTGACGTGATCTCCATATCCGTATATGTATAGGTTTTAACTCTTTTCGCTTGTTTTTCAGTGCCTAACCTCCACAGGCCGATGATCGAGGATTTACCCGAGGTCATGAATCTTCTTCGTGGCGGCCCACTTCATTTGGGATACTTTTCTCTGAAAAGGGTTCGTCTCGTCGTTGCCTATTATTTATCTGGTTTTTCTCGCGACAGTCCTACTGAGTTCGAGGCGGGTGATGATGCGGAGGAGAGGGAGAGATCTAGATCTCCACAGGACATAGAAGTTCCGATTGGTCGTGGTCAAGAGTTCGATGGCGATATCAATATCGAAGATCTTATTGATTTTTCGGCCTCCGAATTTGACCCGACCGAGACGCCACCCCGAGGCCCGGCCGACACGCCGTTTGCGAAGGCGTCGAGGCTTTTCAACAAGGTTTGTCTATTCTTTTGTCACTATGTATATATGTCATCGTTTTTTTATATAGAATAATTTTTCCGTTTTATAGGGTCTTCGCGTTATGAGCGGAGCGGTGAGTGCGAACAGCGCAGAACTTCGCTGAGCCGAATCTAGGGCTGCAGCGGGGAGGCAGAGGCTGTTCGTATGAGAGAGGAGATCGATGCCAGTTTCTCTCGCGCCCAGGATTTAGCCGTAAGGGAAGCTACTCGTGTGAGAGAGGAGTACGAAGCGGAATTTCGTCGAACCTTAGAACTTTCCAATGTGATGGTTCGCCGTGCTCGTGGAGCGGGAAAGAGAGAGGTTTCTGCGGAGTTCATGGTTCGCCGTGAGCGGTTCGTACCTCTTTATGCGGAATTTGAAGATGCGCAAAGGGCGAATGGCGATTTCCGCGAGTGCTGGGGCGTAGCCGGGGGTTTGCATCTTACCCAAAATTTGGACTATTCGTATGAGGTTGAGGTTGCGAAGCAGAAAGTGCGTCTGGCTAAGAGAGAGAAGAAGAAGAACGAGTTTGTCAATCCCAGGAAGCGTATGTGGGATCACTGGAGTCCCATTGTGGTGTCGCCAGATTCAGTCGAAGTTGGACCTGGGATATCGGATACGGAGGGTGAAGTTGATCAGTCCACGTTTGATGACTTCAATGTGTGATGTTATTCGTTTTTCGATTTTGTTGTTGTTTTTCCGGGACTGGCTGTTGGTGGCTTTGAATCCCTACCGCTGGGCGGTATGTACTTGAATGCTTTCTAATAAGAAAATATTTTCTAAGTACAAAATTCGTGTTTCATTTTAGATGTAGAGGGAAGAATACGAGTTGTCATCTCGTATCTAACTCTTTGGTGTAAATCGTCCGATTCGTTAACTCGGGAGGTTTCGATTTTCACGAGTGTTTAGATGTGGGCGAAGAGACATGCCTTTAGGATCTCGATTCATGCCTTGAGACGTTAGCGACCAGTGTGCTGGGTTTAGGGCAAGACCTAGGTTTACTTTCAGATTGGGGCTATGCGATGACTAGTCGGCTTTCGTTTTGCCCGTTACGATTTTAACCTGACTCCATACCGATTTAGAATCCGCGATATGTTCTCGGCTTATACGATTCGTATGGTTGGAATCGAGCATCTCACCGCGAACATTTTCTAAGTTGCCCGGAAGTGCTGACCAAAAATTTGGATATTTTTATAGCGCCCTATTTTATCCTGGTCGGATGTAAGCGGACCGATAGGTCGATGCGTTTGTTTAGGGCGGCTAGCGTGCTCGATGGGGCCAATCGCCGAGCGTTCGTGTTTTTATAGTCGCGGACGGACTTGAGGAAATATTTTTCTTGAGAGTTTAGGCGACATCTAGCCAGTTCTTTCCGAAAATATTTTGATATGCAAGTTTTATAAAAACGATTAAATAGTTGTTACTGCGGAAGCGATTTTCCGGATGTTTGGAATTTTTTGCGTTTTCGATACTAGCGGAGATATTCTAACTTTGTTTTTATTAAAAATTTCGAAAATTTTTCGATTACAAAGCGAAATTTTTTTTTAAAAAAAAATTGGGAGTATACGAATACTCGTATACTCACCCACTCCCCACTCCCCCCCCCCCCCCCCCGTTTTGGAAGGGGGGATAGCTGAACTCATCTTTAGGCGAGCTGCCTACGTATTCCTCTCGGAAATCAAACCATCTTGTAGTTCTGATTGTTTGCGCGAGTGTGCTTACTCGGCTGTCGCAGACTTCTCGATCGCTTCAGTTGCGGGATCGACGTCTTTGTCCGGGATTATCTCCTCCGGCCGGGTGGAAGCGATGGGTGCGGGAACTTCTGGTTTCTCGGCCGCTGCTTGCTTTAGGTCGTCTTCTGCGGGCGGTGGCGTGACCTTTGCCCGTTTTGGTTTCACGATTGCTACCGCCAATTGCCTCAGCTTATGTTCGGCCAGGAAGCAGGATCGCTATTGTCTTTGGCATCCCCAAATTGCTGCGACTCCCGTAGGTGTTGGGAATTTGATGCCTAAGTGATATGTTGACAGAACCGCCTTCATGGAATTTATCCAAGGCGTTCCCATGATCACGTTGTAGATAGCCGGGAAATCGACTACCGCAAAGTTAACGATTTTTGTCACTTCTTTTGCGGCAACCGGTAGTCGGATTGATCCCAGGGTCATTGACGTCTCGCCGGAGAAACTGGTCAACGGTTTTGGAATTGGCTCGACTTCCGAGAGGTCGATTCCCATGCGTGCTAGCGTGTTGTGGAAGATTACGTTGACAGTACTTCCGGTATCGACCAAGATCCGAGCAACTTCTAAATCGCTTATCACTAAGTCGATGACAAGAGGATCGGCGTGAGGTTGGTCGATTCCACCGGTTTCAGCGTCGTCGAATGAGATCACCCCTTTCGGAGAGTCATCCGTCGGCACCTTCCAACTCGAGTCGGTTTCGGCTTTGCGTTGGTAGGATTTGATAGACGAGACGGTGTCGTTATAATATTTCGATTCACCGATAATCATGTTTATTTTTCGGTGGTTAGCGTCGTTACCCTTCTCGTCTTGTCTTCGCCCGCGTTTTTCGCCCGACTGGTTTCCCTGAGGTGGAGTTTCCGCTCGCGCGTTCCTGTCGTTCTACGGAAGGCGATCTGAATCGCGGATGAGATCCTTGACACTGGATATCTCGGAGAGTTCTCCCGCGACCAATTTTGCGGCAAGTCTGGCGCCGAGAACTTTGCAGTTCACGGTGGAAAGCCCGCGGCTTTGGTGGAGGTCGCAGAAAGAATTCTCGTCGTAATTCGAATTTCTCGTCCACGTGTTACCCGTAGTTCGCCCTTGCTCCGAACCGGAGTTGATGGCGTAGTTATGCGCCCCTTGGAGATCCTGTCCCTCGTGATGGACGAATTTGTCATTACGCGAGTTCCTCTTTTTCTGCTTCTATTCGGACGCGTTATCCTTCGCGGATGTTTTTGTCGGCTTATGCTTCTCGAACAGGATTTTAGTCTCCTCTTCGATGGTTATGAAGTCAGTGGCCTTATGGAGCGCATCCTGGATCGTCCGCGGTTTCTCGAGAGTTATCCGCTTGCGGAATTTTGATTTATACCAGAGCGATTTCCTTAACGCGTCGATGGTGGCTTTGCTGCTAATCCCGCTAACCCTAGCCATGACGAGTTTGAACCTACTCATGAAATCGCGGAGAGATTCGTCCTCCTTCTGCACCAAGCTCCAGAGGTCGGCGGAGAACATCGAGTATTGCTTCAGGAATTCTGAAGCTAGTCGACGGAAACTTCCGATCGAATTTCGCCTGAGTTTGGTAAACCATTCGAGCGCTGCTCCTTCTAGGTTTTCGACGAAGAGACGGCAGTAGCCTGCGTCTTTTTCGTGGTCCTTGAGCTTGGCTCGTCCCATGGTGATCTGGAATGCTTGTAGGTGTGCTTTGGGATCGGACGTCCCGTCGTAAGTCGGCACCTTAAGTTTTCCGGGATCGGGCAGTTTGATCTCGGTGATGCGAGCCGTGAAGGGCGTCTTCCGAGACTCGTACAGTAGCCGATCGATTTCAGGTGCGGTGCTGGTAGCGTGGTGAATCTGAGATTTTACCGCTTTTACCACTACGGTCGTTTTAGTGATGTACTCGCGGAGATCGCGAATCTCGGTCAGACCGCCAGTAGTTTTCCGACCTTGTTGGTGTTTGCTGCGAGTGACCGGAGATCGCTCCTCTGCGGTTTTTGCGTATCGCGCGAAGTCGAGTTCCGCCTCGTCTCCAGTAAAAGAACGTTCAGGAGAAGACTCCGACAGAGGACTTCGAGTTTTTCTTCTCCTAGGATGGACGTCAGCGTCTTCGTCCGATGAATCGGCCTGGTCGCTTGTCTCCAGGTTAATTCTTTCGATGTCGTCGCCCTCGGTGTCCTGTTCGTGAGTAGGAGGTTTCTCCGATTTGTTTAGCGTCGCGTCAGGGTTGTCTTTTCCGGAATCCTTTTCCGGTAAGTTACCCAGCTCGGTTCTGGGACGATCCGTTGGAGCGCCGAAATCGAGCGTCCTTCCGCGTATCTAAGTAGTTCCGCGGGGGCGAATTGCTCGGGTTTTTACGGTTAGGGTTTCTACCCGTTTCGCGAGCGAATCAATGAGCTTTTCCTGCTCTTCCGATTTCTTGTTAAACTCGGAAAGCATCTTTTCGATGGTCTCGGCGATAGCGTTTGTAGCGTTGGCCGCGGACGCACCTTGTGGTGGTGTTGTTTCAACGTTATCGCGTTCGTTGCGAGTTTGGTTGTCACCAGTCATCGTTTCTTCGTTGGACATGTTACGGCTTCGGTGTAAGATAGATCTGACCCCCCCCCCCTCCTTCTAGCGCCAAACTGTGGGAACCGAAATCCACCTACTGTCAATAAATCGTAAAAAAGGAAACTTCGGGAAAACCCTAAGTTTCTAGAGGAACCGGCTATCTGCAGAACCGCACAACGAAGATTAAGAAAACGATAAACTGAGAATTTAAAAGTGAAAAAACGAAATTAAGAGCAAAGAGGTTCTTATTCCGAATCTGCGTAGAACTGGTACAAAAAGAGTAGCCGAAATGCTTAAGAACGAAAAACCCTAATTGAGACGCAGCTCGCTAGCAGAAAACGGAAATATTCCTAAATGCTAATTTTGGTGGTGAGAGTTCTGAAAATCGTTTGTGAGCTTCTGCCCTATGCCTCCTCCTTATATACTCCTCCTTAGGCGGTTTTAGTCTTTCCATTTCGCTCGAAACCGAATATATTGGGCACTTTCCATTTATGTCGATCCTTCCTTTTCTTCTGCGGAAATCTTCTATTTATCTTCAAACTTGCCTTTTGTCTTCTAACTGCGAGTAAACCGTCAAAACGTTATCGTATCTTCGGGTTTGATTTCGTTAATGTCGCGAGATGGGTTTTTATCGTGTTTTAGGACTTTTCGGGCCGTTTTATGATAAAAACCGTTTTACGACTTTATACGAGACCGTTTCCTGATCCGATGCCGTTTTTTTACGATTTTCTCGACGTTTTTATTAAAAACACATTTTCTATGATCTTAACAAAAAATCTTGGATAAATCGTATAGTTTAGGCGATGTTCGGTGTTTTGCTTAACCGTTACTGTTTTATACGATTTCTTCGAGTTCTTTTCGGGAAAGCGGAGTTTTACGATTTTTATCGTAGAATTCAAACGATAAGTCGGATCGAGACGAAACTCGAGTCATTTCGACCGTGGTTCAGAATGTGACCGTGTCGAAGGACGTAAGGTTCAAATCGGGACCGCGGGAGATCCGGGAGATCTCTAGTTCGCCAGCAGGCGAACTAGCCGAGGAGTTCCTAGTTCCTAGTTCGGCCCGGCCTGGCTTAGTTCACCAGCAGTTCGAGTTTTATAAAACGGCTTCTCGAGTTTTATAAAACGATCTTCGAGTTTTATAAAACGATCTTCGAGTTTTATAAAACGGCTTCTCGAGTTTTATAAAACGATCTTTGAGTTTTCTAAAACGATCTTTGAGTTTTCTAAAACGATCTTGAAGTTTTATAAAACGTCTTCTCGAGTTTTTTAAAACGGCTTCTCGAGTTTTATAAAACGATCTTCGAGTTTTATAAAACGATCTTCGAGTTTTATAAAACGGCTTCTCGAGTTTTATAAAACGATCTTCGAGTTTTATAAAGCGGCTTCTCGTGTTTTATAAAACGATCTGCTAATTTTATAAATGACTTATAGTTTTATAAAACGACTTCTTGGGTTTTATAAAACTATTCCTTTTGTATTTTGCGGGGAATTTTTGCTATTGATTCCGTCAGACCGATTTTGACCCTAACAGAAGTCCCTAGGAAGAGATCTCTTGCACCTTAATTTTTGCACTTCATCATTTCAGGACGACCCGGGAAGACCTCTCGTCCGTACGGTTGATGGTATAGACCTTCTGTCTATACCACTCACCCTATTTTTGCACAACTCCACCAAACATCTTTAAAGGTCGAGTGTGAAGTCTTTGGGTCGATCTTGGTCTGTACGGATCCGTACAAGTCTGTACGGTCCGTACAGTTCCGTACCGGTTCACCCTATTCTTGCACATTCGACCATCTTCTCCCCACTTGTTCCTTAAGCCCTTCTTGGACTTACCCTTAACTTCTTACAAGCTTCAGAACACTCCTTGACCTCTCTAGATATTCCTAAAGCCTTTTCAGAGCTTTCCCGGAGATCTCACCCTATTCTTGCCCAAGACAAAACTCAACCCAACTCCTTTGGTTTCTCCATTTCTTTTCTTCAAGTTAACACCTGGAAGTTAAACAGACTATTTGTCCGGTCTCTTTACCATGAGAAATTCCTCACTGATGGCCACTGTAGAAGAATCAATTAGCCTCAGAATTTCAGACGAGTTATATACTGGTCTCATAGCCATCCGACAGCCAAGGAAGTGAAGGAGGCTCTCTTTGTGATACACCTTGATAAAACACCAGGACCAGATGGGTTCTCAGTAGATTTTTTTCAAGACAAATTGGACGATTGTTTGACCGGCCATAACATGGGAGATAATTGGCTTTTGAGAGAATCTTGCCACAAAATATCAACTTAACCCATCTCAGGCTTATACCGAATATAACAGTGCCTGAGACAGTATCTGATTAGAGGCCAATAGCTTTGTGTAATGTATTTTAATAATCATCTCCAAAATCATCTCGAATCCACTTTAGCCAGTCTTGGACTCGATTATTTTGGAAATTCAGTTAGCTGTAATTCTTGCAGAGTGATCACAGATTACATCATGATAATCCACGTAACTTTCCTCTATCTAAAGCAATCCAGTGCGACGAAACACTCTTCAATGACATTAGTAAAGCTTACGATGGATTGGAGTGGAACTTTATTGAAGTGTTGATGAGAAGATTTGGTTTCGCAAAATTTCTATGAGTTGATCATGAAATGTCTTTCATAAGTAAAAAACTCAGTCTGGTTTAATGGAGAAGCGCATGGACTGATCACCCTGGCACATGGAATCTGGAAAGGCGATCCGCTCTCACCCTACCTCTTCATCTTATGTAGTGAGGTGTTATCAGGCCTATGTGCTGATGCACAGAGACGAGGAACACTCTTAGGGATACAAGTGGCACAGGGGAGTCCGAAGATTAATCATCTTCTCTGCACGGATGATACCATGTTCCTTGCAAATACAAATGAAAAAAGTGTTAAGGCGCTCAGCAATGTGATCCAGAAGTACGAATCAGCCTCATCAGAAAATTAATCACCATACGGAGGTTTGCTCTCAAGTCAAGTACAATTTTGGTATTAAAAGGAAAGGATGCGTTGAGAAGTATCTCGGGTTACCTGATAACTTCGGCTGAAGGAAAAAAATATTTTTTTCCCTCCATTGTTGATCGGATTCGACATAAGGTGTTGAGTTGGAGCTCTCGACAGCTATCAGCAGGAGGAAAGATGGTTATGCTACAATCGTTCTTATCAGTCATCTCATCTCACTCAGTGATGTGTTTTAAGCTACCAACGAGCTTGACAACAAGGATCTAATCTGCCTTGTCACATTTCTTGTGAGATTCTAATCTGGACAAGAAACTGTGTTGAATCTCTTGGGAAAAACTTGCAAAACACAAGAAGGAGGGAGGTTTAGGTTTTCGAGATATTGAAGCATTCAGTGATGCACTCTTGGCTAAACAAGGCTTCCGAATCTTACAAAAACCAGATTGCTTGCTTGCTTGCTAGAGTGCTTCTCGGTAAGTACTGTAAAATCTGAAGGTTTCATGAACATTGAGGCGTCTAACTTCTGTTCCCATGGATGGAAGAGCATTCTATGTGAATGGAATTTACTCTGAGAAAACACAACTAAAACCAAAGGGAATGGAGAGGATACATACTTTTGGTGAGAGGTGTGGTGCTCCACAGAAACTGTAATTTGGCTCATGGAGCCACAAAAAGTCTTCTCAAAGGACTTTAAAGTGGCTGATCTCTTATGTGAGGGAACACATAAATGGAAAAAAAAAAAGATTGCATCTCTTGACTAATGCAAAATAAAGAAAAACATATTCTATGCATATAGCCCAGCAGAATGGGAGTTTCGGACACACATTGCTGGATCCCAACAAAGAATTGAGAGTACTCTAAGAAATCTGGTTACTACATAGTACTGAACTGTCTGGAACCTTCAAGACCGACCTGCTCTACTCTACTCTATCTCAATGAAATTAGAGAAATGTAATTTGGTTGCTCCCAATAACACTAAAGATCATAATTTTATTGTGGAAAATTGTTAGAGGTGCTTTACCTCTGGGCATGAATCTGGAAACTAGAGGTTTAACCTCAAACATAGCCTGCATTTTTTGTGGAATGAATGATACAGCAGAGCATCTATTCCTATCATGTCAATTTGCGGCATCAGTATGGATTCTTGCTCCTATCATGCAGCCTCACACCATTTCGACAGCTCAAAGCTTCACAGCGCCACTCCAAACATTGTGGAAAAGCATAAATCTCCCACTGGAAGGAGTATACCTTGGTTCTCTGTTTTCATGGATTGTTTGGACTATTTGAATAACGAGAAACCAATGAGTATTTGAGAACATACAATTTGGCGAGAAAGAGACTCTTACCAACACAATAAGAGATGCTCGTGAATGGAAATAGGCTCAATAAGAGGTCCCTCTCCTGACGACATTTCTTCTGCTACCACGACAAGTAAACCACACACAGTTTGCAAGTGTTATGATCAATACTGTTGCAGCCAGGGAGAAGACAAAGACTGCTCGACTGGCTTAGATTTTCTTAAACAATAACTGAAGGACTCTACTACAGGGAAGCATAGTAGAAGAGTGGGTGAGTTCACCACTAACGCTTCACCACTAACCTCTGAAGGACTAGCTATCAGAGAGGCCCTAGTCCAAGCCAAAGTAAGACGCTCAGGTTTTAATCCGAGCTAGGGCTGGGCAAAAAAACCAAACCCGAAAATCCGAACCGAATCCGACCCGATAAAAAGGAATCCAAACCGATCCGAACCCGACATAAGTACCGAATGGATCTTGTTTTACGGTATTTCGGGTTATGGGTATTACCCGAACCGAACCCGAACTTAAATGGATATCCGAAAGAACCCGAAACTTTAAAATTCCAAACAAACTTGTATCATATCCAATCTAAATTTCTAATATGTTTTCCAAAACAGATTAATATATTATTGAGTACCTACAATAATTAGTTAGGATGTAAATAATTAACTCAAATATTTAGTCTAATATATAGTGTCATTTAGTTAATATTTATCTTTATGATTGACATTACATTTGAAGTTAAGTTACGAATAAATTTGTTTTGAAGTTTATATAATATTGGTTTTTTTAAGTTTAAATAGTACTTCTTACGTTTATAGAATTGTTGTTAACTTTAATTTTTTATGTTTCATTATGTATAATATTTCGTTCATACAAGGTTTTGGTTGTCATTAACCATGATATGTTTAGTATTGTCACATATAGTTCAATGACAAATCTTATATGCTTGATAGACGAGTTTCACAATATTATTTTGAAGGAGAACAATATGGTTTGTAGAAGCTAAATACACAAATTTAATAAAATGATTGAAAATATAGTGAGTTTAATTGAGTATAAATTAGTATTTTTAGAACCGATAACCCGATTAGTATCTGAAACCGAAATTATTTTGGGTTCAACTGGATCTTGGACATGTTACTAAACCCGAACCGAACCCGACTAAACCCGAACCGAATCCGACCCGAATTTTTATAATATCCGAATGGGGTTGAAATTTATGAACCCGAAAACCCGAAACCCGAATGAACCCGAACCGAAACCCGAATGGGACCCCGATTGTTCAGCCCTAATCCGAGCCATAAGCGGACAAATTGAAAATTTACATATGATTGTTTTTATATGTATTTGAAATTTTAGAATTTTGGAATTTTTATATAATTATCTATACGTAGTATCAAAAACAATTGTAATTAGAACTGTATATCAAATCTTAGAACTTAATGAACCCGATTTCATATATATTTTCACTTTTCAGTGTTCAAGTGATGGAAAATATATGGAGTGTCACTGGACTTGATTGGTAGAGTATTAGCAAGTTCCCTAATGTTTTTTAAGAAACAGTTGGTAACATATTTGCATTTAAAATATACAAAGTTTGAAAACTAATTTAATATAATTTATTTATTTGTCTAATAATATTTGAAATTTTCTTTTTACAAATTTTTTTAAAATAATTTTATAAAAAACTAAGTTAAATTTAAAATTATTCTTAAAAAAAAAGATTTTAAGTTTTTCAGATACAAATAAACAATTTAAAATTAATTATGGTCATAATTTAACATAAACATAATGATTTAAAAAATTAAAAAATTTAAAAATTAACAAATTAAAAATTAACTCAGTTTTATATCATGATTTAACCATTTAAAAATTAATTATGGTTATGAGAAGTTTATGTTCACGTGTCAATCCTATTTATCTTCAATTTTTTTCTCTTGTTGTGTTTTTTATATTTTGGTTATTACTCAATATAAATATTAATTTTGAAATTTATTCTCATTGCGTTTGTTTGTTTTGACCTGGAATTTATAAAATACTTAAGATTGAAAATAATTAAAGAGATACATACTTAGGTTAAGATCTGCACTTTATGCATAATAAGTATTTTATATTTATTATTTATTTTATATTTTTATGCATATTATAATATAATAAAATATATATTAAATAATTAAGAAATCAATTATTATTATGTAATAAATTGGCGTATGCATATAATTTAACTATCACTCTTGTTTATTCCAAATTAGGGTAAATAAATCAAAATAATCAATCTTATATATTATATATGATATATAATTAAATTAAATGATATAAACATAGTAATATCACACTTTTAATATGAATATTTATTAAATGAGGTTTCTACTCATATGATTTTATGATTATTTGCATATTTGTGTAACAAAACTTTACACCAGCGATCTTTTTTAATGTGAGATATTTAGTAGTTTCAATAATTTATAATCATTTAAAAAAAAATGACATATTTCAAAATTAAAATATTAACTTTTCAATATATGTTCAAGGCGAATACCAAAATATAAGTATGTATTTCATACGATGTATAGTTTAATTTAAACGATATGAAATATATATGAACTAAAATTATTTCTTCATATGGTCTTATAATCATTATATTTTAATATAGAAAAAAATAAAATCTTGATCCAAAAAGTTTATGTGAGACTTTTAACAGTTTTAGTAATTTATACTCATTTTGAAAAATTCGAAATACAACATACACAAAAAAATCTAGATTTTTATAATATGATTAATGTAATTGTGTAATTTATTTTAATAATAAAGAAATAAAAAAATGAGAAAAAAATATATAGATTGTTATCAAATCTTTATTGTTTAAAATCATTATTGTCATATATATATTTTACTCACATTAGGTAATTCCGTAGGTTTTATTTAAGGAAAGCATGCGAAACTTTAAATATTTGATATATGCAACCAACTATAGCCTATGAAATATTATATTGCTAGAGAATATAATTTTTAGACTATATATTATATCACATGCTCTAGAATCCTTAGGATTTGAAATAGAAGTCAAAGAGCTATGGCACATAGGATTGGAGTTATTTTTAATTCTTACAAACTTAAGGTTACAACTTCTTAAATGATTCTCAATTAATATATAGGGGATTTTATATTTATAATTTAGTTTATAATTTTCTGCATATCATAAAATAATAAATATATATATATATTATATAACTAAGAAATCAGTCACTATTATGTAATAAATTGACGTATGCATATAAATTTAACTATCACTCTTGTTTATTGGCAATTAGCGTAAATAAATCAAAATAATCAATCTTATATATTGTATATGATATATAATTAAATTTAAATGATATAAACATAGTAATATGGCACACTTTTAATATTGATATTTATTAAATGAGGATTCTACTCATATGATTTTATGATTATTGGCATATTTGTGTAACAAAACTTTACACCAACGATTTTTTTAATGTGAGATGTTTAGTAGTTTCAATAATTTATAATCATTTTTTTAAAAAATGACATATTTCAAAATTAAAATATTAACTTTTCAATATACGTTGAAGACAATCAAAATATAAGTATGTATTTTCATACGATTTATAGTTTAATTAAAACGATATGAAATATATATATAAACTTAAATTATTTCTTCATATGGTCTTATAATTATTATATTTTAATATAGAAAACAAATTAAAACCTTGATCCTAAAAGTTTATGTGAGACTTTTAACAATTTTAGTAATTTATACTCATTTTGAAAAATTCGAAATACAACATACATAAAAAAAATCTAGATTTTTATTATATGATTAATGTAATTGTGTAATTTATTTTCATAATAAATAAATAAACAAAATGAGAAAAAGTATACATATTGTTATCAAATCTTTATTGTTTAAAATCATTAATTGTCATATATATTTTAATCACTTTAGGTAATTCCGTATGTTTTATTTAAGGAAAGCATGCGAAACAATAAATATTTGATATATGCGACCAACTATAGTCTACGAAATATTATATTGCTAGAGAATATAATTTTTAGACTATACATTATATCACATGCTCTAGAATCCTTGGGATTTGAAATAGAAGGCAAATAGCTATGCCACGTAGGATTGAAGTTATTTTTAATTCTTACAAAATTAAGGTTACAACTTTTTAAATGATTCTCAAATAATATATAGGGGATATGTATATATTTTGATTATCTTTATTTAGTATGAAAACATCTAAACTATTAAAATGGAAGTACAAATAGAAAACACCCATAGTTTTTCTAAAAAATTAACATCACATGCCATTGAAAATATTCTTATATTCAAAAACTGAAAATTAAAATATTGCTATATTATTAAACGTACACCACTACATTAACGCTATCAAATCTTAATCTGATTATGACATACAATAAATTTTCATTCTTTCAATAACATTTTTTTTTTTTTTTGACATCCATTCTTTCAATAACTTTACCAATACGTATCCTATAAAAATCCAACATAAGCATATAATTTTTTTTCCCGAGGTTCTTTTGGTTTTTAAAAGTATTTACAGCAGCGTCATTACCTTTTAATTTGAAATAAAATAAATAGAAATAAAATATTGTTTGGTTCACACGTTCAAATCAATATTTTCGCCTACGTTATCCAAATATAATTATATAGTGTGTTTTATTCAATATTGTTTTATGGGAAGTTAACTCAATTAGTATGAATTTTATTAATTATTATCACAACCATACAAAACTTTTTATTATTATTATTCTTTTTTTAATACCCAGCGTGTCCTTTTTTTACGTTGTGAGAAAAAACATATTTATGAGAATGCCATTACTTTTTTGTGCCACGTAGGCAAAAAATCGAGTCCACGTAAGAATGCGGCATAAAACCCAGCCTCAATACGATATGAACTTCGTTACGGCCGTGATATAGGTGCGTTGCGGCTGACTTAACTAACCTACCTGACTTATGAGAAATAAGCTGAGTTATGAACATAACTCAGTCGATCTTTACGGCTGACTTAAAATAATCTGGCTGGTTTATTTGATAACGGCTGAGTTACGGTCAAATGTTACGACTGACTTATACATCCTTAGGCTGGTTCCTAGAAAATCCGACTGAGTTCTAGTTACCACACGGCTGAGTTAACTATCGCGGCTGGTTAATTGATCGTCGACCGGCCGAGTTATGAGATGTTTTTACAGCTGAGTTATATTTAATCAGCCGTCATAAAGTGGAGTAACAGTAAACTCAGCTGATTTACGGCTGACTTTTTAGCGAAAATTTAATTACTAGAATAGCATTCATTTGCCGGCTGGTTTATTTAACGATACAGCTGACTTCTTGCGTTTCATCTTTGTTATGGCTGATTGTTAACAAAAAGTTAATTACTAAAATAGCATTCACGTTTTGACTAACTTACGGTGTATTAAGTGGCTGACTTATAGTGGCTGACTTAAATGTTCGTTTGGTGGCTGAATTACTGATTTTCCATGTCATCATCCATGTCAGCTTTTATTTTCCATGTCATTACTAACTACAACAACGAAATTAGGGTTTATGTTACAGACACCGCTATCTGTTCTTCACCTTCTTCTCTTTCTCTAAAATCTTATGGATCCAGTAATTATTGTTTCAGGTAACTGGATTAAGAAAAACAGATATGTATTCACACCCGACAGTAGAGGATGTATTGTTCTGCATGCAGATGAGAAAACAACACACGACGAACTCGCAAAGTTAGTACTCGATGATTACGGATTGAATGAGTCGAGCCATCAGATTCAGCTAAGCTACCAGTTCTCGAATAAAGCTTTGAAAACAATGGCTCACGACACGCCACCAGTTTACATCTCCAATACTCGTCAATTGCAAATATTTTTAAGCCTAAGGAAAACCAAAATATTAACTCTCTGTGTAGAGATTACAGAGAACGAGGATGATGAGATCAGCCGGAAAGACGGAGCGGGAGAGAAGAGTAATATATTATACAGTGTCAGCTCAGAAGCAGAAGTCTCAGAAGTTGAATCTAGATACGATGGTTTTAGTTTGGAGGAGGAACAGAACGAGAATGAGAATATCTTGGACGGAGAAAAACAGAAAGATGTTGGAGAAGATGAAGAAGGCGAAGAAGACAGTGAATTTGATAGCCGATTTGATATGTTCGACGACTCAGATGGTGCGTCATCCGAAGATGATAACTTTAGCTCATATGGTGAGTCTCCAGCACAAGACGAAGATTCACCGACACTACCGCTTAAAAAGAGATCTCAGTCGACTAAAACTTCTTACAATCGGACCGGATCTAAGGGGGATTCAGAGGTTCTAAGGTTGGAGATGTCTTCGCTAAACCTTGCTGTTGGGCAACGATACCAGAGTAAAGCTGAGTTGGAAAGACGATTGAAACTTCTTACAGTGAGAGATCAATTTGATTTTGATGTGGAAGTATCCAATCCAGATTTTCCTTATTGTTAAATGTTGGGTTGGTGGATGTCTCCTGGAGAGTTCGTGCTTCAACACAAGGGGATTCCCCGACATTCTATGTTCGTATTTACGATTCGGAACATACATGTTCTGTAACTGAGCGTTCTAATCGATCTCGACAAGCAACACTAGATATTTTAGGAGAATTGTACAGAAACTTTCTCGGCGACGTTGGTCCGGCTGTTCGACCTACGAGTGTGGGAATAGCTCTCAATAAACAGTTCGGTCTCAAGGTAATTGTTGTAGTATGGATGACTTATATCAACGTTACAGCTGAGTTATATCTACACTTTGTGGCTGACTTATATTAACATCCGGCTGTGCTAGTTAAGTGATAGGCTGAGTTATATAAACATCGAACGATGCGGCTGAGTTAGTTGAATTATCTGGCTGGTTTATTTAAACTTCAACGTTTCGGCTGAGTTAGTTAAGTATATGGGCTGGGTTATGTATACGTTACGGCTGAGTTATTTAAGTTATCCGACTGAGTTATTTATACGTTCAAGCTGAGTTACTTAAGTGATTTGGCTGAGTTAT